>JAUCMR010000091.1:15125692-15153315 GCA_032357425.1 Enteromius argenteus | reverse complement strand
CAAATCTCAATATTCCACAGTCAGCCAGAAGGCTGTGTTTCCCTTCAATTATATCCATAATCTTATCGATATATTGAGTTTCTTTATTCCACATGCAGAAACTATGTGTTTAAGTCATGTGCTCCGCTCCCCCAACCTCCTGCTTCAGTAAAACTGGCAGCCCTGTGGGGCCCCAATCTGGCTCCCAGGGTGTTGGGGAAGGTTACATGCAGACTCCTCTGCTGACGAAGTTGAAAAGTATCTCGCCTGTCGGCGGGGGCGGGGGGGGTCTCCACGTTACCCGGTCTCAAGAGTCGTGGCCTGTTCCATGGGTGTTCCCATATGTAATGTCGAAGTGATTCGACTGAAAGGGTAAAGTCTAGGTTACGAACGTAACCCACGTTCCCTGAAGGAGGGAACACTTTCGTGCCACGACTCTTCAGCGAAAACCTGCATGTGCACTTCGCTTGTGCCCTCAAGTGCACGCCAATATTCATTGGCCTTTTGTATAAAGCACAAAGGCAATTGGTCTCTCTGGCGAGTTCCCATATGTAACGTCTCCGTTCCCTCCTTCAGGGAACGTGGGTTAGGTTCGCAACCGAGACGTTTCTAAGAATGTTAAAAGTGTAAGTCATTTGTTCCTGTTTAGTTAGTCGTTAATGGTGGAATAGTATTCTAAAGTGTTACAGATTTATGTAATTACTCTTATTACCTTAGTATTGAGATATAAGCCTTAATATAAATGTATTATTCATATAACTTCAGAAGTCTTGAAATACAGTACAACAAGTCATACTGCTGCTTCGATACTGTTATGACTGGTTTATGCAGACTGGTGTGGTCACTATAAACTTTTAAAATGAAAAAGAGCATCAGAACAGCTTAATTTGAGTTCCACAGGAAAAATAACAGCATACAAGTTTGGAACAACATGAGAGTTAGTAAAAGATGTCAGAATTTTCTTTTGGGCGAACTCTTCCAATTAAATTGTTTGTTTAAAGCTGATAAATGTTTTGGGCTGTGGCTTTGTTCCATTATTTAATCTCAATGAGCATAAAATTAAACTCTTATGAAGTCTGGAGTGCAGTATAATGAAGACTGTGTGCAATATCAACAATCTTTTCACTCACGTCATTTGGAGGGTTATGGGCATGTTGGGTGGGATGTGTTTACTGAGGGGAATGAGGTAGGTGTAGTTTCCTTTCCTACAAAAGACACATAGATTAATAGGTGAAATGCAAATTAATTACAATTGAACATTTTTGATGACTTAAGCGCTGTAAGACAAGAAATTTAAGTCAAGTCAAGTACTATAAACTCTGTTGTAGAGCATCATAATCCCCTTTCATGCTCCTTTCATAACTCTTTTTATAACAGGGAACATACCACTGGTGACACCATACTGAGAGTGAAAAGGGAAAAATGAGTATAAACATTTCGATAGTCCACTTTAGAAATTCTATTAACAGTAAGCAACTTTGCAACTACAGGCAACTAGCAGTCATTAGAGTATTAGTAGACTGTCTGCTTAATATCTATTTTCTATTTATTTTATTGGGTCCACAACATGCAACATTTTGACTATCAGAATCTTTTCAAGTGTATGTCATCTTATTCTACTAACCCTAAACTTACCCTAACAGTCTACTCTAAGAGTTAGTAGACATGTAGTTGTGAATTAACGAGAATTAGTAGACATGTAGTTACAAAGTTACTTATAGTAAAGTGGACTATCAAAAAAAAAAGCAACCAAATGAGCTTTCCATTGAATGACTGTGTATACTGAAGATCTTATAATCTGATACATACCCACAATTCTCCCGCTGACAGTACTGCTTGTCTATAACTTGTTGATTTTGCGTTATGAGAATGGACTGTATAGTTGTGTTTGTCCCTGTAAAGAGGTCAATAACAAAGACCATAAGGTGTGAAGGATTATTTTGGTCACAGCTATATTATCACAGTTATTAGGAATAAGGAATATTTCAACATAATGGATTTATCCTAAGGAGACGGTTCTTTGAGGCTGTTCTTTAGGAAAGATTTATAGTGATAAATCTAGTGGCAAGTAAAAGAAATCTAGCTTCTAGTTAAGTTTTAATAAGATCTGTCAACTTACAGTCTGTAGAATTTTTCACTTTGTCCGGTAGTTTTTCAAACCACTTCTCTGAAAGGGAATAAATAAAAATGAATGAAGACAGCCACAAATACATAAAAAGTATATTTGAAGACAGAAGACTTCCACCATGTCTCTGACCTTTCTGTGTTTTTGTTAGATTGATGATTACATGCGACAGAGCATCGAAGGGGACACTTGCGTCTGTCAGTTGAGTGTTAGGATTATAAATTAAAGTTGAAGGGCAGCAGTAAACCTTATCTGAATAGAACACATTGGAGACATCAATGTCTGGAGGCCAGGGACGAGGAGAGGTGGTGGAGAACACTGCAAAGAGTCAAAATGAAATTTACCATTAAAAAAAAATGAATTGAATATACAGACAAAGCAACTCAATGCAGTTTTTCCGAATATATACCAGTACCTGTAGTCAATGCTTCTGCTGTGCTATAAGTTGGCATAACATTGGTGTTGTTGAAACTGTACATGCCAAGAAACCAAAGTTAAATCTTACTCCAAATAACATTCCATTAAGTAGAAGTAACAGTGATGTCTGAATTTGAGTCTGTGTTCGCCCCGGAACATTGATTTGTACTGATAATGATCCCTGACACTGTACCTGTTATTGAAGTCCATGTCTTCTTGTAATGTCAACATGTAAAGTGCAGTAATAGAAATGACACTGCAAAACAACAGAGAGAAGATATAGTGGAATTAGAAGTTGTCTCAAACTTCCCTAAATAGCTTTAACTGAAGCAATATTCCATGTTAAATACAACTGTCTTTGTTATTTGAGCTGTGAAAGTTTAACCATTTGAAATAAAAAATAATTTCTAGATTAGCATTTTTGGTCAGTGTTACCAATTAAGAAACAAATTGATTATTTTATATGAGATGGAGTTTTGGTTCCTTGCCACTGTCGCCTCTGGCTTGCTTAGTTGGGGACACTTGATTTCTAGCGATTGCTGTCGATTTGATCACAAAGATTCTATTTAAAATGAGCTGATCTAGACAACGACGTATCTCCAATCAATAATGAAATGCCTTCCGCTGACAATTTAGTGTAATCTTGTCATTATACATTATTGACACTCTATTTTAGAATTTGATACTGTTCAGTGCTTTGACATAATCTATATTGTTAAAAGTGCTATATTTATAAAGTTGACTGACTATGAGAAACTTTGCAAGCATATGTCAACTTTTTCTACCCTACCCTAACAGTCTATTCTGAGAGTTAATAGACATGTAGTTGCACATTAATGAGAATTAGTTGCCATGTAGTTACAAAATTACTTATAGTTAGTAGATAATGACCAATAGAGCATTAAGAAATTATATTTACTGGGAATATTTCTTTGGTTTGCAGGTTCTTAAGTATGCAACACAACTTAATTTCTACCCTCCTTTTATGCTAATCATGGCCACATTATGTTAAAATGTAATATTTAAAATATTTTTTCAAATTAATAAATATCACCATATGTTCCCCAGATGATTAATAACAGTTCATTAAGACTATATTTTATATTACACATTTTTCTTAAATTTTATTTTGAAAAAATGCATATGAGGCATCTTATAAAATATGCAGACATCTGAAAATTGGAAAAACCAAGGGAAAAAATACTTGTTTAATTTTGTTTTCATATTAGAGTTATTATGGGGTTGATATTTCCTTTTATAACTCCAGAACATATTGTCAAAATATAAAAAATTTTTTTGTAGGAATAAAATTTTACACAAAATGTAAATGTCTATATATATATATATATATATATATGTATGCAAAACAAAGTGAAGGTGTTTTAGGAATTTAGGAAATACCTGTTAAATAAGTTCAGTATTCAATAAATACAGTAAATGTTCCTTATATTTTTTATTTAATTTTTTTTCACAATGTATTCTCTATTCATTACTGACGCATTTGGGAGGTTCCACATTAACTGTTTTGCTCCAATCTGATACTATATATTTATATATATATATATATATATATATAGTCTTAGACCACTAGTATTTTCACCAACAAAAAAAAGGTTTTAAGTCGGTTATTTTTAAGTTTTGCGGTAGGAAAATATCAGTTTCCATTTCCAAACATTATTTTTGTCATTAACTGTAATAATGCAGTGAGATTATTGTCTGCACAAGGAGTCTGACAACATACAGTGCTCCACACAGAGATCTGATCTGATCATCATCCAGTCTGTTTCGGAATGACAAACTGAGACAGACTAAATCCAGAAGAACTGTGGCAACGTCTCCAAGATGAAGAAAAAAACCTAACTGCAAAGCTACAGTACTGTTCAAAGTTTTAGACACTTGGGTAAAAATGCTGTAAAATGAGGATGCATTCAAAAATAATGCCATAAATAGATTTAATTTATCAATTAACCTCTATTAACTAAATCAAATAAATATTTGGTATTACAGCTTTTGGTAAAACAGCTTCTTATCTGAGGTACACTTGCCCATAGTTTTTCAGGTAGCTTTCCAGGGGTGCGTTTCCCGAACAACGATGTAACTCGCTGATTAACCAGCATTGTACAATGCATTGTTTTGGAAATAAACTAGCTAGTCACGACTGTTTCCTGAACACGGTCGCAGCTTCGTCGTTTGAACCACATTAGTTCAACAACATAGGGCCATTGTTAATGACGTCACACACATATGGTGGAGGAATAACTTATTCTATTTAACTGATTAGAAATCTCCAAGATGCTGCTGTATTGAACATGACACATATTGACTAATTTACTATTTTTGTTCACTGTCATTTTGCTTTATTTAATCTTTGAATCATTGGGGGTTCCCTCTTACATCACACTCCGTGGTTCCCATTTATGCACATGCACACTTTTCAAAAACAGTGTTTAGAATGGACGCGTAAAAATACTTAATTAAAACGCATTTTATATTTAGTAATTAAATAGTAATTAGATAGTTTGCTTCTTGTGCCCAAGAGCATATTTATTAAAGCCCACATATTTTACTAACAAGAAACTATGCTTCTAACCACAGGTCTAAAGCTGTAGTTCTAACCACGTACGTTTGTGGCGTTGACTGCGAATGTTCGTTTGAACTATGCTTTCAGGAAACACCGAATCAGGGGCGTAGCACCAAATTCTAGGCCCTATGCAGTGGCCATGGGCCCCCGTAAGCTCGAGGTTCACAACTACATACAACACCATTTAATACATCAATAAACTGAAGCATTTACCCAAAATATTAGCATTTACATTAGTTAACAACATTTATTGTGATCTTAAAATTACATTTAAAGGAAAATAAAATTTCACTCCTCAGGGGCCCTCCCCCCACTTGGGGCCCTGGTAATTTAGTCCCACTTTTCACCCAACTACGACGCCCCTGCACCGAATCATTGAACTGTGCTCTTAACGACGGAACTTGCGACCATAGTAGGCTAACCATGCTTTTGGGAAACGCACCCCAGGTAGGTTTAATGGTTTAATGACAAAAATAATGTTTGGAAATGTAAACTGATATTTCGCTACTGCAAAAGATAAAATATATACTTAAGAAGAATGTCTCACCAAAGAGCCATGGTTGTTACTAGCATGATAATACTAGCTTGGAATACTCTGTGTTGAAGACAGTTGTGATATCTCCCACAGAAGTAGTTCTGAAAGAGAAATATGAAGTATCCATATTTGTTACATTTATTGTACAAATTGATAAATGAAGGGATTTTAACATACTGTGCTTGACTGCGGTGGCTCCGGCGGAGGAAGTTTTGAATGGAGTGTGTGGTTTTTGTTGATTTTCCTGTGAAACAAAGATTTTAGTAAAACAAATGATTTCAGATGATTGCAGTCATTTTGTTGTGTGTTTGTGTAAATTTTAGTTTTCTTTCAAATATATATATATATGTATTTTTTTTTATCAATTTTCATTTCAGTTGTAGTTATTTTAGTGGATCAAGTTAATACGGAGCCCCACACATGACATGCAGGAAAAAAATGGTAGGCTAAATCGTGTGCACAATTTACTATTTTGTTCCCTCGATTTATAAACTGTCCACACGATTTAGCAAATCGAGGGAACGTTTTAGTAAATTGTGTGCACAATTTTTTTTTTTTTGCACATCAAACTAATGTCTATTTTCCCTGGTAAAAAACAAGTACATTTCCATAATGTACTTAAAGTGACCTATTTTTGCACATTTATTTTGTACTTAATATACCAAAAATAATTCTTTAGTACTTGTTAACTTAAGATCATCTAAAGCCTGGGTCACCCTGCGATTTTAGCCATTAAATTTGGCCGTCTGAGACATTTTTTTTAAATCCTAAAAAGATTTCTATAATCCTAGGCTTAATCTTTGATCGTTAGTTCGACATGTTCACCGACAGCCGATTAATAGCCGTTGTGATCAAATTTTACACAAAGTCCTGCAGTGTGACATCTACGACGAAGTTCAAACTTTCTTCATATTTCAAGAAAAGCCATGATCAGAATTAATGCTATAGATTTCTTCTATATGCCATAAACTCTCGCATTTGTCCTCCGCTTGTGAAATTCATCTGATATGTTGCCTTTGGTATGATATACACTTTTTGCGCCGCTGTTTTCATGTGGTTGTGTGTTGCTGCTTATAATATTCTTCTATGCTGGTTTTGCCGCCATTCATATACTTTCTTGATAACCAACATTTCATCTTCGTGTGGGTTGATGTAAAACAATTTTTGTTTTGCACTAACCTTTTTTAACACGTCTTGACTGTCGTACATACTGACATTAGTAACAACTGAGATCCCACAGTGTGACATGGTCATCACGTTCGTACAGTCTGACAAGTACTTTTAAAGGACTTTTAAAAAAATCACACAGTGTGTACTCAGCTGTGCTATTTTGAGAAACCATGAATATGAACTAAAATGCACCTTTAAAAAATTTATTTATTGACCACTTGTAGTACACTTGATTGTATGAAAGATGGGTTCAAGTGTATTACAAGTGGTAACTAAAAACATTTTTAAATACAGAGATAGTATGTTAGATGGTTTGTTTATCTTAAGAAGTACTAAAGAATCATTTTTAGTATATTAAGTACAAAATAAGTGCATTAAAATAGAGCACTTTAAGGAAAACTTTATGGAAGTCCACTTGTTTTTCACCTGGGTCGGGTAACTTAGAAAATGCTGGACTCTAGGAAACACTGATGCATGGAGCTTCATGTTTGTTGAGAAGACGTGCAACAAACTTGATGAAAGAGCATCTGAGAGGGAAATGCGGTGTGGAAACTAAAAAGAAAAATCGATCCAGACCCTTTAGTAGAACTGCCGCTGTTGGACCGCATGCTACCCAGCCTCTTCAGCTTGGCCAAGCGAGTGTTCCAGACCTCAAGCTCCTGAATACGAGTCTCAAGGTTATCTGTGAGTTTACACAGCTGCTTCACAGCACCTACATTCTCCATAAAAATCTGCTCCTTTAGGAAATAACGAACAACATTACTTTCACACACCATACTTAAAAGTCTAGAGAATGTCACTGCTATTAATAACAAATATCTGACAAACTTACTTTGTCCACCATGAGAAACTGATCAATCTTCTCCCCGTTTGCGCACGTGATGTCGCCCATCTCCCTCACAGCCGAGGGCAGGAGTTCTCTGACTTCCTGCGCTATGATTCCTAATCAAAGTGACACCTAATATGTGACAATCTGTCTTCAGAACATTGAATTATAAAAAGTGTACTGAATATGTTAATTTAGCCTGTACCCGTTTCATGATGCTGATCAATTCCCATCCTTGAGGCAAACTCTGGTTTGTAATCATATTCCACTATTCTCATCTGAGTGATCCTCTTGAGCTGCTCCGTTGAGTCCACCTACAACATCACAGACCAAACATTTTAGTGGTTTTCACTGGATGTATCCGATGTTAATACCAGAAATATACAGAATCACTTTTGGGAAGCTGTACATTTGAGAAAGCTTATTTGAATGCCATTTTGATAGTTTATCATTATATTGTCTAAGCCATTGGTCTCAAACTCAATTCCTGGAGGGCCACAGCTCTGCACAGTTTCGCTCCAACCCTAACCAAACACACCTGATCCAGCTAACCAAGGTCTTTAGGATCACTAGAAACTTCCAGGAAGGAAGCTGGTTGGAGCTCAACTGCAGAGCTGTTGACCTCCCGGAATTGAGTTTGAGAACAACGGTCTAAGCAGACAGACACTCACTTCCTGAATGTTTTGTTTGGCCCTTCTGTCTGAGGGATGCATGACGTTGCCCATTATCTTGGCATTCCCACAAACCACCAAAGCCTCATCAGGGCTGTCTGTGTTAATTCCAATCCTCCCGTGACACACCACAGACTCTGGGATCTGTCCTCTTTGCCAGAGCACATCACTATCATTCTCAAACTGACCAGGATTGGAGGCCTTAAGATGAAGAGATGATAAGAAACACTTTCACACACTATCAAGAAATATTGCAAATATGGAGTTCAAAGCAAAATATTCTGGTTACGGTCCAAAAGCTTACCCTAACAATGATTCTTTCAGAAATATTAGCAACCACCAGAAAACGTTCCTCTTTCACAATCGCATACAGACCAACAACCATCTTAAAGTACCTATGAAACATAAGCAACAACATACAACTAGTTTTATTGCTGTTGACCATATTTGTATATGCATTGATCAATAACTGCGTTTACATGGACCTGAATGATCCGATTGAAATAAGACCATAAGCACAATCAGATTAAAAAAGTGACATGTAAACACGTCAATCAGAATGAATTGGCCAAATCTAATTAAAATTTTGTTTGGATTGGAAGCGGTGGTTTAAACCTTTTCTAATCCGATTGAGAGGACATGTAAACACTTAATCGGATTGAAAATGAAAATAGAAAATGACGTAAAAATTGCGTAATAACATACGGCGCACAGAAGATGTTCAAGCAAGATGGCGCACGCTAAGCTTAACTGGTAGGCAGGAGAAACTACGTTGTTGCTAGGGGACATTGTAATAGCTTGATAAATAGACGCAGCATGGCACAAAACATCACACGCTCGTTGTCTCCTAATTAGCAGCAGAAATAGGATAATAAGTCTATTTTTTAAAACCAAAAAAAGAAGCAATGGCAAAGTGGCTGCTAGAATGCGCAACTTGAACGGTGGGAATCGTGTGTTCGTGCACTGTGCACATGTCAAAAGATTAAATGAACACAAAATGTTTAACTTTCTGTGGAACAGAACCAATCTGTGAACCGATCACACCATTCTGAGATTTTAAAAACACTGGATCATGACCCATTTCGGATCCAAAAAAGCTATTTTCACCAAAAGGTTAAAAATGTGCATCCCTGAAGTTCACTATAAAAGTTTAGTGGATTAGAGGAAGATCGATTTTGGAGAGGCCTGTTTAGAACGAAATGTAAAAAAAAGTGTCAAAAACAAACTCTATTATTGCTCTATCAAATGAGAGTATAGCTGCATTCAAAACTGCATTCTGTCAAGTAGATATAAAAAGTATATTCTCTCTGTACATATTATGAATATTAGTAGATAGAATAAAATTTGGAGGAATGACATCTGCCATGTTTTCACTGCCACATGATCTAGCTAGTTCACTGCCATTCACAAATCCTCTGGAGGCTTTATGGGATAGTAAAGTATCACCCAGGTACTTCTACATCTATTGTTTTTTGAATACTATGAATTCGGACATACTACACTTTTGGTGTACTGTTTTATGTATACCTTATAGAATGGAATTCGGCATATTCAGACATACAGTAGTACTTTGGACCTGCATTCAGAGATGACACCATTGTTTTTAACTAACCTCTGATCAGGATTGGGTTTGCCCTTTTTTCTCATGTTATTTGCTGTGGTTTCACTAAAGTGTAACCTTCCTAATGTCACCTTCGTGATATTGTCTTCTGGTAGATTTACTCTGAAAGAGATGTTAAACCAAAAATCAGTATAATCAACACATTATAAAAATGTTTTTCCACATGCTTTAAGTATCCTAACACTTACCTGACTGGTAAGAATGGTTTCTTGCTGCGGTCTGACTGCGACTGCTCTATAGTGATGAAATGGTTCTGTGTTTCAAGCTACAAAATGGATTCAAGTGTCAAATAAACATCTACATTCAGAACATAAATGTTTCTGTAAGGTTTTTAGCCATGTTATTACTACCTTGACCCCAAACACATTCAAGTGGAAGCTTTCTATGGGCATGAGACCTCTTGATGTTCTGACAAATCTAGGATCCCCAACCATCCCTATGTGAACTGTCACCTGGAAGTGGTTCTTCTTCTGACAAACAAAGGCTTCATCAGCTGTGGAGTAACTGAAACCCTTATCAGTATCCACATGGTAACCTGGAGGTGGTCTACTCAAAAGAAAAAAGACATGGGTTTTATTGGTAAATGGAAGTAGAAGATGTCTTCTGCATGAATTATGGGCCCTCAAATTCCGTCTTCAATTAGAGTAGCATGGATACGATGTACAAATGACAAATAAAGTCAAACTTTATACTTTTCCAAAAAAATAAAAAATAAATGTACAATGGCATTACCATGTGTTTGGACATGTACCATGGCTATCCTATGGTGTTCTTTGATCTACAAGTATTCTACAGATTATGCCATCTAATATAATCATAGTATCATGGTTCTCGTCTATCGTTTCAGGTTAGAAAGTCTTGGTGGTTACTCACAGGCTTTCAGATCTGCTGTTGTGTAGTGAGCACCACTGACTGGGCTGATAGTGTTCCCACGTTAGCAGCTGGTGCACACTGCCCACTGGACTTCCACCAGCTGTGTCACTGTCATAACACTGTGCTTCATATGATCCACTTTCTGGACCTGAAGACAACACAAGCATTAAGGAAAGACTCATACTGCACAGACTGAGTTTACAGAAAAACATGGGTTCTGAATGATGAGCACAGATTCTTTAGCTTTACAGTGTGAGTCCATCCATTCCAAGGAGATTAAACAGTTTGATATTGTGAAACAATATATTAGAACACATTTTCATTTGTTTCCTAGTGAAAAGGTACGTGTTTCTTTGTGAGATTGTTGTTGTTTGGAATTACTTGTAAGGCTGGTAGTTTTTGATTCTCAGTTTTTCTGTGTAACTATTAACCATGAAGTCATAAAGCAAGTGCATGATGCCTAGTATTTAAAAAAATGTATAGCGTATGAGGTATGTTATCATTGGAATGCCTTCCCACACTGTCATGATTGTCTTTATCTTTTGTTCTATTATTACAAACACTGATTTTTCTGTCTTTACATAACACTGATATGTATAGTATCTATTTTTTTACTTATAAACGGAGTTGTATCTGTATACACTGTAAAACCTGTGAAATTTAGGTTTAAAGGATTTAACTTAAATTCAAATGTGAATACTATAATTTCATTAACTGACATAATGATAATATACCAACCTATTGAAGGTGTTATTCAGTTATTTGTTTTTTTACTGTAACATTTTTACAGTCTTTTACTGTTAAAATCACAGTCATTTTTTACAGTGTAGGAAATAAACTAATGATCTTGGTGTTGCTAATGTCAGGTTTTACTGTTTGAGCTCAAAGGTTTTGTATATACCAAGACGGTGAGCTCATATTACTATGAATGGGAGAAAGTGCAACATGCAGTATGCCAGGATATTCCACCTTCTTGATAAAAGAGCCAGTGTCCAATTATTAAAGTCATTGTATAATTATGCAGTCAGTGTTAAAAGCTCCAGTTGCCAAAGAAACGGTTACTATCCTCCTACACAAACTTGCGCATTGGCTGATCCAACCTGACATTTAAATTTATTAACAATACTTTAGCATAAGAAACAACATATGAAATAGTTACCTGGAGACATTGCAACCACAGAGTTTTCCTAAAACAGATTTTGGTGAGATAAGTCGATTTTGGTATGCTAGTTGTTAAATTTATATTATTCTATAATCATCATCCTTTTATGAATCACATGTCTGATCTTTTTCTGTGTTTTCATTGTGTTGTTAGTTCTGCCTTCTGTAACCTAGTTCCCTCATTGTTGATTAGTTCATCTGTTTACACGAACTACAGAGCGTTCATCAGAGCCCACCGCAGACTTAGAGCCACAGCCTAACAAGATCGACAAGCCTCCACAAACTAAATCTTACCTGTTTCTGATGCAGAAAAGCTAATTCATGCATTTATAACCTCTAGACTGGACTACTGTAATGCAATGCTAGGTGGTTGTCCTCAGTCTCCAATAAACAAGCTACAGGTAGTCCAAAATCCAGGTGCTAGAGTCTTTACCGGGTCAAGAAAATTACCCAAATTTTACAGTCTCTGCACTGGCTACTTATTAAGTTCTGCATCAGTTACAAAATATAACTACTTAGAAGGCTCTTAACGGTCTCACACTACAATTCATCATGCTCCTTAAGGTTGCAAAACTCTGGACTCCTGGTAATATCTAGGACAGCAAAGTTCCCTAAAGGAGGTAGAGCTTTTTTGCATTTGTCTCCCAAACTCTGGAATAACCTTACTAATAATGTTCGGGGTCCAGACACACTCTCTCTGTTTAAATCTAGATTAAAGGAACCCCTTTTTTTTGCCCAGCATTCACATAATGTATCGCATAACTTTGTACTTCAGCTATACCTGATCAAGTTCAGATTATAATTCTTTTGTTTGGGTTAAACACATCATCTTTGCTTGGTTGGAACAGCAGCTACACTAATTTAGTCTCTATTTGCTTCTCTGTTTCTGTCAAGGGACTGGCATCCTGAGGCAACTAAGAATTATACAAAGCTTCAGTCTGGATCCAATCCTTACAAAGATCTGAGATGACCAAACACCTGATGATGCCCCATACCTCAGATAATGCTAACCTTGGAACAACATGTAAAACTACCAAATTTTGCTTAATGTTTATCGCTTAATGTTTAATCGCAATCGCAGATAAAACATATAGGCCCGGTTTCACAGAGAGGGTTTAGCCTAAGCCAGGATTAGGCCATAGTTCAATTAGGACATTTAATTATTTTTTATATACATGCTTCAGAAAAAGGCATTACTGGTGTGCATCTTAAGACAAAACAAAGGCACTGACACATTTTAAGATCAGTCAGTGCAGGTTTCTTTTAGTTGAAACAGCTCAGATTTACATTTTAGTCTAGGACTAGGGTTAAGCCTTGTCTGTGAAACCGGGGGATAATCATTACAAAGAGATACACTTTGAATCACACTTCATCGATAGCGATCCACTTCTACGACTTAGTACAATCACTTTCATATCATCAGCAAACCAAGCCTGGTTCACATGAACCAGGAAACTTTTTTAAGCACATTTGGGTATGGCCACTTGAGCTTAAAAACTTTTATGAACCCAAAAGAACAATGTAAAAGCAAAATTTCCAGATGGTCACTTCAGATAGGATGGAAACATTCTGCACATGATGTAATACTTACAGAATGTTGGTTTGGTCCAGACTGGGCCAGCACACCTCTGCTGCTCTGTCTGCCTCTCAAAAGAGTTTGACCTTCTTCTTTTCTTATTCTCGTGTAAGATATTTCTGTTAAAGGAAGCACTACAGAAATAAATATGCTGAATGAACAGCAAAAATATGCAGAACAGCACATGCAGCCCACATCCTTACCCTACATGTTGATCATGTTTTGGGGGCACATAAGGGTACATTGTCTCTGAGCACATTGCATGGGGCACAGATGAGGAGGCTGCGGCTGCAATAACTGGCATATGTCCTGCTGGAAAACCCATCGGTGGGCACTGAGTATATAGCGGAACACCATTGATGGGTGCATTATGGGATGTGGTTGCCTGTGTGTAACTCTCGGCTGTGTTGAGACTGTACTGAGGGAGCGAAGCAGGTGAATTGGCTTTAATGTGGTTCCCAAGGGGTCTGCCAACATCGTGTTTCTTATCTTTAAAGGGACAGGATAGAGGAAAGGAGTCTTCTGGTTGTCTATACACATCCTTGCTGCTTTGTTCCGGTGACCATCTTGAATCTGGTGAAAAGATAGATTGTTTAATGACTACAAGCAACAATATAAGAACTTTGAGGTTGGGATTTCGATTCACAGAAGACTTCACCTGGTATTTGTGGTGGAGAACTACGCTCTGATCCTGAATCTGGTGGTGACTCGGGTAACATACTAAGAAATATGAAAAACATGCTAAAAACAAATAACCATTTTCTGTGCCAAACTGTTATTTAGAGGAGGTTAAGTGGACTTTACTTAAAATTATTTTACTTGGAATATTTTCGAAAGAACTCACAAAGTGGGATCTGTCTCATTGCTCAAATACTGCTCCAGAATACTGGTGTCTACTACGGCACTCTCTAACACACCACTCACATCCTGTCCTGATGGAATAAAAACATTAAAATACTGTCTCTTGTTTAAATTTCATACCTGGTCTCATGGCATAAACGTACCTTGGTGTACTTTTTAGTGAGACACAAAATGTGTATTAATTACATATCACTGAAGTTTCCAAAAGAAATTAACACTACAGGCAGTAAAACTCTGACACCTTTTATTCCTTTTCACACAAATTTACGGAGTTTCGATTAATAAAGTGTAATTTTTGCACAATTACTTATCATGTTATGACTTCAAAACAATATAAATATGCTGGGATATTTAAAAACTGATGCTTTTGAATGTTAGCATCACACATGTACAGCTTCATATCTATGGGTTTTTTAATAGATGGTAAGTTTGTTCAGTAGCTCACGGAGTACAGAGATGTACTTGAGAGGCGAAGAGCTCCGAATCCTGTGTAACTACGGTTCGACAAAACAGTTCAGATCTGCATAAAAGGAAGTTGAAATGGCACGGTTTCATCAACAAATGCAGATCAGTTTCGCATTTGCTGACACAACTGGGTAGGTTTAGGGTTAGAATTGGTATAGGGCATATTTCCAACATGATAGAGCATTAACTTTTAGCAACAGTCCATGGATATTTCAATTCTGAACCACCGCAATACATACCTATATCATTGTAATAAAAACGTGCCTATGTTTTAGCGCCATTCAGTGGACATTTCTCTTGAAACTGAGGCGAAACATGCAGTAAGGCATGCAAAAATGGTGTTACACAAAAAGTGCACAGAGGTACATATTTTTATCAGACCAGGTTGTACATTTCTCCTCATATGATGATTTTTTTTTGAAGGAGCTTTGATGAAATGAGGCTTTTGGGCACTTTATTTTAGCCATTGGTTCTCTTGCTTTAAACAAGTAGTTTGAGCTTTCTCATCCCCTCCCAATATTCAACCAAATTTAAAAAGTTATGAAAATTTGCAACATCAAGTGGCATAAATATGTCACATTTAAATAATCACATTTACTGCGCTTGGCAAGATTTCACTTGAGGGTGAAAAAGTTCCTCATGCAGATTTTGCTTATTTTGAAGTTGGTCACATGACCAACATTCTGTTTTGAAACAGAAAGCAGCTTGTTCAATAAAACAGAGTAGTAGTATATGTATAATACACAGCTCACATAGAAATACGACGAGCTGTGTATTATACTGTACTACTCTACTGAAAATGGACCTTTGCTGATGTAATTGCAAACTATTTTTGTACAGTTAAAATGGAACATGCGAGCATCTATACCTCTAGACACTAGACACAATACAAAATCCAAAGAATTGACAAATATCCTACTGTCTCACCAACCACCAAATACCAGGACACCACAATAATCCCAAAAAAAGGAAAGGGACGTGAAAAACCTCTCACAATGCAGAGACAATCTGGTCCAGAAACCAGCTTACAGAGGCTACAGGAAATAACTAAAATATAAAAAATATTCACTAACACTACCATACAAACAGCCTAGATGGACCTTTAAACAAATCTCGGACAAAAGCCATTCTAGAAAATGAGGATAATAAACTTAAGATGCCTTTGAAAGACAAAACAGGCTAAATATACAATCACTATAATATCAAGAAATGTCACCAGAACTTGAAATGGCTTTCACAGCGGACATAAAAAATCCAATACATTGTGCAATAATAAACCACAAAACTAAAATTATAGAATGATAAAAATAATATACTATATAGACAAACAAGACAATGAACATATGAATGAATGTATGGCCTTGATCTGTTAGTTCCTCTGACTGGTTTTATAGATCCGTGGCCTTGAACTATTGATGGTAAACTGTACCTTCATACTGTATAGATTACAACCCACCTATAGTAGACATGAAAACCATGTAAAACACAACCTCAGTACAATCTTAACATTTACAGTCCTTAATCAGTGTTGTTTGCGCAGCATAATAAAGTCGTAACAAATTCCTGGTTAGTAACTGGATATCAATGTTATATAATTTTCACAGAAATAATAGCTGATACATGAAGCATGAAAAGGAGGTGAGCTCCCATGATGACAATATACCTGACCAGCAAAAGCAGTTGTTTAACTAACATTGTAAGGTAAGTCAAGTGAATGTTTTTTAGATGTCTTACCATTAAAAAACTGCTGCAGTGCCTCATTTTCTCCAAGAACATCCATTGGATCAACTCCGAATTTCGTTTAGTTTCAGTTTTGTCAAAACCTCTACTATAAAAGCACTGTGTGAACAAAATGGGACAGGCTGTATCTTTGACATGGAGAGATAGCATGAACTGACCCAAATACTAATCACTTCATCTTTCCCCACCTCGGAGAAAAATGAGAAAGATTGGCAGTTTGTTGTGTCAAGAACACAGCTACATTAGATTCCTTTTTGTTGTGCGAGTGATATGTATGGCCCTCCTAACACAATCTCAAACAGATCATGGCGGCAGCCATTTTAGCTGATCTGAGTGTTCATAAACTTCACGTACACATAAGATCAACAGAAATTACCATATTATATAATCATCTTAATTAAATTAAAGTTGTACAGTTTGAAAAGTTGTATAGTTAAACTGCCCATCCCTTTGAATTGATCCCAATAGCAATACATTTAAATCATGATTATTCAGAACAACAACAAAAAAGGTTCTACCTTTCCCCTCAAAATGCAGACTTCGGTTCTGTTGGATTCGACCCACTGAAATAAACAGCTCAAGTGTAATCCATCAGTAACTCCACATACTAAGACGTATTCTTACATTAAAATAATTAGTAATGTAAATCGAAACAGAAAAATAGGTTCTTATTCAATGAAAATGGCAGTCGTCGTGCAGTCTCACATGTACTTTGTTCATTGACCCTAGAGACAAAATCCACCCACTGCCAAGCAAACACCTGTAGGAGGCCATAAGGGAAGCTTTGTTTTATGAGGTAATCACACACAGACATGCTACAAGAGCTGAAAGTATTGATGGGTGTGTTTATGTGCAAATAGATCATTGATATCCTGGACACCCGCGCATTTGACCGGAACAAATACCAGAGCAAAAATTCACCACAGCAACATTAATGATACAATTAGATCATAAGTTAAATATAGTGGTTGTACATACACCAAATTTAAAATTTAAGACAAAAATCACATCATATAGTTAGCTGCATAGATGTTGTTGTAACCAGGAGGCATTTCAATGTAATTTATTATGCATGTAGTTGTTTGGTAAATGATAAAACAGATTTTATCTGTCCATAAATGAATGAAAAAATGAAAGAAACACAATATCATCCCAATATTATTTAATACTTCATGCTAAAAAAAAAAGTTAGTCATCTTCTTTTGAGTCGTTTGATGGCGATTCCTGCACAGAAAATATGAAAAATGGCTTAATTGGCTTCTAACTTCTCAATGGTTTGGCATCATATGAAGTTGAAAATTTCCATGTCAGCCATTTTGAATTTGAGTGAAATGCTATATTTAACAAACACATCGCATTGTTACAAAACTACACATTGCAGTAACACAACTACATCTGACTACATCTCAGAAACATTTGGGGCAGCGCCAACTTGTGGTCAAAAATTATGATTTAAAAAGAATTAGCAATTTTGCCTGTTATCAATAGACTTGACAGGTCTTTGACTTAACAGATTCCTTGGATCATGCCAAGAACATTGATACAAATGATGCTGTAAACAGCCATACTTCCGGCCTGCCATTTTGATTTACTTTAAAAACCTACCTTTTTAATCTAAGATTGACTAACATGTTTGCATATTAAATAAGTATTAAATGTGTAATTCTTATCAAAACCTTTACTACGTTGTTACTATTACTATTTACTGTTCTACAATTAATATGTTTCTGCCAGCAACTGTTCACACCAATTTAATAAATTTACTAGACTGGAACACAGAACAACAAAGTCATGTTCTGTTTATTTTAAGCGTGTTTTGTTGTCTTACTATTTAAATGCTTTAGATCTTCAAAGTTTGGTAAATTGAGATTGCCCTTAATCATATTTAGCATTAGCATTTTTCTTAAACCCAAGTCCAAGTAACCAAATTATAAAAGATACAAAAAGATCATAGTCTTCGCAAAACATGCACAACCTTTTTTTTTTTTTTTTTATAAATCTGTCTCAAGACTTTTTTAGTTAAAGAAAAAAATCTGTTCATCATAGAAAGTCGACTTTTCTATTTATAAGTTTTGTACATACACTTTGGTTACAAAGAATTTCAAAGCTGGAGCAGAAAGCTCTCAGGTTTCATCAAAAATATTATCATTTGGGTTTCAAAGTTTTACCAAAATGTCTTTATTTATCTTCACATGCTGTATGATACCGCTTCATGAGGACAAACACCAGCATTAATTCTCCTCTGGAGATGCACAACTTTATTCAGGCTTCCAGAAAGGCACTAAAATCAAAATGAGGGAGGCTAGATGAGACTCAGGAGGAAATACATATAGTGGTCCGAGAGGATACGCACAGAACATTCCAGATATAGAAACACAACAGCACAACAGCACACAGCTAGCTACAGCACTGAACATATCAATCTAAGAGAGGTTGAGACGCGTTTATTTGAGTGTGATTCATCCTTCGTTGTACAGATTCTTCAGAGAGGACACAACCTCCAGCTACAGTTCATGCTTTAGTGTCATTTTCTCCTTCGGTTTCAATAAATATAATGAGGTGTGGTGGTCCCTGGGAAGCCACCCTGACAGGACCGGTAAACTCCATCATGTCAAGGAGCGGCCGGGTTAAGATGATGGCATTCCCATTACGGTAATGGCTCCATTCACAGTTCGTCTTTGTAGTACCCCAGCTTGGCGTTGGACATCTCCTTCCGTAGCTGCATGACCTCCCAGAACATCTGCTCTGCTTGGTAAAACACAGCGACATTACGTATTAGAAGGAAGATTTTCATAAAATCAAACTTCTGCATTATTACATTTACAATTGTTGCAAACATTTGTCACGTTAACAAATCCTGTGTAATGGTGGTGGATAGTGGCCATTATTTCCATAAATTGCATATATCCATCGTAAAACTAACCTATACGCCTCCAGGGGGGTTAACACATGTCTTCTGAAACAGATCAATGGGTTTTTGGTAACAAAAATAATAACTCAAATCACTGACTTCCGGCTTCTTGGCTGACCTCTATATACAACGGATATATCCGATTTATGGAGCTTCAAAATAAGGACCACTATCCACCAGCATTACTAAGCATGGAAAAGCCAGGATAAATCTTTTTAAAAACTCTGAAAGAAGAAAGTCATATAGACCTAGGATGGCTTGGGGGTGAGTAAATTATGGGGTAATTTTCATGTTTGGGTGAATTATTCCTTTAATTTTCTTAAGGTAATTTTTTTTTGTATTTTTATCTTAGGAAACTTACTTACACTACATTCCGAAGTATTTTTTGTAGGGCTGTCAAATGATTAAATCACGAATAATCCAAAACAAAAGTTTAGTTTACAGTTTGTGTACTGTGTATATTTATTATGTTTATGTATATATAAATATACACGCATATACATATTTAAGCAAAAAAATTTTTACATTTGTATAAAAATACATTTATATATGAGTTATATAAATATAAATATACACACTTAAAAGTTTTCAAATATATATTGTATGAGTGTGTATTTATACATAATGAATATACACAGTACGCACATACATTACGTAAACAAAAATGTTATTTTGGATGCAATTAATCGTGATGAATCATTTGACAGCACTAATTATATTGTATTTTTTAAGTCAACTACATTACATTAAAAAAACATTGTTTTTCATTATTTTAAACTGCAGCAATTTCAAACGATATAAAACTATTATGCTTGCATTTTTGGCCCATGTTATATCTTTTTTATACTGTCAACACACATTTACACAAATGTACTTTTTTTTTTTTTTTTTAAATACTATATGGCATTTTATTTTCTCTTGTTTGCACACTTAAATTATCAATAACGTAAACTCATATTATAGTAAGTTGAAGGTTTTTGGATGATGCTGTATGTTTTGGTAATAAAATATTTTCTTATATTAGAGCAATACATGTATCTTTCTGTAGGATAAAGATACAAAATAAATAAACACAGTTCATCAATTAGTACTAAATAATTAAGTACATTAAACATTTTTACTCTAGTAATATTTTGTTAGGGTATCTGTACATCATAGTTGTGGGTTTTTCTTTTTCCTTTATTGCATTATTGCCGTTTGATTATTACTGATGATAAGGTCATAGGCAGTGGCAGCTTTAACAGGCTAAATTCTAATGCACAGATCTAATTCGACATATTAAATGTTTTGTCCTGCTTTAAAAACACAAAACGGACTGTGTTCATCAGTTTTGTGTAAAAGTATTTGGAGATGCAAGTGCAGGACAATACATAAAGCGCACATGAAAGTCAGTTAGTATGTTAATTTTGTGCATCTAATGTGTACTTCAATCCAAACAGCATAAATGAAAGCATATCTAAAGTAAAACTAAAATAACAGCAGGTGGAAGCACACACTGTCAGGCAATACACAAGCATCTCATGGCGCATATCCTATGCAATGAAGCTTATGCAAATGTCTCTAGCGTAAACACATATCATATGCGAACACGTGACAATGGAACACATGTAATATTGTGCTTTACTATTGGAGGTAACTTTTTAGTTCAAAGTATTTGAATTATGAATAACGCATTTATTGGTAAATCCCTTACATAAGATATTCAGCTGACAATGATTTCATGCTGTAAGAACAAATTACTTCTGTAAGTTAAACTGAAACTTATACCAACTATATTAAATCCATGTGGAGAACAGCACCAAGCTTGGACGCTGATACATAGTTTTGTGACTAGTTACTATATAAGAGATGACTTGTTATCTTACCATCTTGTTGTTTGACTAATCCTTGGAGGATGTACCGAATGTAGGTGAAGAAGTTGCAGACGGATGTGATCTGATGCAGATAGAGAAGAAAAGTGAAAAGTTTTTTCGCTGGCTTTATATCAGTCTTCAGTCAATTTTCTCATTATTTCTTGAGTTTCTAACGTTATCACCTTATCAAAGTGAATCAAGATGAAATGTTACAGCAAACTTCCAGGTTCCTTCTTTGCAAATGCTTTTTTGATTCACTTGTTTGATTTGATAGAATGGTTTGATATTAGAAGCTTAGCACATTGTTAAATATATTCTCATATTAATTTTAAAAATATGTTTACAGGGCTCTAGACTAACTTGTTGCACTGGTGCGCCTAATTTTTTTCCCTTAGGTGCACCAGCACAAAAGTTACCACTCAAGTTACTTTGCACCCAAGTTTTCATATAGACAGTATTGACCATGTCAACACCGAACGTGCCACAACAGCTAAAGTCTATCTACTGGACGCGACAAAGTGACCATTGAAAACTTGTGTCAATATGTCATAAATAGAACGCAGCATTAGTTTTCTGACGGGAATTTGTCACGCCGTGCCTCATCCAGTTTAGACAACAGAATAGGTTCTATTGTATTTTGTCGTGACGTGTCACTCGGGTCAGATGTACACATGGTGTAACAATCTGGTCTGAAAAAGTGTTGGTGCCTAAAATGATACTGGATGTGGTGCGATGCAACAAATTCCGTCAGCTTGGTGTGTCCCGGCCTTAATGTGTGTCTGTTGTTGAACCACAGGGAGACTTTCAGAGTCGCAGAGACTTTTTTTCCCCTCGAACGGCTGGTCGCACCGGTGCAACCTGATTTTTTTTAGTCGCAACATTGAGAAGTTGTGGTTAGTTCACCCCAAAATTTTAATTGTGTCATTAATTACTCACCCTCATGCCATTACAAATCCAGAAGACCTTCGTTCATCTTCAAAACACAAATTAAGATATTTTTGATGATATCAGAGAGCTCCAAGCTTCACAAAACTGAAGTTGATCCACTGATGTCACATGGACTGTTTAACCAATGTTTTTACTACATTTCTGGATCTGGGATCATTTCAGTTGTGTTGATGTCCATGGAGGGTCAGATGCCTCTGATTTCATCAAAAATATCTTAATTGGTGTTCCAAAAATAAATGAAGGTCTTATGGGTTTGGAACGACACGAGGGTGAGTAATTAATGACAGAATTAACATTTTTGGGTGAACTAACCCTTTAATTCTACAACCACTGAAATATAAATATGCTTTCCTTTGAATATACAACACAACAGCGTGAGAAACATATGAATATTTTTTTGAAGAAGATCTACCCAAGCATCTTTTTTTCACTAAACACCAAATGTGTGTTTTTTAAACAATTTTATAGGAGATGCTGCGAAGGCAGTAATCTAATTAATACTCACCCGATAACGGCAAAACGGAGATACATAATAATAGTTGCTGGAGTCACCAAACTTGATTCTGTGTTTGCAGGTTTTGGTTTGACCACACAGGGCACATTTCCTGCACAGCGGGGGAAGAGATGGAAAGCTTTTAGAAATATATTATACTACAAACCTGATGGGACATCTGAGGAGTGATTTAGGACTGCAAACTAACGCTTAGGTGAATAATGAAAATAGATATGAGGCACTGAGAAATGAATTCCCTGAAACAGACAATAGGGAAATCAAGACAAGGATTGGGAGGCAGGGCGGCACGGGTCAGATCAGGAGGACTTAAGGGTCTGATCACGATTCACTTACACGAGAGTCTGTGCCATCCTGCTGCCCCAGGAAGAGCCCATCGGAACAAGAACAAAATCAACAAAAGGACACAAATACAGAAAGAAAGAATGACGAAAGAAATTCATGCTGACAGGCTGTTCAGTACACACCGTACAAACAACACTTTTAAGAATGATGAAATAAAAATACTTACTCACTTTGATTTGATTTTATGTTTTTAAAGTTTGGTGCTAATTTAAAAATTAACTGTGCTTTTGCAAACAGAATTGGTTCATCACTGAAATTTATTAAAATTGGTTCATCACTTACACTGTCATAGTGTATATGTAGGATACTTGACTCACATTTGATTCCTATTGATTCATGAAACTACTTTCTTCACAATTCTGGCTTTTGACACTTTGTGTCAAGTGACTGTAAATTCAGCCATACTCACTTGGGTCCTCCACACTCAACAGCAGACGCTTTGACCACCGGCAGCGGCTGGAATCCCACTGGCTCCACGCTCAGCGTGTTCTGTTCCACCGCCTCCAGGATGGCCGATCCGAGCTGTGGATCAAAAACTATACATAAACCACGCACAAAATACACATTTCAAGAAGTGTGCTAAACAGCCCTGTCTCTTATAAATAGCATCCGGAAGCCTGATTCAATTTACTGAGTCAGTTAGTTTGAATGAGTCATTTTAATGAACTGGTTTAATGATGAATTTATGCTTTATTTTAAAAACGATTGTGCAGTAAAATCTACATATTTACACAATTACAATTACAGCCAAGCCCAAAATACGCCAGAAGACTTTTATTTTGAAATGTTTATGCTTTACTACTTCTAGCTGCTTATTAAAAAAAGACGAGAGAGATTAAAAAACTGCACTCTTAAGATCATCTACCGCATATTACATTATAAAGGAACCATAAAGTAAATGTAATAATTCATTAACAGCAGATCATAAGCAATCGCTTTGCATAAATGCAAGGTATTCACAAAATGCTCTTAAACTATGGGTCAGGACACCTCAACAGTGCCATCTTTTATCTTCAGTGTGACTTTTGAAGTGAAATAATCACATTAAGTCATATTGCAAGTCCTGTCTTCTCTGTCCCCCAGTTTAAGTAAGTTATGTATAAATTCAATTTAAGACTTGTTAAAAACCCAGAATAAATTTAGCAATTCATGAGTAGATTCAACCAGCAGAGAGCAGCTGGAGATCTCAGTTATTAGCAAAGCTTCTCAATGATTACTTTAGCTATCACGCTCATATCGAGCTAATCATTTACAGAAATTAATATCTATAAAATATTGTTAGAAGTCCCAACGACAGCAGAAGCATACCTCACTCTTAGAAAACGTCAGACATGGGTAGATATCTTCTCTGTAAACGCGCTCGAGGAAGGAGCAGCTTCTCTCCAGGGTCGGCTCCTCTTTCCACATTTTGAACTCGTTGAAGAGCAGTGAATCCACCTAACAAACAAACAAACACGTATTGTTAAACACACACAACAATACCATTTAAATATCAACAATTATAACAAGTCCACAATGTCAGATGAAAGGAAGATGGTCAGAAAACTTTCATAAAAGATCATAAACTGCGTGGCATCAGTCACCGTTCATTATATAGTAAACAATGTCCAGTATGTAATATTTTGAAATCTTCTTTTGTGCTACACAGAAGAAAGTCAAACAAGGGTGCGTTTCCACCAAACATTGTTAGCCAACAATGATAGCAAGTTCTGTTATCAGCAACAGAGATAAACGATTTGGTGTTTTCTGAAACCACTGTACATTGTACTTATTGTTTGGTGTAAGTACATAGTAGTTAAGGCCACCTAATATAAAGTGTGACCAAATTTTCTTGTTAGTATGACCTAGACTCAAATAGATCATGCTCTTGAACAAAATAAGCAAGCTTGCATTTATTCAGCTTTACAGAATAAGTTCAAGCCATATATGCTATATAGAAAATCTGTTTCATTGTCTATATCATAGCAAAAAGTTCCTATATTATCACCCGGCTGTGATATGGTTTGCTTCTCAAAACGTCCTAGAAGTGTGAAATAACTTTTCTTCTGCTTATTAAGCGTTTGTGGGGTTCCTCAAGGCTTCATTCTAGGTCCTCTAGGTCCTATTTGTCGAAAACACAATGTCACTTATCACTGTTATGATGATGACACATAGTTTTATTTTCCTTTGAAGGTCAATGATAGTTTTGCATTAATCTCCTTAAAGCTGGATTATCAGAGTGAGATCAATATATAAACAGCTGTAAAATTTCTTCAACGTAAAGAAGCTAAAATGAAAGTAGGTGTGTTTAGTCTGAACTATAAGCCCTTATTTCTAAATTACATAATTAAGCAAAAAATCTTTTAAAAACCATTTTATAAGCTACTAAACTTACTTTTTAGTAACTTTTTTAAAGTGTGGGCAAATGCAAAAATGAAAACGCTTTTGTCTTGTAATGATGTTAACATATGTATGCTTTTATTTCTTCAAGGTTGGATTATTGCAGTTCCTCTGCAGTTCTCATGCACCACTGAATCATCTTCGCCTCTACTTGGTATGTGACTGGGAGGTCAGTGCTTCTCTGTTGTTGGTCTCCCCTTATTTGTTCCCAATTAGATACAAAATTCAGTTCAAAGTAATTGCTTTTAGTGTGATAATCATCATTTCATAACCCTCAAGTTGTTACAGACTTTTGTCTTTGAAATACAAACAAAGATTTTGTTTCTTCATCAATGAGAATACACAGAAGTGCAAAAGTGAAATCATGATGATGCTGCCCTTCTTTAGTCTTTTTTTAATCACGTACTGTATGAAGACCATCTACTTGCAGTTGTTTTTGAAAGTTCGTTGTGTATTTGTAGGTTTTATTCTTAGTTTTATTATTTTGTTGATATACTGTTATTCTTATAATATATAGGGACTTATAATGTAGATATTATAACTGTTGCTCATATGTTGTTACCATTTATAAGACTTTGGTTACTTTGAAAAGTGTTATTTTGGGCAGTACATTCAGTTTAGCATGTAGTCAGAATGAGCACTAGAGAGATTCATCGACATATGAAGTCAAATACATTTGCTTGTGATTAATAAGACATCATGGCTGACGTGGAACAAACCCAGGGGTATATGGGAAATTTCTGTGTGTGTGGGAGTGAAGCTAGACAAATGGACGTTCACCACTAGATACAAACCTCTTTACACTCACGTACAAAGGGCTGCGTCATTGCGACCTCTTGCTGGCTGCCTAACATGGCACTGCTCGTGCTCTTGTTGCGAGCGTGGCCTTTCTTAAATGGGGCTTTGGGTCCGGGGGGCATTTCTTTACAGGGGGATGTGGGAGAGGTTGACAGAACCAGAGTCTTCAAAGCAGCCACTTCGGCTTGCAGAACATCGATCTGAAGCCAAAGGGAAAGACTGATGAGATTTCAAACTTACCAGGGGTTTTAAAATCAGGTTTTTACAAAACAAAACATTCACAAATTATTGCAAAAACCCTGAAAGTTTAATATTAGAGGTCATTCGCATAGTGGGAAAAAAGACATGAATATACCACAAATACAATACTACATATACAATAAGATCAGACACAAAAATAACTCACTTTTCCCAGTGCCTCCTTCAGTTGTTTTTCAGCAGTGGCTTGCTTCAGGTTTGCTTCGTGCACCATCTTATGAGCCTCCTGTTGACAACGTCACACATCAGATCCACATTAAACACAGACTCATCTGAGAATAACCCACACTAAGAGACACCTCTACCACACCAGACCAAACCAGAACAGACCAGACCAGAGGCACCTGGCAGAGCAGCGCTACGGTAGGATGAGGACACTCAAGGACTTTGACTAACAGAAAAGATGAGGGAAAACAGAAAGTAAGACATGAAAAAGGAACAAAAATATGAGGATAGTATGAAATGCATAACAGAGATGGGGAAGTGAAACTTCAGAGCAGGTTACCTAAACACTCAGCACATCTGGATTCATATTATGTGAAGATCAACAATGTACGTCGACACGATTAGAGAAGCTTCAGTTGAAGTATTTAGAGGTGGACACTTGTTTAATTAACTAAGGTTCTTTAATAACTTGGAATAAGCCTGGGTAAGTTCTCAGAATTGATTCGGATTTTGGCTCATTTTGAAATATTCCAGGTATGCCTTCATGCCAATTCTGTTAAGCACATCAAGCAAAATACAATAGAAATAGTGCTGTCAAATGATTAATCGTGATTAATTGCATCCAAAATAAAAAAAAATTCTTTATATTAATAAAAAAATATAAGAATATAAACGTCTATAAATATATATATATACACACACACATACATAATAAATATACTAGTGCTGTCAAACGATTAATCGCATCCAAAATAAAAGTTTTTTTTACATAATATATGTGTTTATTTATTATGTTTATATTAAAACACACACGTACAGTATACATTTTGAAAGTATTTACATGTAAATGCATT
>JAUCMR010000091.1:15113122-15125592 GCA_032357425.1 Enteromius argenteus | reverse complement strand
TAAATATATACATGCATGTGTTTGTATTTATATATACTTACTAAATATACACAGTACATACAAATATATTATGTAAAAGAAAAACTTTTATTTTGGATGCGATTAATCGTGATTAATCGTTTGACAGCACTAAAATATACACAGTACATACAGATATATCAAGTAAACAAAATTTTTTAATTGCAATTAATCGTTTGATAGCACTAAACAGAAATGATTGAATCTAGGACTTGTCTGGAACTTTATTTAACCTTTATTTGATTTATTTTACTGTGTTCTATAAATATAAACACATTGTGATTTTAATAGATGCAACACACTAAAAAAAGTTGGAACAGAGGCAAAATAAAAGTGAAAAGTTGGTAATGCTGATGGTGTTGTTATTGGGTAAAACTAGCATTGTAATGGTATGTTCACACCAGACGCGAATAAAGCGTTAAGCGCGAGTGATTTACATGTTAAGTCAATGCAAAAACGTGATTAGACATCCTGCGGCACGAATTGAGCATTTCGCGCGAATCGCTTAAGTTAAAAAATCTGAACTTTGGGGAAAATTTGCACCGAGTTAACCAATCAGGAGCTTGCTCTAGTAGTGACATGATTACCAGCAAGCGGAGGCAGAATTCCGAAACTATGGAGGACAAAATCATCGTTGCTGTATGTGGAGGAGCTGTACGATACATCTTTGTACTTTAATAGAAACAGGAATAAAAAGGAAATAAATACTAGATTCATTAAACCAAAGTTTGCCTATTAGATATACCCAAAACATATTTTACCTCATGTTTAACAACTACAGAGACTGGAACCGCCTGGCAGAAGCCCTTCCCATAACGCAAATTCGCGTTTGTCATAAAGCGAATTTCACGCGAATGCAGCGAATATCACGTGCGAATGTTCAAGCGTCCAACTACGTGTGAATAGCACGATTTATTCGCGCAAGTCGCGTCTGGTGTGAACGTAGGGTAAGTATTTGCGAGCAAAGATAAGACATGGATTCTGTTCAAAAATAACATTTCTCAATGCAAGATTGCAAATAATTTAGCCACCCATCAATGCAGACATAATGTCAGGTTTTCTGGTGCGAAAGACAATGGAAATGTGTGCTGTAGACAGTTAAGTCCACATTTTTGTTTGTTGAAAAATATGAAAAGAAAAAAAAAAAAAAGTAGGACTCTGTGTGCAAGGACCTTAAGTCTTGTATCAGGCGAGAAAATTCCACTTTCAAAACAGGAGCAATTAGTGCTCTCAATTGAAAAACAAAAAATGTTATTAAAATGAAAGGTAATATAACACGGTTGTAAACATTCCTCTTTCCCAACTTTTTTTGGAGTTTGCTGCAGCCATTAAATAAAAAAAAAAATCTAAATTTGTTTATATGTACAAAATACAATTAAGTTTGAAAACATTGAAGATCTCTTCTTTTCCTTTGAAGCAAATTGGACATTTTGCATTTTAATAACATGCCCTAACTTTTAAAAATTATTTTTAGATTCCATATGTTCAAATATTTGCCAAATATTGTCCTATCCTAACAAACTACATCATTGCTTATTTCTTCAACTTTTAGAAGATTTAATTAAAAATATATAGCCTTATGTTTTATGAACCAGGGTCACATTATTCTATAACTTATTCTAATTCAGGAATAGCCCCTTGTTTTTGTATCCGTCTTGAAAAAGGCAGAACACATGTTAAATGCTAACACATGGCTAAATGGGGCTATGGCGTTTGTCAACAGTATGTTCAGTTGAACTTTACTTTTATTTTCAAAACAGGTAAAGCAGTGTGAAGTGGACTAACACGGACTGTACTCTAATTTCCGTGGCACCCTAAAAGCAAATTATGCAGTAAATCATTGTGAAATCATTTCAGCTAGATAACGATCTCAATATCAATTTCTGGGATTGTTACAAAAGTTTGCTAAAAGGTCAAAACAGATGGGAGGTTTTTACATGAATTGATTTACAGCCCTGATAGCACACACACGTCAGAGGCATATTCAGTGGGTGTGATTTTATGGACTATCATTTATGAGGCACTTTGCTATACTATATATAATAGATGATGTTCATGAATGTGCCTTTGTCTGTTTGCTCTATTTATACAGTAAATTTGGTATGTTCAATTGTTTATGAATTCCTGTTTTGTTTTTCAAAAACAGATAAATAAATACACACTACCAATCACAATTTTGTGGAAAGTTTGAAAAAAAAAAAAAAATAATTATACTTATATAACATATATACTATAAAAGATTTCAATTCCAAATAAAAATTATTTCCGGAGGCTCATGTGACTGCTGAAAATTCAGCTTTGCATTAAATTCTATAATATATTAATATATAATATAATATATTAATAATAATAATAATAATATATTTTATTTTAAATAGCAATAGTATTTCACAATCTTACAAGTCTACTTTATTCTTGATAAAATAAAATGCAGCCCTGAGAATATAAGACTTCCCAAAATATTCCCAAAGGCCAAGAAACTTTCAAATGGTAGTATATGTAGAGATTATATATATGTAGATATGTATATATATATATATATATATATATATATATTAAAATACTGTTTATGACTACGTATTGTTGACATGGTGACTGTAAATCAAAAAATAATTAAATAGCCCAATGCTGCTTCTTTGTTCAATTGAAAAGTTTTACTTACTGCATATATCAAATATACCCACCACACAAATAATATAATTTCTCTGTTCACACTGTTACACTTTTAAAGTAAGGGTTGAAGTGTGGACAGTTTTAGTTCTGTACTGAATTATTTGAACTGAGTGTTCAGAATAACTCCAGATGATCAAGTGCTTCCAGACACACACAGATCTGCTCTGTCTTTTGGCAGAAAAAAACCAAACAAACCTCAAAAAGGCTAGCAGTGAGTTCCTCCAGCTCCTGCCCCAGCTGGTCTCTCACTTTAGAAAGCCTCTCACACTCCTCGTCTTTTAACTTAAGCTCCTTCAGACACATGCAATGACATGAACAGAATACACAAATGAAAAACCGAACAGAAAAACAGGGAATGTATGGCTCATTCTCATTTAGCCCATGATGTCAATGTAAAAGGGTGGATGACACAACACACACTATTACAGAGCCCCTTAAGGGGTTAGTTCAACCAAAAATGAAAAATCTGTCACTCACCCTCGTTTCGTTCCAAACCCATAAGACCTTCATTTATCTTTGGGGACACACATTAAGATATTTTTGATGATATCAGAGAGCCATCTGACCATCCATTAGACAGAAATATAACTGTTTGAGATCAAGAAAGGTGGTATAAAACATTGGTAAAACAGTCCATGTGACATCAGTGGATCAACTTAAGTTTTTCACCGATACGAGAATCCTTTTTTTTGCGCAAAGAAGACAAAAATAACATCATATACTCAACTTCTTCTCCTATGACGTACGTCTTCCGCCATTTTAAAGAATATTACTGCGTAAACGTACACTTTCTTCTCGGCGTAAACAGCCGCAGATTACGTACATTCGCGTGCTTTCACCCGGATATAAACAAGGCTGATTATGTCAAATACGTTAAAGCTTGCGTATGCGGCGCGTTGAGATACTCTAAAATGGCGGAAGACGTAAATCACGGGAAGAGAGTAAATTATGTTATTTTGGTTTTATTTGCACAAAAAAGTATTCTCCTAGCATCGCAAAAGTGATGTTGATATACTGATGTCACATGCACAGTTTTACCGAGATTTTTGCTACGATTCTGAATTTGATCAGGATAATTTTAGTTGTGTTGCTGTCTATGGAGGGACAGATGGCTCTCTGATATCATCAAAAATATCTCAATTCTTTTTTTTTTCCGAAGATGAATAAAGGTGTTATGGGTTTGGAACAACACAAGGTGAGTAATTTTTGGGTGAACTAAGCCTTCAAGTTACATGGTAGTGGGAAAATTCTGGGTGATCGGAAAAATTCGGGATAGGAGAATATACATACATTTTTTTAATATTTTGCGTTCACTCGCAAAGATAATTCCATTCCCTCGCAAAACTTTTGCATTCTCTGGCATAACCAGTTGAGCTCAGTGGTTCAGACAGCTCCGTGCATTCATAATGGAGCAGTTCAAAGTTTTATTTTAAGAAATGCAGTCAGTACAAGGCACGGGTTTGACGTCTGTGAAAGACACCTGAAAAGCATATTACGCAAAAAAAGATTAGGTGTGTTCGACTTGAAGTGGAATGGTGTATGACATCAAAGTAACGCGAGAGCGATTATAACAAGCATATGGAACCATCAGCTGTCAAATGGTCTTGTGGTACTTTGAAGTCATACACGCCGCTTCAAAAATGGATGCCAACAAAAGCGCGAAGCACCACGCAGATGCCTCACGAGAGAACACAAGTTTTGCAAGAGAACGCAAAAGATTTAAAAAAAATATTTTCCTTCCACCCACCCCGAATATTTTCCTCCACCAGGTCCCTTAAGGGGGCTCTGTACACTATAGTATTGCTTTACAAAAAAAATAAATAAATAAATAAATGTATGGTTTCTTTTTGGGTGACATTTTCCAACCTGTGGTTACGGTCTTATTATTGTTAGCACAAATGATTGTTTTAGTTTAACAGTTGTTGTTGTTTTTTTACTGAAATACAGCTGAAATAAAATAAAATACATATGTTAGATAAATAAAAAAGTAAACTTTTTAAATTCAGTTAGCTTTCAAGGCAACATTTCTCATTTTTATTTGAGTTTTCAAGTGGAAGCAATACACTGATTTGACACTGAAATAAAAGTGAAAAAGAAATATAAAAATATCATAAAAATGACACAAGCATATAAAACTACAAAAAAAGTGACTAGATTTAAATGAAAATATAAAAAATAGCTAATTCAAAATATACTATAAGAATATAAAAATAACAACACTTTGTTACACTGTGTTACATTAATATATGCTTGGGTTTCAAATACGGATTGGAGTCAGTATGTATGTTTATTTATCTATATACATTATGTGTAACTGATTTAATGCTGAATAAAATAATTTTCTTATTAAAATAATTGCTGTATTAAACTGTAAACTTATTAAAGAAAGCAAATTAATGAGTAAAAACTGTTCAACACAGTAATAATATTAATAACAATTATTAATAAATTAAGAACCAATAATAATCATGGACCAAATCAACATATTGAAATGGTTTCTGAAGGATCATGTGACACTGAAATTAATCTATTAAATCTATCTATCATTTAGTTTGCATAAACCCATAATTTTCTTATAAATCAACTGTAAGCTCAAGTTCAGACGTGCCTCCATCCAATCAACAACCGATTCATTAAATCAAACCCCTTATTTTTTATGTTTGATTACCAGTTTCAATTAAATGTAAAATCGCATCATGCAATAAAAGATCTGTCGCTATCTCGTTCCAACTTCAAAATGTCATGTAAACCATTAGTCTGACAGAAATCTTTCTAATCCAGTTTTACGAACTCAAACAATAAATCAAAAAGTCCACCACTAGTAAAATATCCAGAGCTGGGACTGAAAAAAAAAACAAAAAACTAAATAATTATTTTTCGAAAACTACATGTGAGGGTTTATATTTAGCAACCGGCTCCTGTCCTGTGTTTGTTTGTTGAACAAATTTCTCTCTTCAAAAAAGCTGCTATATTCAGATCATGTCACATTATTTCAGAAATACTAATGATGTGACATGACTTTTCTATAAAGGAAAATCATGTCAAACTGGATTAGTAGATCAGATACATTAAACATCAGTGCTGGTTCCTCACTTTATGTCCACATTTTTCTATCAGCATTGACTAGAAACATCCACTTACATAAAGAAAACAATATGAAATAACCAGGCAAACCTTTGTTTGACATGCCATTTATCATCAATTATCAATTTTGCCATTATCACTTACCCTCATGTCATTCCAAACCTGTAAAAGCTTCGTTCTTCTTTGGCACACAATTTAAGATATTTTGGATGAAAACCAGGAGGCTTGTGACTGTCCCATTGACTGCCAAACAGTTAACACTCTCTTGGTCCAGAAAAGTATGAAAGACATCGTCAGAATACTACCATCAGTGGTTCAACCGTAACGTTATGAAACTACGAAAATGTTTTCGGTACAATAAAAACTAACTAAATAACAAATTCAATCAACAATTTGTATCTTCTGGTTCAGCATAGCGCCACTTTGGAGAATATTCGCTGGACACAAAACAATGTACACTCTTCTGTGTCAACCGCTCGCTGGATACGTCTTCTATGTTTGTTTACGCTGAACCAAGAGACGTATTGTTGAATAAGTTTGTTATTTTGTTGGGGTGCTATGGCTAAACCACTGATGGCATACATTTCTGGGCCAAGACAGTGGAAATTGTTTAGGAGTCAATGGGACAGTCGCAAGCTTCCCAATTTTCGTCCAAAATGTCTTAAACTATGTTTAGAAGACCAACAAAGCATTTATGCGTTTGAAACAACATGGGGGTAAGTGATTAATGACAAAATTTTCATTTTGGGTCAGCGCCGATAGCCTTGTGGACAGTGCGTCGACATACAGTGCCGTTGCACTTGGGCGTCCGCTGTTCGAATCCCGACTTGAGGACCTTTCCCGATCCTGCCCCCTCTCTATCTCCCACTTCACTTCCTGTCAATATTGATATGTCCTATCGTAATAAAGGCTAAAAAAAAAAATATATATTTTTGGGGTAGAGTAACCCTTTAAATTGAAATGGAAAAAATATATATGTATATATATTTTTTGTTATTGCGTTGTTTATGTTCATCATGTGCACGCTTTCACTGAACATAATCAGCGTTATTTATGTTCAGTAGACATGCTTAAAGGGTTAGTTCACCAAAAATGAAAATTCTGTCATTAATTTCTCGCCCTCGTGTCGTTCCAAACCCATAAGACCTTCGTTCATGTTTAGAACACAAATTAAGCTATTTTTGATGATATCAAAGAGCCATCTGTCCCTCCATAGACAGCAACACAACTGAAATGATCCAGATTCAATTTTGCGACGCTACGGGAATAATTTTTGCGCAAATTTAAAGAGTATCACAACGCAGCGCATACGCAAACTTTTACGTATTTGACGACATCAGCCTTGTTTATAACCGGGGGAAAGTATGCGCATGTACGTAATCTGCAGTTCATTACCTAGTGGAAGGCGTACGCTTATGTTGTGATACTCTCTAAAACGGCGGAAGACTTAAGTCAGGGGAGAAGAATGTTATTTTTGCTTTCTTTGCGCAAAAACAGTATTCTCCTAGCGTCGCAAAAGTGAAGTTGAGCCACTGATGTCACATGGACTTTTTTACTGATGTTTTTACTATTTTTCTGGATCTGGGATCATTTCAGTTGTATTGTTGTCTAATGGAGGGTCAGATGGCTCTCTGATATCATCAAAAAATCTTAATTTGTGTTTTCCGAAGATGAACGATGGTCTTATGAGTTTGAAATTACATGAGGGTGAATAATTAATGACAGAATTTTAATTTTTGGGAGAACTACAACGTCCATTACATTAATTACATTCTGGGGTACTCTCCAAAATGGCAGAACATGGTAACTCAGGAAGAAGAATTAATGAATAAATTATGCTTTTGTTTCTTTGCACACAAAAGGTATTCTTGTAGCTTCGTAAAATTACGGTTGAACCCCTGATCTCACATGAACTATTTAACCAATGTCCTAACTACCTTTCTGGGCCTTGAACATGGTAGTTGCATTTCTGTCTAACATAGGACTTATGGGTTTGGAACGACATGAACAAGTAATTAATGACAGAATTTTCATTTTGGGGTGAACCAACCCTTTAATGTGCAATACATGCTACTGCATTAACGAGTTAAGACTTTGTTTCATATCTCAAAAAGCTTATTGTGATTCACTAGATAGAAGGCACACTACAAATAACGTTTTGTTCACTGCACATAGCGACTGAACACAGCGTAAGACTAAACCATCTATTGGTTAATCAAAAAGAGAAGTAATCAAAAATAAGAAATCACCGTTTTCAACCCAGCCCTAGATATTTGTTTTCTGTTGTCCTAACCAGAGGCAAGTGATCTTTTCAGAGTGTGAAAATTGGTTTGTAATGCTCAGAATTTCTCATTTGTTTTAGTTAAATGCATCTGCTAAGTTAAACAAATGTAAGATCAGTGAATGCCATTGGTTTAGTATCTCACCCGTTGTGCTTTGGCGAGCTCTTCCTTTAGCTTCTCGTAGCCTTTCTCTCGGACCTCCATAACTGACGGACTTCTGAGACGAGACAGACTGTCTGTGCTCAAGCCCAGACCATCCTCTCCATCAGCTGACGGGACATTGCCATCCACTGCATCATCATTTCCACTGTGGAGACAAACAATTTGATTAAGAAACTTTCTCTTCTGTCTAAAAAGAGCTTTTATCGTAACTAAGGTGATTAATATTTTTAATGGATAAGCTTCCATAAAAATAAGAATTGTTCATTTTGATTTTATGATAACTTAAATGCTATCGGACCATCACAGAAAAAAACATTCAGGTACTTGTTAAAAGTTTGGAAACATTATTCCAATATTTTGTGTCACATGATCTAATTATACTAATATATACAGATTTTGCTGCTAACTTATATTGGTGCTCAGCTCTTAATATAGTTTTTTTATTACTTTAAATGTTAAAAAAAGTTTCAGCTCCTTTATATTGTGTGGATTTGTTTTTTTTTGGAGGGGGATTTTTTGTGGTTTTTTTCAGAATTAATTGCTGAATAGAAAATTTTAAAAGCTTATGTGCTGAATAAAAGCATTAATTTCTAACACAACACTCACAAATATTGAGTAGCACAACTGTTGTTAACATTGATAATAAGTAGAAATGTTTCTTTAGCAGTAAATCAGCATATTAGAATGATTTCTGAAGGATCATGTGACATGTGAGTAATGATTTCGGCCATCACAGGAATAATTTGCATTAACAACAAAAAAAAACAGTTTTTTTAATTGCAATACTATTTCACAGTATTAGTGTTTTTACTGTGTCTAAGTACTGTAGATCATGTACAAATGCACATAAACTTTTGATGGCATCTCTTCAGAATAATTCAAAATACATCTTTTTGATATTATTTTTGGCTTTTGCCAGATACAGTGAGACAGGAAACAAAAACGAGACACAGTGTTGCATCACTTTTGTATTTTGGTCGCATCACAAAATGACATTCGCTCGATCGGTCCTCATGTCGTTCCACCCCTGTACAACATAACTTTCTACTCTGCAGCATAAAAGCAGATATTTTGAACAATACTGGTAACAAAACATTTTTTTGTGACCAATGATTTTCTGGACGAAAAAAAACAATTCTCTCGAAATATCTTATGTTCCAGAGAAGAAAGAAAGTCATAGAGCTTTGAAACGACATGAGGTATACACACACACACACTTATTTATATATATATGTATATATATATAGTCAGTTATTAAAATCAGCTGACTGGTGTAGCTTGTCAAAATACATCCAGTTTAGACAGTATTGCCAAGTCCGCAGTTTTCCCACAGAATTTGACTACTTTTACACTGTCACCACAGGTTGATTTTTTAGCTTACAGGTTAAAGCAATCTTCCCAGAACACAATTTTGATGAAGGAGACCCCTGACTGAGTGGAAAACCATGGGCTTGTTTTAATAGTGATTGAGCTAGTTTTGCTTCTTAGATCTAGCAACCCTGTTTAACTGACCTGCTGTTGATGAAGTCTTACCTGCCATTGAGGGTGTCCTCTGTGCCCAGGTGACAGGGGGTCGAGTACACAGGCTGGGTGGGCAGCTGGTCAGCTCTGAGAGCATTGGGTGCATTCTGGCTAGAAGTCAAAGAGTGTGTGCGGTACAGCGTGCTGGGTGGAGCGTTGTGCTTTGGGGGGTTTGGGTCTATAACGCCGTGAAGATCTGGGGTGGTGGGTGACGCCAGGTTCACCTCATGGAACCCTTCGAGTGGTTCACTGGCCATAGCCGCAAATATCTTCATACAATGATCTGTGCAAACATCAGGAGGATAAGTAGTTCAGTTACGAGAGTAAATAAAAGCTAAATGACCAAAACCATCTCATTAGGATGTGCACAATTACATATTTTAAAAAAAGTGTAGTTTCACCCATTAAACGGCCAAGTGATATCTTTGCCATCTTTGTGATATCAAAATGTTGATACCATAAAAATTTCCACCAGTTTCAATATCACAAAAAACTAAAATCTCAAGACTGCTGAAGACAAGTAATCAGGCAGCGATTAAATAAGAATAAGAAACTAATAACAAGCAATACGATAAAAAACTACAGTAGAACAAAGGAATAAGATATTATACATACACCGTATAATACAAAAAAATGCATATTCTTCACTGCGTAAATTAAATAAATATTTCTTATTATTAAAGTTTTTAAAAAAATATATTCTTTCTTCTGTTGTTTGATTAACAGAGAGCAGGAATATTAAACTGCTGTCACTTTAAGAGCTATATACTGTTACACATGTTTTCTTTTCAGCAGTTTGCTTTCACTTAAGATCTAAATTACTGCTAACAAGGATGCTTGCGAAGACGATAGTCCAAAATCTCTACCGGTTCACACATTTCTACCAGCTAACTACATTAGTTAATACAAACTAACAATTAATAACACTTATACACGATTTACTAATCTTGGTTAAAGCTAATCAAAGTATTAAAGTAAAAAGTTGTATTAGATAACATGCGCTAATACACCGTGAACTAACATAAAAAAATAATAATAATTTGCAGACATCTGCAAAGCTTAAAAACGCTGTAAAATATATTGCTCCATGTTAGATAATGCATTAACTAATCTTTAACAAATGGGACCTTATAGTAAAGTGTTACCATGATAATAATTGTGTTTAATATTTGTTGGGCAAAGCACTGACACCAGCATAATATTATTATATATTAAGAGATAACAACCTGTAGAAACATATTATTATAACAGCAGAGAAATGTAAACATACCATTGTGATGAAGTGATGTGTAAAGCTTTAGAACTCAAGTCAGCAGGAAAACCACGTCTCGTAAACCACGTCTGTTTCCTGATTTTTCTTCACCTACAGACACACAAAACAAGAGTAAAAAAAGTGAGTAAAGCCAAGAAATAATAGCAGAATTCAAAGCGAAATGAAAGAAATATAAGGGGTAAATTACAACGCCCACTCTCACATTTAAACTGACCCAAAAATTAACATTCTGTCATCAGATATGCTACTTATCTTCATGTTGTTTTAAACCAATAAGACTTCTGTACATCTTCAAAACCCAAATGAGTATTTTTTATGAAATTTACTAAATTTCTGTCCCAATACTGAAAGTCCATTTCACCAAAATTTCATAAAGTTTATGAAGGGGGAATTTTAACCTGGGTTGAACGAAAGAAGAGATTCCGAAAGAAGAGCTCCACATATGTGCGCTAATAGACGTTTATACAGTATGCAAGTAACTTAATTAATTCTATTCATCATACAAAGTGATTATGTCCTAGAAGAAGACTTGGATTAAACACCTGAGCACCATATGGATTAGCTTACGAGAAATGGAGAGACATTTGTGTTTCACAGATGCGTGAAAGTCTGGCTTGGAATGACATTGAGGGCGGGTAAATGATTATAGTAATTACAAAACCATGACACAAAAGGACGTATGGGAATGTAGTGACAAATTATCTGAGTTTCCTGGCTCTGCTCACTGTAGACATTCATCAGTCGTTTTCATTAGATGATGTATTTACATACTATCGAGTAACGTGGGGATAGACATTTCTTCATGCTCCTCCAGGTAAGGTCGATAAAGTTATGAAGGCGTAAGATCAAGAGAAACATCAGTGCAGTGCGTCAAAATGTTTCACTTTTCATGTATGCCATGAAATAATCAACTCAGTATTTAGATAACATTATGTGCATAAGTATATATCTAGGCATTAGCGTTCAAACTCTGGGTGTGTGTCGTGAACACTAATAAACTAAACAGATATCTGATAGGCTGGATCTGTTCGCTCATCAAATATTGAGTCTTGCTGCTGCTGGAAGCAGTCCAGCTTATCTACACAAGCTCTTACTTTCTCCAGTGGAAAATCACTAGTTATCTGTAGCACAGGTGTTTATGATCTCATGTGTTGCTCCGAGGACAATGGCAGCCTTCATCACAGGCTGCGTACTTGATCATTAATCAAATTCTTTGAATCATTACGTGACAGAATTCTTTTTACAAATTTGAAAGACTTCACACCAATCAGAAATGCATGAGTGCCAGTGCCCCATTATGTTTTTTTAAATTAGCTTTCATGCAGTTCTAAGTGAATGAAAACATCCTGCAAAGTTTTAAATCTGTGTATAAAGTTATTCGCTGCGTCCGAAATCGCTTACTTCCCTACTATATAGTACCCGAAAAACAGTATGCGAGGCGAGTAGTATGTCCGAAT
>JAUCMR010000091.1:15081184-15091434 GCA_032357425.1 Enteromius argenteus | reverse complement strand
AAAGCGGGAATTTCAAGCTGACTTTAGCGCCAGAGCATGCAAAGCTGCTGCAAAATATTCTGACATATCAAAACATACTGGATTAAACGGAAAATATTTGTTTTAAAGAGCTGCAGCATTTTTTTTTAGTAACAAGCTTGTTTGATTTGTGGCCCCTTTAAATACAAGACAAGCATTCAATCTACGTCAGAGCGTCAGAGAGCGTCCAAAAATCTTTGTACAGCGTCGGCGGCAGGGCTGCCTGGGCGAATTTTGACGCTCTCGCCGCCGGCGGTGTGAACGCACAGTTAGACTTTAATGGAGGGAAAGTACGGCTCCCCGGAAAAAGCATATGAGGTCATGTATGGGGAGGATGAGGAGGGGCTGATTTATAGCCAATTATGCAAATGAGGGGATAATCAACCAATCAGATGAAACAAAGGGGGCTGACCAAACAACGTCATGAGAGGTTAAAGGTGTCATCTCTGAAAGAGTATAAAATGTTCTGTATTCACAACCAAAGACCAGAGGCAGTCTGATGTGGCGGCTGTTCTTCTCGGCTTTGTTACTTTAATAAAGTCTTATTTCTTCTACATCTGAAACTCTGCTGTTTGAGCTTAATTGTCTGAACCAACTGAGATTGAGACCGGAAGCAACCTCTTTGGGCCACGACACTACCTCCGCTGAGGGCTTTTCTCTTCTATCCCAACTCCGCAGAGGTCTCCAAACCTTCGCAGAGGTTTTCACTCCTCACCTCGCAGAGGCCTCCCAAACCCCTACATCCGCTGAGAGCGCTTCTCTTCTATCCCACCTCCGCAGAGGTTCCCTAAAACCTTCGCTGAGGTTTCTCCCCCACCTCCGCTGAGGCTCCCCAACCCCTACCTCCGCTGAGGGCTCTTCTCTTCTATCCCACCTCCGCAGAGGTTTCATTCCCGCCTCCGCAGAGGCCTCCCTATCCCCTTACTTCCGCTGAGGGCTTTTCTGTTCTATCCCACCTCCGCAGAGGTCTCCAAACCTCCACAGAGGTTTCATTCCCAGTCTCCGCTGAGGCATCCCTACCCATACCTTTGCACAAGCCCAAATTCCCCGCCCAACCTCCCCATATTCCATGTTTTATTTGTATTTCATCGAAAGTTTACCACTCTCTAACACTTGTCTCTGCTTTACCAACAGGTCATCGGACATCCAACCCAGCCCAGCCGTTCCCAAATGTAAAAAAAAAAAAAAAAAAAAAACAGCCCCATCCGTCCAGCATCCTCTCTCCTTGCCTCTTTGGGGGGCAGCGAATTTGGCAGCTGTCCTCTCTAGCTTTTTTTTGGGACAGACGGAGACCGAGCCGAACGCCGAACTCTTGCCCACGCTAGGGTTCAAACCATTAGGGTTCGGAGTCCGCCCTTCTCCCGGCTCGCTCCCCGGACAGCATGCCAATTTCGCTATTCTATTTTACTAATGAGGAAAGCGTGAACTCTTGAAGTGAATGTTTTGCAAATAACATAATTTCGAGAGGATCGCTGGACGAATTCATCATTTCTCCTCACTATAAATATCCCCGCTTTCCTTTCTCCCACATCTGGCTTTCATGCACCCCTCCCCCAACCCCTTCTCCGCCTTTCCCACATTTCACGCCTTCCTCCGGGGGGGGGCAGACGGAGACCGAGCCGAACGCCGAACTCTTGCCCATGCTAGGGTTTAAACCATTAGGGTTCGGAGTCCGCCGTTCTCCCGGCTATTCGCTATTCTATTCTAATAGATATTCGCTATTCTATTTTACTAATAAAGGAAAGCGTGAACTCTTGAAATATACATTCTCATGTCAGTTAAGGTATTTGAATTGAATCATAAACAGTCAAGAAGAGGCATGACAAGTCATGACTACTACATTTCTGCTGTCTGCAGCTTTGCCTGAAAAGAACAGTAGTCAACTGTTTTTCCAGGGTCATACAACCTCCCATTCCAAAAAAATAGTTTCTTAGTAATGAAAGCTGAACCCATGAACAAACATTTCATTCCATTTAGGAGTGGCTCAGTGTCTGAAGAGCTCTTTGTGTAATGATCAATCAGTTGTGCATAGTTATGCACTGTTTTATCATTCAGTTAAATTACCGTTTTTCTCAACTCCTGTCCATAGGAAAAAGAGCTAGATTGTTACGTTTTGGCTTACTAAATTTGTAATGTTTGGCTAGAAGCTTTGTAGTGTCTGCATTAGGGTGAAGGGACCTCCTGTAGCATTGAGGATAGCTGTTTGGTACCTGTTTTAAGAGATATGCGTCTTAACCATACGTTCTTTCTAATTAATTGATTATAATTTTGCTTAATTTTATGCTTTCTGTAGGAAAACACATAAAGAGTCATTTTGTACAATTTTATACATATTTATACAATTTTAATACATTTTAGAATTTTTTATATCATATATTAATGCAAAAATGCTTGTTTGTTTGCTGTTTTTTATTGTCTTTGTTATACTTGTATTTTTTTATAATTTTTGCCATGAAAATAGCCTAAGATGCTGATATGAAATTAAATAAATATATACTTCTACTACTACCATGCTTTCTGCTGAGTCGTTGTTCCAGTTTAATTCTTTATTAACGAATGATCTTTTTAACCAGGCATAAACATAACACACTATTACATTTCCTTAACTCCCATCACTTAAGAGATTGTTATGCTGCATTGATTAGGTCGACTGAAATTAGGAGCATTTACTATAACATCTCATGCATGTTGTTGAAACATTGAAAGATTAGGTCTCATCCTTATCCTGGTCTTTTTGTTTTTTCAACTTAATTTTGATTTTAAATTCAACATTCTAGGAATGTTGATCTGTAAAATTCTAAAAATATAAATAGAATGCAGTCTAGTTTCCTTAATGTTAGTAGAATGTTATTTAAAGGTTAGTATGATGTTCCTAAAACATTTGTTCAATGTTAACAAGCACTGAAAGAAATAGAAAAAAGAACACAAACTACAACTTTCTTCAGCCACAGTCTTAGAACGATAATAAATCTCTCAAGATCTACTTAAACAACTCCACAAACAGCATTACCAGCTTCGCTTACAGTATTACTAACCAGATTGACTTTATTTCTGGCACACATCTACAGGAATTCTTACACTGCAAAATCTAATTAGTTGGGCTTACTTAAAAAAAAACATGCAAATCAATTGTCTTAAAAAATGAAGTAAACTGAAATAGGAATATTGTACTTACAAACACTTAGTATAGATTACTTACACTAAAGTCCTAGTAACTAAAAAAGAACTATAGGTATTTGAACCTTTTCTTTAGGTTTACTCATCTTCGTATAGCTACTCACTGACTCCCAGAGTGCATTGCAGCAGAATATAATATGCAATGGCTTTGTTTTAGGTACAGTTGTTGTTTTTATTTGCTAATTTTATTTGTTTTTGTCAATAGCAGCACAACAAAAAGAGCAAATAAAATGGTTATTGTTAATTACATAAAATAAAAATAAATGAAATTGAATTGTTGCCATTGTTGTGATTTGCATATGTTGAAGTCTGTGTGACTTTAGTATTGTCAATTCTCAAAAATAAAGATGCAAAAATTTTCACTGAGGTGGTATTTTTTGAAAAGGCACATTTGTATTTAAAGGGTACATTTTGTGACGTTAAAAATACATATTAGTGCTTAAAGTCTGTATAAAATCATAAATCCTAAAGTGACGGCCTTCTCTGATGTCATCACTTGGACGGTTTGGGCATGAGTGTGACATCCTTAACCCACGCTCCTCCAACTGTCAGTGTTCCTTTCTGAATGAAATGCCCACATCCAATCAATTAGTAGTAGAAAAAACAAGCCACTCCCTCTGTTTTTCTTATTCAATATTCTGTTTCTCTCTGAATTGTCATAATACATGAGTAAAATCGGTCGCAAACATGAAGATTGCCCAGTTTTGACATTTAAAGAATGTTTTTAAAAGTTATGATGTTGCTTAATTTTCCTACATTTGTTTTTTTTTCTTTTTTAACATTCTGGAAACATTTCAAGAACATAAAAATGTCTAGTTTTCTTAATGTTAGAATGCTTTTTTAGTAGGACGTTCCTCATGATGTAGATCAATTATTTAAGGATTATATTAAACTAACAGCTTCTCAAGGTGTTTATGTTTATAAAATTTTAAAATATGTAAAAGTTTAGTACAACAACACGTTTTCACCTAGACGTCAGTACTCATACAAGCCACAATGATGGTGACCATAAAATAAAACAAATTGTAATGCATGCTGAAGCCTTGAATGTGTTTTGTATGTTGCTATAAAGCAGGTCACACATGTTGTGTTTCATATTCCAAATGATGTCAGTGAGTTTATTAACAACAGAATAAAAGAACATTATTTACAGTCCCAAACATCAACACAGCGTTTGAAGTGCAACAACAGTATTGTACGTTTTTCCACATTGATCAAGTTGTTTAAATCACTTTAATCATCATTTAAAGGTTAGTTGTGACATCATACTAACCTTTAAATAACATTCTACTAACGTTAAGGAACTGGGCATTTTTACGCTGTAAAAAAGTGTAAATCAATGTTCCTAGAATGTTTAATTTTAAATCAAAATTAAGGTAAAAGAACATTTGAGGAACATCATACCTTTTAAAAACATTCTTCTAAAATCAAGAAAACTGCACATTTTTATGCTACAATAATTACAGTATTGAAACTGTAATTATTGTAATAAAAGTAGTTTCATAATTGATAAAACTGATGAAACGACATTTCAATGTAATTTCATTGTAGATTGTGATGTTCCCTGTAATTTATTTTGTTTATTAGAAATGCTCTGACTGGTGCAGAGTTCATATAAGGCTTCTTTGTTTCCCACTGCCAACAAAACTGGCCCCAAAACTATCCTAAACATACCACGATTCACAATATGCCACTCCTATATTTAAAGTGCATAGTTAATGGCAACGGCTATTTGCACTAAGTCTAAATAGCAATAGAGGCTAGTACACCTCAGTATTGTAATACATTATTAAACAGCATGCAATAATAATTTATTAATGTCTCTTGATTTGGAAAGCATCTGTTGTCTAGAAACATCTGACAGATGTCTTTCAGATGTCAATTTTATATACATTCTAAATCAATCTTAAATACATCTAATAGACATTTGACGTCTAAAAGGAAACGACCTATAGACGAATTGCAGATGAACAAACACTAAAATATATGTCTTGCAGATGTAAATGTAGACGTCAAATAGATAGATTTCCGAGATACCTCTGTTTTCAAAAAAGGAGCTTACATGAGTTCAAAGGCTCCCAACCTGTTTCATAGAAATCCCTTAGAAAATCACTCTGTTATTATACAGCACAGTAATATCATTTGTGAAATAAAAAGTCAATATGCAACAACAGCTATGAGTAGCCCAATATTATACTTGGAAACTGGAGATGATGTCTGGCATGTTGAAATCAGCAATTAAAAGTGTTGCAGAAAAGAAAGCCCTTTTAATATCATGTGATCTATCTCTTGACATGCATTATCATGCTTTTTCATGCACAAAATCACACTGAGATGCACAAGTCATGCATTTCTTCTTCTCTCTGGGTAAGTGAAGGCTTTGATCGTGTAATTCTTTTCTATCATAATTTTATACCACAGTTTGTAAAATGTGTCCATGTCTGTAATAACTTAGACTGTGCACTATGTAAATTCAGCTTTGCATCACAGTAATAAATAATAATATATAAATTGTATTTCAGAGTATGTATACTTTGAAATACAATTTCTGTCAGTATATATATATATTGCGACTTGACTATTGCTGTTTTTAACATTATATTAAAACCTCTGTATGAAAACTAACATTGTTATTAAGTGACACAAACAAAAGTTTCTTAAAAGTGCGTGTGTACTTGGCATTCCTTACATTTTGGTGACCTTTTTTAATTTTCAATTTTTATTTGTTTATTTATTTATGTTTTATTTATTTATTAATTTTTTTGCTCCACAAAGAAACGAGCTTATAAGTCATAAAGAATTAAGTATTTTAAAAATATAAAATTGAAAAAGTTTTCTGTGAAGGGTAAAAGCTAAGGGTTAAGGATAGAAGAAGATAGAAAATACATTTATGGTCCCATAAAACATAAAAAGCAGTTATGCACTAATTTTATTTTTGTATGTTATATTGACAAATTATCGATAGTAGTCTATGAAAAAAAGTGATATAACATTTTTCTTTTCTTTTTTTCTTTCTTTTTTTTTTTTTTTTTTTAAAGTCCGCAGAGCTGTAGTTGAAGAAACTTATTTTCGCTGTAGTACTGCCTGTGATTATTCTGGTCTGTACATTCAGTAGGTGGCACTAGAGACGTTTTTGAAGCTCCATAGCAGTAAAGAAAGAAGTTATCACACGCAGATCCCGCCCGATTGACAGATGATTTCCACCAATCAAGGTAAAGCCGCCAGTTTCCCCTTCCGCATGTTTCTATCCTGATAGGTCAGCTGGGCTGCGGCTGTGCTGTTTTAGTTGAGCTGACCGGAAATCTGTCTATTTGATCACAGTGAGATGAGCTTAGTGTTTACGCTCATATTACTATTACAAACTGTCAAACGTGGCTGAATCTCGGGAAACATGGAACAAGTCGGGAACAAGTATTTGTGCCAGGATTATTTCAGGTGTTTTTGACTGTATTTTAATGCTCAGGGTCAAGTTAGAAGCTTGTTTACAAATGTACAGAAATCATAATCGTGTGTCCAAATTACTATACTTACTAGTTCTATTTAACAAAGTAAACGCATAATAAATTATATAACGGGAAGCCATCTTATAATATAAAGTAATATTGCATCCACAGATTTAAAAATATTATGTTTTTTTAAATTATTTTTTTATTTTTATTTTGGCTGATATTGTACTACACGGTTGATCATATTACAAATAAGTCAATATAAGTTACTAATTTTATGTTTCACAGAAACTGTTATTCAATATACCTATGGAGCTGTACAGAAAATTATCACAACATTTTTGTAAGGGGAAGATAACAGTGGGATTAACAATAATTATTGGCACAATTATTTAAAAAAGAAAGAAGGAAACAAGCAATATCTTGTTGACATTTCAATCTGTTCTGTCTGATTTTCTCAATAGCTTTACATTCCTCAATGAACACGCAATTTGAGGATGGTATATTCATCAAAGATTACATCAGGATGATGGCGTATATGATCGTGTTTTGTTTCACTTTGGCCATTTCATTATCGTTTTGGGTCCTTTCCATAACTGCCAGCACATATTATGGTGAGAGTTCACTTTGTAAGTTCTGATGAATAACGTTACATAAGGATTGTGTGTTAAACCAGCCTTATTGCCCATTCAGTCAGTAGTGTATGTGTATGAAAGGGCCTCCTATGGAAAAGACATGTCTAAAGATGTAAATGTAGGCTTAAATGAAATTTATAAATAACCAAAGAAAATATTTATAGATTACAGTACTTTAAAAAAAAAAAAAAAGTATATTTCAGAAATAAAAAAACTTTGGCATAAATTGGTAACAAAGCTTTCAGCTTTCAGACATAGCCATGATGTCCCAACACAGAAAAACTGGCTATTATTTATTGTTTGTTTAAAGAAGAAAATTTAGTTAAAACCTGTAGTAGGAAAATATTGAATAGAGATTATTGTGACAATTATCATACAACAAAGTATGGCAACAGTACTACAAAGATGTTGTTTAAATATAAAAATTACAGTACGTGTTTATTTCATTTAAATATTTGGGTTTGAAAGCAAATTGAAATGGTAAAGCATGGTACACATATGCTTTGGAAAAGGCATGTTAATTAACAAAATTGTATGGTAATGTAGAATTTTGAGGATTCTGACTTTTCATATCCAGTTAATTACATAAGAAATACTGTGCTGCAGGTACTCTGCAGCCAGTATCACCATGGCGGTGGCTGTTCTCTGTGCTTGTCCCTCTTTTCATCACATTTCGAGCCTATAAACGCAAGAATCTTGATCATGGTGGTGCCATAGGAGGTGAGGTATATTTTTTAAAAATTCAGATGGTCTTTTATGGGGTCGTTTTAGTCACATCAACATTTATTAAGTTATAAAGGTTTTTGTTTCAATTGCTGCTTGCAGCTATAATTTTGACAATGACAAAAATGTTTGGCTGTTTTCATTTGTGAAAGTAAATATTTTAGAACAGAAATATTACTAATAATATATTAGTATATTAATATATAACTTAATATATTATAAAATAAAAACTGAACATCTTGTTCTTGCTGTGACTGGATTGCTGATCTTGTTATGACTAGATTAATAAATTGCAAATTAACAAATCCTTATCTCTTTGCAGCGATGCTGGTTGGCTTTGTTCTTACTATGGCCAACATGAGCTTTTTTGGAGCTTTGTTGACCTTTTTTGTCACGTCCAGCAAACTAACCAAATGGAAAGGAGACATCAAAAAACAAATTGACTCAGATTATAAAGAAGGTATGTGTGGTTATTTAATGAAAAATTCTGATATTTCAGAATATTTGTTTTTTCACATTTTCATGGATTAGTTTTGAGTAGACAAAGTAATCCCTGTTTTTGTTGTTTGTCTTTGTAGTTCAAATAGCTTTTAAAGTTTTTAAATAGTTTTAAAGTTTTTCTTGTTCTACCAGTTATTTACTTGTGTGGGAAAATTAATTTGAAGTATTGGTGTAACTCTGGGTAGACAGACAACAGATTTTATTAAGGTTTCATAGGTTTTCATTTGAATTCAGGAATGATTTTTTTTGTGTATTCAGAACAGTTTACAATAAGATTCAATCTGATTTCGATTAATGATTCTATTCTGTATTTATAGTTTTCATTCATTCATATGAGTATTTACTTCCTACCTGTAAAAGTCAAAAATGGTATATGTAGAAATTGACTTAAAGGGTTAATCCACCCCAAAAGGAAAATGATGTCATTAATCACTTACTCCAATGTCGTTCCAAAACCATGAAAGCTTTGTTCGTCCTCTGAACACAATTTAAGATATTTTGGATGAAAACTGGGAGTCTTTTGACTGTCCAATTGATTGTCAAGTAATGCACACTGTTAAGGAACAGAAAAGTATGAAAGACAATTTTTAAAAATAGTTACTTTATTCAACAGTTTGAGTACACTTCTACGGTGACGAGGAGTGACACAGAGGAGACAAATAGTGACTTAAGTGTCTCAAGAGCTGTTCTGTAGTAGTATAGGTGCATATACATTTATTGTTTATGTTTGGAAAATATTATTTAAACCCTTTCCAATAAAGATCTGTATAGCTTATTTGGGTTTTACAAATGTATCTTTAAATTATAGTGTCCTGAAAATTGTAATTCACTTCACCCTTTCTGAAGTCTGCAGAAGCTTAGATGTTTGCTTTACATGGATGTTTTCTTGTGTGAAAGTAGCAGAAAGCTGAGGTATCCTAAGACGCAGTTCATTAGATTGTTTGTTGTGGTCCCCAAATTTAATTTTCTTCAATTTCCCCCTTTGATTGGTTAGGCTCATTTTGGATTTTTCTAATTTACTTAATTTACAATTAAGTGCAAATAACAGTGTGTTGGTCTTGAATAAGTAAGCTTAGAGCTTAAGCATTTTTTAATGCTCTATTTTATGTTGCTGTGCAGAATGCTAATTGATAACATTACTTGTGTGTCTTTAATGTCTGCAGGAGGCCAGAGGAACTGGTTGCAAGTTTTCTGTAATGGGGGAGTTCCTACTGAATTGGCCCTGCTCTATATGATTGAAGTTGGTCCTGGAGAAATACCTGTGGATTTTGGGAAGCAATATTCCGCTTCATGGATGTGCTTATCACTCCTAGGAGCCCTGGCTTGTAGCACAGGGGACACCTGGGCTTCTGAAGTTGGTCCTGTGCTTAGTAAGAAAAAGCCCAGGCTCATCACCACCTGGAAAGATGTCCCAGCAGGTACAGATTCCAAAAATTAAATGATTGAAATGAACATTGTGGACTGATTCCACAATAATTATGTCCAGGATTTACTACGTTTACATTGTACTAGCCAAAACAAAAATATCAACAATAATCCAGGGCCTGTACCATGCTGGTGGCTAAACAAACTCAGAGTTTCAGGATTAGTTTTGGGTTGACAAATCCAAACCGATGCGATCAGGCATTATTGGTCTCATGATGAAGCTCATCAACTCATCAGCAATAAGCAGACAATCACATGCTTTTAAACTTTCATTCACTTCTTGTGAGAGAGTCAGATTCACTACCAAAGATTAAAAGATTGAGCA
>JAUCMR010000091.1:15065763-15076953 GCA_032357425.1 Enteromius argenteus | reverse complement strand
ATACAATAATTTGACAGAGATTACCTTTATTAAAGACAAATTCAAAAGAATTATCATTTACAATCATCGTTCTTACCAACGACGAGCCCCGCCCCTCTAAAAGTTCACCTTTTGCTGTTTTCCGTTCTAATGCGCAGCTCACTTGTTAGACGCATGCGCAGTGTGTAACGGAACGGGTCAACGGACGAAGTTGGAAACAAGACTGTTTGTGAATCCAAATATATTCAAACAAAGAAGCAATGGGTGTGTATAGTCATTTACCTTATAGTCATTTATATTATTTGTCGTTAGATGTCTAATGCTCACACCTATATTATTTCTCATGACTGGGCTGTTGATGTATCATAGCCCTTATGTGCACAGCTATAACCTCATGCTGGATGAGGCTGATAGATTATTTACTGGCAGGCTGAAACGTTATTATTAGTTTTTACTTGCGCTTTTGTTGCATTTTTTTTTACCACACAAATTAATATACGCGTATATCTGTGTGTGTGTGTTTATGCAAAACGCAGCACAAACACACGTATTTGCTAATTAATATGCAACATATTTCATGTCATTTTTTAATTGTTGATTTCAGTAATAACATTTTTCAAAATCCTGAAACTTTCATTTAAAGGTTTAAATGATTTTAATGTGGAATGTGAATTTGAAATATGAATTCAGCTATCTGAATATAGATAGTCATGTATAAATGTTTGTATATCTATGTCCTTGTAGAGTCTGTCCCTCCTCTCTCCTCACTTCGCTTGCTGGTTTCTCCTCTGCGCCTCACATCCGCCTTCATGTGGCAAGTTGTCAAGGATCAGAATGTGGAGCAGTTTGGAAAACTGGAAGAATTTGTTTCTGTGATGACAAACCTTGTGCCAGAGCTCTTAAGTAGGAGGCAGAGGGCCACTTTGATAGTAGGGCTACGTGCAAAGGTAAGATATGTTTATGTACTGTGTTTGTTACTGTTTTTTTATTGAGGTCTTTTTTTTTTCTTCGTTTATTTACTTATAAAGCAAAAAAAATAAACACAACAATAGTTTACCACAGTGCTTTACAGAAGAAAAATGTAAAAGATAAAGATAAAAATACATAAGACGCAGATCTCACAGATAAGGGAAGACTGTTCCATAGCCTAGAACTGGCCACTGCAAACGCACTTTATTGTCTGTACATACTGTCTGAGGGTCGCAAGCATCTGGCTGACTTATTCACATTTACAAGATCTGACAAATAAGAAGGTGTCAGACCATTTAAGGACTTATAAACACAACAAAAACGCACTGGCAACCAATTCAGAGACATAATGTGTTCACTTTTACAAACCCCTGTTAAAAATCTGACTGCAGCATTTCGAACCATTTGAAGTCACATCGAGGATTTGGGTAGTCCAATATACAAGTAGTTACAATAGGACAAACATGATAAAAAAAAAAGGTTAAACTTTTGTTTTGATGGAAAAAACATGACTTGACTACTAAGATGATATGCTGGTCAAACTTAAGGGAAGAATCATAAATAACTCACAATTTTTTTGCACTTGTTTTGATATGAGTTTAAATGAGCGCAGTTAAAATTTGGTTTTCCTTTACCCACAGAGGGCCCAAAGACAATTGCACTCATCTTGCCCTCATGTAAATGCAAAAACAATTTACATCACAGATATTACATCAGCTAAGCATGCAAGCAAGGTTTCTAAACCTTTCTGTTCTGCTGACACAGTGGTAAAATGTGGTACCCACACTCCTAATTTATAAATGAGACCGCTATGATTGCTGTATGAAGCCAACAAATGTGACCTCTGGAGTTGCGCAGCCTTTGAAACAAAAACCTTTATATTTGGACAATAACTTTACTGAAACAATATTAAACAATATTGAATACTTGCTTTATTGCTGAATGTACTGCTAAAGTTACAAAGGAGTTTTAATTTTCAAAAAGTGAAATGTCAGTTATATTTTCCACTGTCAGTAGCTGCATGCTTAAAATGTATTGTTTTCACGAAGTAGGTTTTCCTTAATAATTAATTGTTGTGTATAAATAATGTTGACCTAGACCAGAGTTCATATATTGAATTAATTAAAAAAAACTTAGATACTGTCCCTCATGTATTAATCGTTGTATGTTTTATGTTATGTTATGTTATGTTATCGTTTAGATGATTCTTGAGATGTGTCGAGGTGAACTCCCAGCAGACCTTCATACCGTCAAATCACACATTCACCAATTTCAGACTGCTGATTTATTAAAGGTATGTAAAGTCTGGATGTTTTTTTAACCTATTGCACATCTATTTGTTTTTACATATTTAATCCAAATAAATTATAAAAAATGTGTAGTATAAATTGTTTGTTTACGGTCAGAGAAGAACTAGCACCCCAACTGAGCCTGGTTTCTCCCAATTTTTTTTGCTTTCTCCATTTTTTTCACAGATGGAGTTTTAGTTCCTTGCCACTGTCACCTCTGGCTTGCTTAGTTGTGGACACGTAATTTCTAGCGAATATCATCTTTGATTGCAAAGATCCTATTAAAATGAGCTGACATAGAAAAAACGACGTATCAATAATGAAATGCCTTTGGCTAAAATTGAGTGTTTAATCTTGTCATTATACATTACTGACACTCTATTCTCCAGTTTGATACTGTTCAGTGCTTTGGCACAATCTGTATTGTTAAAAGCGCTGTATAAATAAAGGTCAAGATTGATTGATTTACTGCCATGAAAATAGCCTAAGATGCTGACATGGCATTAAATAAAAATATACTACTACTGCTCCAAATAAAGTATCACTTTAATAAAACTCAGATGAAGCACTCAAAATGCCTATTTGCACTGTGCACCTGCATTTACTTTTGCAGGATGATTCAGATTGATTCAATTCAATTCTAAATCAAGGTCTGTGGACCCTTAAAAAAGTTATAATTTCAAAATTAGGTGTTAAATAAAATTGGCATTAAAATGTCTTAAATCCATGTTTAAGAGAACTTAAAAATGTATCTAAACTGAGATTTTATTGGCACTTGCTTTTTGTGTATTTGTCACATCATATGGTGTTTTGCTGTGCAACTCTACAATTTCCATGCAGGTTTTAAATTTGATCCAAGACGGCTCCAAAAAAAAAAAAAAAAGGCAGTTTTGATGTTACATTGCATTGCTTTTTTTGTTACAAATGCTCTTGTTTTTTCTACTGTAGGTTTTGGAAAAACACTTTTGAAAATTGTTTCTTCTGTTGCTCATCACAAACCAAACTTTGAGTTCCTCTACATCAGTGCTTTGTTTACAAACATAGCATCAGAGCCCTTATCTAGATTGTCCAGCTGCATGTTCAGAAATGCAAAAGAAGAGCCAATCCCATCATGTCTGTACCTGGCCCTAGACTGGGACTTGTTCTGGAAGTGTTTCAATTATTTTTCTTTATAGGCTAACCTATCAGAGCAACCAAGTGTCACTACGTAGGCAAAGTGTCTTGAGTTAGTTTACTTTGTGTTTTTGTTGAAATATAGCCATTAAAGTTGGTTTTACACAAATTGGTGTACATCCCATTTGCTGCCATTAAACTGTAGGTGTAATTATACCCTAACAGAAAATTCTAATTGAATCACATAAGTCAACAAAATTCTGATTGGTTCCAAAGCTTAGATACATATTAAACCAAGTGATTATTTAGGCGTCAGCATCTCAGAGCAAGCCCAAATATTTGACACCTTGGGAAAAAATAACTCTCAGCATGTAAAGCAACATATTTTCTCATCTCTTCTTGCTGTACTACCTAGGAGGTTAATTACTGATTAACTTCATTAATCATAAAACAAGGATTAATTACATAACATAATTAATCAATATGAAGCACTCCATCCACTTCTTCAATACTCTATTTATGCTGGCATTACTGCTATTTTTGTGGTTTTTCTATCTACAGGTGAGTGACACCGACATGGAGAGTTTACAAGAGAGCGTACTTCAACTTGTCCTGAGCTTGTTAGAGGACTCCATAAAAAGAGAATACTTCTTTCAGGTCAGTGTCTTTAAAATAATCATAGCATAGTAAAATTATCAGGATATCCAGGGTCAGCAGTTCTAAATAAAGTGAGATTAAATAGAATAAAGTATTATTTTATTGATTATTGTGTTACTCAATCCAGGCCTTACATTTTTTTTCTTGGAGCTGTATGTATTAACATGTAACTGCAAAAAAGTTATGGTGATACAATGGGAATCAAACCCATGGTCATGGCATTGCTGGAATATGATACAACTTTTTTTTTGTCTGTGGGTGAATGTCCGTTCCCAGTATGAATAGGATTTTTAGAGAGTTCTCTTGCGCTTTAAAGTAAAGTCTGCAGTCCTTATGTAAGAGACTTGAAAACATGTGCCAAAGACATTTGATGTCCAGCCTGGACCAGAAATTCTATATTTGATTTAAGAGTGTTTGAGAAGTTGCGAACAATTAATTTCTGTTTTTTTATAGATAGGTTTGCATGCAAATTTTAGATGAAAGGAAGTGTTTGTATTTCAGGAAGTCTTTCCAGTCGAGTACGGTCCTGACTTTGACAAAGCACTGCAAGTCCTTGTTGGATTTTTTCTATCCAGATTGGAGCAACTTTTGCCTGTACCAACCTTCAAACAGGTCTAATAATACATGCTTATCAAATACTAACCATATCTGAATGATTCAAGCAAGCTGCTAGTTATTAAGCATTTTTGTTTATAAAGTATAATTAATTGTAGTATAATCGTTACTACAATAGTTTCTAATTATATTCATTTTCTTTAATTCCAGCTATCATTGTTGCTCAGCTGTCACCCTGGGGAGCTAGATGCATGTGTGGACTCGGTTTGTAAATCACACAACTTGCTATCCTTGCTGCAGATGGATGTTTGTGGGACCTTGGATAAAAATGGTAAAATTTAGTCCTTGTATATCAGTATTTCTGTGCTTAAGGTTCCTTTAATCGAACTTGGTTAATCAGATATTTAACAGTATACAGGGTTGAGAACTTTATATACTGTTCCTTTTAACATCGCTGGATACTCTTGCTTAGTAAAAAAAAAAAGGAAAATGTTAAATCCATGCAATGTTAAATCCAAGTCACACCAAAACTTATCTGGTTAACCACGTAAGCCTTGGCTGAAGAATAGAACCTACTTTTGTTAATGTAAAAAAAAAACAGTTGCTCAGCACAATTGGTCATTGGCTAATTTTGTTTTTGTTTTTTTTGTTTTTTGAAGTTCTTCCATCAATAGTGGAAGACCGAATAGTGTCATCATTGTCTTTGCCACCTGTTGGTGACTCAGTCATTATGAAACAGCACAACAATGATGGCACATTACTGCCTATTGATTCTGAAAACCTGCCAAACCAACAACATGGTGTCGACAAGGAGACTATGACAGGTGATCCAAACGTCCAGAATGTGGGATCGAGCTTCGGCAGTGAGTCCTCAGAGTCCTCTAGAGACAGTGATGGAGAAAAAGAAGCAAACTCTAATGTAGATGAATTGCAACGGTAAGTTACCTTATTACTAGGTGGTAGGTCTTAGATGGTAAGCTAGTTGTACATCACCCAACTACTCAGTCACTATTAGACCTTTATCCCAGCAGAATTGATTACCGGAAATGCCCGTTGAAGCAGTGTATCGATTCTTCCAGTTATTTTAGTTACTTCCATATTTTCAATATGCTGTAATCACCTAGTTGAATAAAAGCCTGTTAAAATGAGCATCTAAAGGATCATTTCAAAAGCCGGACATTTTCAGAGACGGGCAAAGATATATTCTGATGTACTGAGCACTGATATTTTTAAGGGTTAGTTTACCCAAAAGTGAAAATTCTCTCACTAGTTACATACCCTCATGTCGTTCCAAGCCTGTGTATGTTTTTGATGAAATCTTAGAGCTCTCTGACCCTGCATAAACAGCAACAAAACTGTAATGTTTACAGTCCCAGAAATGTAGCAAGGACGTTTATAACACAGTGGCTTCAGTTTTGCAGAGCTACTTGAATACTTTTTGTATAAAAATAAGAATTGTTTTCCCCAGAATGTAATCGTGTTGTTTTTATTCAGCGTGTGCATGCTTTTTCCTGAACATAAACAATGCTGATTATGTTGATTACTTTCTGGACAAAGTGCATGCATACATTGGGGTGCACTCTTCAAAAATGGCAAAAATTGTTAACTCGGGGGAGAAGAGTTGTTGAATAAATTGCTATTTTTGTTTTCTTTGCACACAAAAAGTATTCTTGTAACTTCGCAAAAATTAAGTTGAACCACTGATGTCACATGGAATGTTTTATCTATGTCCTTGGAACATTTCAGCTCTGTCAAAGAGGGTCAGAGAGTTCTCAGATTTCATAAAAAAAAAAGGTCTTATGGGTTTAGGATGACACGAGGGTGAGTGATTAATAACAATTAAAAAAAAATTGGGTGAACTAACCCTTTAAAGGCAACTTCTGAGACTGTATCTTGAGCAAGAATTTTTACAACATTCCACAATAAATTTCAAATTGTATACTGTCGGGCTGTTTCAAAAAATCTGATGTGGGCTTGTTTGGAATCTCAAACTGTGACAGAATTTGTTCTGTAGCATTCCTGAATTAAATTATAAATTGTTTTGGTGAAAAAGATCCCTTTTTTTCATTTTGTAGGAGTAACTCAGAAGAACCAAGTGTACCGTCATCCACCGATGATGCTCATAGAGGTACAGCCTCTCTGAATGACAGTTGAGATTCTCATCATATCTTTTCAGGATCTTTAAACCGTCTCTGTTTGTCATGGTTTCCTCTAGGTGATTTGATTTTTCAGACAGCTGTTCCTCTCCAACGGCCCTCTCTTGACACCTTCCCAAACACACCTTCCAAAGGCTTCCACTATGCAGGCAGGACTGTACATAAATGTCAGCAGTGTACAAAATACTTTATTTATCGCTCTGATCTTGTCAAGCACCAGGAAATTCACACACAGACAGGGACCCATGAGTGTCCTCAGTGTGGGCAGGTTTTTGATGATTCAGCACAGCTGGTGTCACACAGAAACACCAACTGCAATTCCAGAGTTTTTAAGTGCATCAAATGCACAGCCCACTTTAGATCCCTCAGGACCCTATACAGGCACAACCGAGTGCACAAAGAGAAAACCACACATAAGTGCCCCGAATGTGGACGGCTGTTCACAAGTCTGTCACGATTAGTTGGCCACCGGCGAACTCACCGAACTCCCGCTGTTAAAAGGAACTACACCTGCAAACAATGCAACGAGACTTTTGGGTCGTACCGAGCCAGTTTAATCCACCAGAAGATTCACAAAGTTAAAGACATCCGCCCGTCTAAACCAGAACGGCAGCCAGGAAAGTGTCGTTTTTGTGACTTGACATTCAACGTTGACAGCGAATTACGAAGCCATTTAAAGACCCATGCAGAGTTCAGGCCATATATATGTGACCAGTGTGGGAAGTGCTTTTCCGCGAACAGCAGCCTGCTTGCCCACCTCTCAAATCACACGGGTGAAAAGCCTCTCCTTTGTTCGCAATGTGGAAAGCGATTTTACAGCAAAATCCAGTTAAAATCCCACATGAGATGTCATTCTGGTGAGCGACCGCACGTCTGTCCGTACTGTGAGAAGCAGTTTTCACTTTCTGGGAACTTGAAGATCCACATCAGAATTCACACTGGGGAGAAGCCGTACGTTTGCCATCAGTGCGGAAAGGGTTTTGTCTCCGCTGGATGCCTGCAGGTGCATTTGCGCTCTCACACAGGAGAGAAGCCGTATCAATGTAAAATCTGTGGCAAGAAATTTGTGGTTTCGAGTCACTTGACGGCACACATGTGCTTTCACACTGGGGAGCGTCCACACTGCTGCTTGCAGTGTGGGAAACGATTCATCCGACGTTATGACTTGAGCAAACACATGTACACTCATATTGGGAAGAGGCCTTTCCCGTGTCCTCTGTGCACGAAGGCTTACACATGTCGTACACACCTTAACAGACACATGAAGAGCCACAGTGTTTGACTCGAATCATTTTGTCATCCTGAGTGCCTTGTGTGGAGTGAAATCAACCATGATCTTTAAAGCAATAGTTCATCCAAAATTTAAAAAATCACGTTAAATTTACGTTATTTACTCCCTCTCATGACTCATGTGTAAACCCATATGCTGTTTTGTTCCTGTGGAACAGAAATACATTGTAAAAGAATCTTGATGCAGGCGTTATTTCAATTGACAGTCCATTTTAAGCTTTAAAAATGACAACAACAAAAATAGAGATCATATTAATTAAATAGTCCGTATGGCTTATGCGCTATATTCCAAGTCTTGTGAAGTGCGAGTAACAAATTTAAATTGTTTTCATGCCCTTCTGCTGAGCTGTTAACTGTGACCAGATTGAGTCGCTTATTTGAGAACTGGATCAGTCTGATTTGTTAACCATATTATCTGATTTATTAAAAAAAAATGTCTCAAGGACAAGTTTTTAACAGCTTACTGAAGGGGAGAATTACAGCTAAATAACAATTTAAGTTTGCCCTGTTTCCCACACTCAGCTATGACTTCAGAATACTTGCAGACATAAGTGTGAGTAAATAACTACAGCACTTTTTGCTTAGGGTGAACTATCTCTTTTAATTAAAACATGTTTCACTTTGTGTCCTGCCAAGCTGATGTCCTTGAACTTGTATGAGCTGCAGTTCATTTCAACCAAGTAATCTGAAGAACAGCTGCAACATTTTCTTGCATTACTGATGTGTAACACTGTTTCGTGATGTGGATATTTTTTCTAGAATATAGGTTTGGAGCCAACTTTTGTTTTTTTAGATTTTTTTTTTCTAAGATAATTTGAAGCTAGAATTATCATCAGTTAGCAACTATTAATGAAATTTGCTGAATATTATAGCCTCATACGAAACAGAAACAATGTTCACTTAAAGTGGGAATTAAAAATCATACAAAACAAAAGAGGTGCTGTCATTTTTAAATGTCATTTGAACATTAGATGCTCAGTAAACAAAACTAAAGAATTGATACGTTAGAAAAAATCAAACCCTTTATGTATAAGAATACATCACAATACATCTATTGAATTGATGTTCGTTATAATTTTTTTAAATGAAATTAATTAGTAATTATATGTTTAAATTGTTATTTACTTGTATGCAAAGCAAGTTAATTGTAAAAACAACGGCAGATACAGTAACGTTAACTTGCTCTGGCCCCCTCCATATAACGTTACCTTGGTACGAAACGAAATGAAAATCTGTCCGCGATAAACTGTTACTATTTTTCTGTTTTAATTATTTTTATTTTTAATTATTTAATGGTGTTCGCTATTGCTGAATGTTCGGATATTGTTGTTATTTTTAGTAAATGTTAACTTTAAAAGTTATTGTTGTTAATGCTTTTGTTATATTATAAAGCTGTAAGGAAGCACTAAAAAAGGAGGAGGAAAAGGCAGCAAACCAAGTAAGACGTCTTTTTTGCAGAGGTTGTTATCTTTACAAAATATTAAGAACATCTCTGCCTTTATTTTGCGCTTTAATCGGTAATAAAGTGACTTTTATTTTGAAAATTGCAACATCCGGGTGACGTCTGTGTTTAGGCTTTAACGCGTGTTTACGTTGCATCCAGCATCGGAAAATAATGGTGACATTTTCCAGTCAGCGATCAAATCACAGCAAATGATTTAAATGGTGAGTGTTAATGTTTCTTATTAGCGTATCAGTGGACAACTGTAAATTCATTTGCTGACGAGTATTAAAGTTTCTCAGTAAGAACCCTGATTCATTTATCGGTGGATAGATTTTACGGTGATTGGATGTGTAGTTTTTGTAGATGGTGCAGTAGAGTGTCCTGAAGACTTCAGATCCTCCACTTCCTTCCCCTCTTGATCCAGACCCATATAATGTGGCCCCCCTATACCTATCATCACCTGCTAGCCTTCCTGCTCACGTTCCTCAGGTATGCTGTCCTGTTCCTACCGCCCTCCATTCTTGCCATGTTAATCAGTTTCTGGCTATGTTACTGAACATATTTAGCTTTTCTTTATTACTTTGTTCCCTGTGTTTGGCGAAGAGTGTTTTTGTAGGGTTTGGGTGTTTAAAAAATTGTCACATCGATGGTTTACTCTGATATATGTCAAATTGTACATAACAAGAATATTGAACTTTGAGTTGTTTGCCATCTTAGATGACAAGTAACACAAAGTTCATTGTGTCATTTAACCAGTTGGTTTCTTGAAATGTTGTATCATTAATCTATAGGTCTCTGAGTTCTGCAGGTGGTTCGTTTGAACATATAATTGGAGTTTTTCGCTGTTTGCAGTTTAAGTGTAAAAAATTATTGCTAAGACCGTTTTTATTTTCAGTAAATTTGCAAAGTTATACATTTTAAATTTGTCATTATGCAGTGTGGCATGTAAATAATTTGTGTGGGGGGAAAATGTGGAGAAATAAATAATAATAGCATAACATTGTGAGTATAAGAGTATTTGTGGTATAGAAAAAAGATAAGAAAATAGTGGTTTAAAATGCATGTGCCAAGTTTCATAGAAATGTTTGCTTTGTATTCCTGTTGGTGCCATATGGTTTTGAAGTTTAAATGGCATGACTTGGTGTAATTTATAACATCCCCTCTGTATACAGCTATGTCCTGCTTCACTCGTCACGTAAGACTTTCAGTAATGTGAAAGTAAGCATCTCGGCACAGTGGACACCATCAGCATTCCAGCAGAACAGCAGCATTTCAACTTTGTCTCCAGGGGAGGTGAGGATATAACACACTGCCCATTATCTAACTTTTTCATTAAAAAAAATAAAATAATAATAATTCCTTAGCCTCAAAGATATGACCGTAGGAATTATATTATTAATTATTATTATTATTATTATTATTAAGCTATGTATTTTTATTTAAAGACATTTTTTACAGACTTGAAAGTACAAACTCAGAAGAGACCTAGACTGCCTCTATTAGTGTAATGAAAAAATGAAAATGTACTCTGTGTCTATATTTAAGTTTTCATAATTTATTTTATGGTTTACAGGTATATGGGACTCAATATATATTAAGTGTCCTTAACTACCGTAATCTTATGTTTAAATTAATACAAAGCACTTATTATACATTGCACTTACACTACCGTTCAAAAGTTTTAGAACAGTAAGATATTTAATGGTTTTTAAAGATGTTTCTTCTGCTCATCAAGGCT
>JAUCMR010000091.1:15053739-15065678 GCA_032357425.1 Enteromius argenteus | reverse complement strand
TGATGAGCAGAAGAAACATCTTTAAAAACCATTAAATATCTTACTGTTCTAAAACTTTTGAACGGTAGTGTATATTTGGAAAAAAACTGTCATCTGTAATTATCCCTTAAACATAACTAAACCACAGAACCCTCCCATACATAGTATTTAAACACACCTAATATAAAATGAGACAGGAATATGATCTTATTAAAAACCAAGCAATGCATGTATTATTCTTATGTCACTGCATGCTATGGAGAAAATGTGTTGGGATTCAAAGTATTGTAATATTGTATCCTTGAAATACTGTTCTTATTCTCGTCTTTTGAATAATACCTCACAAAACTGCATCAGTATTAGATTTCAAATTAGTTTTTTCATTCAGATTAATATTTTTGTGGTCATCATTTGGAAATCCTTTAAAGGGCAACTCATTAAGTCAGGCATTACATGTCAGGCTAAGTCCAATGTAGGCCTTTTTAGTGTAAAATATGATCTAAAAAAATGTTGCTACATGCTTATTTTTGTTTATATTTTTAGACATGGGAGGAAAACAAACTGTTTGCTGATGTGGGAGAGGCCACGCTGTTCCTGGGTGCTCTGGACTCAATCTTTCTCTTCTCTTATGCTGTGGTAAGTTAAAAACAGGAATAGGTGTAGCAGGCTTTGGGAGTTGTGGGTGGAAAGTGATGGTCTGTTATGGACACACAGTGCTGCTGTTGCACAATACGGAGCCATACAATAATACTGTGACAGTAGAAAAAAACAAACATTTTTTGTCTGCATACATCATTAAGGATATGTCCTTTTTAAAGGGGTCATCGGATGCAAAATTCACTTTTACATGTTGTTTGAACTGAAATGTGTCTTGGCAGCGTGTACACAACCACCCTATAATGATATAAATGCACCCAGTGTTTTTCTTTTTTGTTTTAAATCCCCTTTAATAACAAATCCAGATCAAGCCGTTCACAGATTCTTGGCAAAGTGACAGTTCTGCTCAGGCCCCTCACACAATTTTTGACTGACACCGATTGCATCATTTTTTAATGCTTTGGCTGTGCTCTTCCTGTTCCAACTTGCACAAAGGAGCAGATACCAGTCCTTCAGCTGGGTTGTTGTGCTGCTATGACCCTGTCTGCCTGTATATCCCCCATGTTCTTGAGACTTGCTGGGAGACATCAAACCTCCTGACAAAGGCACATATGGAACTACCTGTGCAACTGGATAGAGTTGCAGACACTGCCCTTTTCTATAAGTATTGAGAAGGATCCTAACAAAAATCAGTCAGGAAGTATAAGGAGAGAGCAATTGTCTGTGGCCATGAAACATATAAACTTATACTTCCTAACTGGAAAAGAAAGAAAAAAATTAAATATCTTTAACTAACTCTATTCTATTTAATTTTACAGATTTGTTTGTTTTTCTTTCAGGGTTTGTATATCAGTGGAGTAATTGGTGATCGGTTCAACCTTCGCTATGTTCTGTCCTTTGGTTTATGTGGATCCGCTGTCACGGTTGGTATTCTGCTGAAATATGTAATTAGGGCTGTGGATCAATTCAACTTACTTAATTTAATGTAATTTTTTTTTGTGTGTGTGTGTTTTTTTAAGTGAAGCTGAATGCAGTAAAGTATAAAATAAAGAAAACATCTTATGTATGTTAACACTAGTTGCAATGCTGCATTAGTAGCTAGTTACTATGGCAAGACTCTCCCGGTGTGAAGATTGACTGAAACCCATATGGAGTAAATGTTAACAGTGCAACTGATGGTGGAAGTAAAAATACTATTGATTGATTTAGAATTGGTTTGTAACGATAACTTATAAACAATAAAGGTAGCCATTGTTAATCAGTGGTAAATGTTTTTGTAGAAGCCATTATTTTATTTATTATTATTTTATTAAATAATCATGTGAATAATTACAAAGCAACTCTTTATTTTTATCTGCTTTTTTTGGGAGTTAAAGGCACAGATGTCAGTAATTCGATGAGTGCAAATGCTAGTAAATTGTGTTGCATAATTCATTTTAATACTCTCCTCCCATAAATTTTGCATCTAAAGGGAAACTTCTACAAATGCATATTCAAGTTCAGGCACAAAGATAAATGTACCCATGCCTTTTCAGTTCTAATTCCTGACTGTACAGCTTCAGTAAATCCTGAATCCTAAATCCTGCTGAAAAAGTGGACAGCCACTATTGCACATTATTGATTGAGTAACATTGCCTCTGATGTGCCACTTCATCAGTGCTTCAAAAGGACTTGCCCATGCCATTACTACTCAGAAACAAATCATATAATTAACAAATCAAGTGACACAGTTTTTAAATTTAGCCCGTTCCAAACTGGGAGAACGCATGACATGAGGGGTCCAAATGATGTGGTGCCTCAGAGCATGACACTAGCGCCATCAGCCAATAAATGGTCAACATTATGTAACAGGCTTTAGTCAGTCATCACAGCTGGATGGTGTTCCAGTAGCTTTAGATACTGACACAGCATTGAGTGAACCTAGGAAAGTGATCAAAAATAATCAGTGCTTATTTATTTAAATTCACCCTCTCTCCTCTTTAGGAATTTGTGTTCGGAACTTTGACAGAGTGGCTTCACTTTTATAACGTGTACTTTTACTGCATCTTGTGGGTGATAAATGGACTGCTCCAGTCTACAGTATGGCCATGTGTTGTGGCCATCATGGGCAACTGGTTTGGAAAATCTGGGTAGGTGTCAGTATGTAGTGTGGAATAATTAATATTTTTTGTTATTGTTGTTATTATTTTGCGTACAATACTTTAGCACAAAATTATCTGCATTTTTTCCCCTAAACTAGTCCTACTTGATCCATTTTTTTAGGTGCTAAATGTGCTGTGTATTTTTGTGCCTACACAATTCTACCTCCTATTTGTATCATTTAGGTTACCAATTTTATGTAAATAATTAGATGCTAAACTGATTTATTTATTTTATTTTAGAGAGTTCATAAAAATACAACAATGTGTTTCCTTGTATAAGCAGTAATTATGCTATATTTGTCTCAAATAAATGATTCCTGCAAATATCTTCTGTTTTCCAGGCGAGGCTTTGTTTTTGGACTTTGGAGTGCATGTGCATCCGTGGGGAATATTTTGGGTGCATTTCTCGCCTCCAGTGTCCTGAAGTACGGTTATGAGGTGAAAGCACAGTACATTACTTTTTACTAAAACGCATCAGTCAACGGTTCTTGGTGAAAATCGGCTTAATAAATATTCTAAGTAATGTCTTGATGAAAATTATAATATATCCAATATAATATATGCAAAACTGTTGATGTGAGGGTTTGTCTTAGTAGAGGGAATTGCTAGCTCTGCATACAAACAATGTTGTTGTGTTTGTATTTTTTCATTCCAGTATGCTTTTCTCGTGACGTCAGTGGTGCAGTTTGCAGGTGGTGTAGTTGTGTTTTTTGGCCTGCTTACATCCCCAAAAGAAATAGGTGAGTTCATCTTTGTACAGTTTTTGTATTTGTAGTAGTGTTTCTTAAAAACCAGCATATACAAAAGTACAGATACAAGAGAGCTGGTTTTGGGTAATTTAGGCAAAATAGTGTAGTTGTAAGCTGCAATAGCAAGTAATAGTTTTAAGTAACCAATTGCACAAATCTTATTGATACAAGATTGTTTTCATCTGTTGTTCTCTTTTTTTTGTTTGTTTGTTTGTTTTTTTACTAAGGTCTAAGTAACTACTCTGAGACAGGTTTAAGATCAGTGTCAAGAGACTCAGACAGTCAGCGTCCTCTGATAAGTGATGATGAAGAGGAGTTATGTGATGAATACTCCATACAGCAGCAGGATGAGGAGCCTGAACCACAGCCCAAAGCCATCGGCTTTCTCCAGGCCTTCTGCCTGCCAGGAGTCATTCCTGTCAGTAGCCATTTAACCGCTTCCTTACTTTCATACTTGTGATGGACCACTGTTGGTGACTTATTTACTGTCTGTGTCCTGCAGTATTCTCTGGCTTATGCATGTCTGAAGCTGGTCAACTACTCTTTCTTCTTCTGGCTGCCATTTTATCTCAGCAACAACTTTGGCTGGAAGGAGGTTCAAGCCGACCGGCTTTCTGTGTGGTATGATGTGGGAGGCATTGTTGGTTAGTACCCAGTTTTGTTATATATTTTTCTGAGTTCACTCTAAAAGAACCAAGCCGATCAAAAGATCTTCAACACACGTACTGGTGATTTGGATTTCTGTCAGTGATAGTAAAAAAAACAAATGCACATCATGACGAAATTAGACAATTTAAATGGAAACAAGCAAATGACCAAAAAATCTGGTTAGATATTAACAATACAAGCAATGATTTGAAAGTAAATCCTCATATTGTAAATGTAGTTTCAAATAATCCAATCATAGGCAGTAAATCAGGAACTTTATTTTAGCTGAGAGGTGAATAAACACTGCAAAACTGAAGCGCGATAGAATATATACTATAGAAGGCTAATTAACTGACCCAAACACATACAATACATTAGTTATGTATAAACGCAAAATATAAATAATGAATTTATAGCTACACAAAATTTTGCTTTAAAGAATGACTCGAGTTACTTTTTCTCTTTTCTTTTTCATTTTATATATAAATACTTCTCTAAAACACTGCCTGCAAATATTTGGACAGCTTCTGACCAGTTGTTATCAGTAAAAAACTGCAGTTTGCAGAATTTAGCAGTTTGCAATCACAGTGTAAAGAATTTGCTATATGTGGAATGCTATGTCTTCCAGGAGGAACAGTACAAGGCTTGATCTCAGATCTTTTGGGAAAGCGAGCTCCTGTGTTAGCGATCAGTTTGCTGCTGGCCATGGGAGCGTTAGTGGGATACAGCCGTGAGTTTAGAGATGTCTATAAAATCTGAGTCGGACCCTTGATGATGCTTCTTTTTAATCATAATTTAAGAAATAAAACCAGAATATTTATTTATTTATTTATTTAAATCTTTGCACAGACTCTCCAAATAACCAGCTGGTAAACGGAGCTCTTCTAGCAACAACAGGTGACATTATGATATTATTAAAAAAAATTATAACTATGGACTCAGTCCAGTTATTCCTCATTCCTGTTTAGGAATCCACTCAACATTTGAATATTTTAATAATTTGTTGCAGGCTTCCTTATCGGAGGCCCATCAAACATGATCAGTTCAGCGATCTCTGCAGATTTGGGTCGACAGGAGGCACTGCATAATAGTCAGGAGGCTTTGGCCACCGTCACGGGAATAGTGGACGGCACAGGAAGCATTGGAGCAGCGGGGGGACAGGTAATGCTCTATTCCAAAGGCATACTTTAAATTGTTTTCTTTGGTTTTAAACCATTTAACCACATACAAGATTTATTTGTATCTGTGGGGCTAATGAGTGAATTAAATTAATTTTCATGATCTAGTACAGAAGGAGTAGAATCAAGTCCTTACTTTACTCTATCTTGTTCACTCTGAAATATGCTCTGCTAAAATTGTATGCTAATCATTTTCCTTGTGTATGTTTTTAAATGACATTACCTTTATTTCATGTGCGAGTACTAATTTAAAAACATCTCTGTTTTGTAGTATCTAGTATCACTTATAGAGAGCAAATTAGGATGGATGTGCGTCTTCTATTTCTTCATAATTATGGTAAGATGAGCAGATGAGTGTGCGCTTAGAATAAACAGGCTTAAATCAGTGTTCTTCGTCTTAACATTTCTCTTTCTCTCATCCACAGACAGGGTGCAGTATACTCTTTATCATTCCACTCATTTACCATGATATCCGCTCCTTGTGCCGGGACAGTCAAGCTCGAACACATCAGCTCTGAGGTGGACTTTCTTTACCTGAAACTGAATAGAAAAACAGGGCATTTTGAAAGTATAGACATGCTATTTGTGAATTCATGTTCTGTTTTAGTATTTTGTTTTCAGCAACATAAACCTCACATTTAGTCTGGCTGCTTCATATCAAGGCATTGTTCAAACTGCCAGAAAATGTTAGTTTTTTCTTTTATTAACATGAAAAGCAAATTTCACAATGATCTGACCCTGGTTTTATTTGTTTGGAAGACTCTTGGCAATGTGATGATTTGTACCTCATTAGTCTAGTAACCACTGTCTGAATAAAAGGGTCACCAATTGGCAGTGCGGTCATTTCTAAAGGTTAGATATTGAAACCAAATCAAATTTGTTTTAGATTTGTTGCCATTTCCCATTTATGAACGCCATCCTGGAATATTGGAATTAGTATTTGTTTTATTTCTGTGTATTGCTGCCAGCACTTTTTTTTTTTTTTTTAAGTTTTTAAATTCCGGTTTTATAATTATTGTTAGAGGGCAGGACCCTCTTGAGCTTAATTCATGGTGTATTGAATGATTACTTGAACCGTAGGTTTTTGGGGTGGTAATTTCAGTGTTAGATGTGCACCTTTTTCTTTTTTCTTTTTAATTCAAATATTTAATTCACAGTGTATAATGGAATATTTAAATGTAACACTACAATTCAGCAAATGTATGTTTTTTATCTAAACCATTGGAACCTGTACATTTATTGCGTGAATGTTTGAAATGTGAGGTATATTGTTCCAACATATATAGTCATTAAAAAACAGGCGAATAACATGTTTTTATTGAACAGCTTAGGGTCAATCACCCAACCATCCATGTATCTGTGTTCACTCATTCTCAGCCTGTACTATATATGTTCATAATAATTGAGGAAAAATGAAAAGCAATCAAGACTATAAATTAAACTAGTTCATGACATTAAACAGGAACAGGAAAAAGAAGAGCGTGTGTATCATTTTTCTTTTTCTCGTAATCATTCTTAAAATCTTTTTTTTTTTTTTCTGGCTTTGATTGTGGCAACATTTCTTTTTCCAAGCAGCAAAGCAAGCAGCAACTTTAAGGTGTGTTTATACAACCAAACCATTTATGAACTAAATTTGTTATTAATTGATTAAATATCAAAGAATCCTAAAAATGTATTAGTGTGCACAATATAAATAAGCAGGGCAACTGTTTTCAACATCCGTAACACTAACAAATGTTTCTTGAGCACCAAATCACCATTAGAATCACCATAAGAATAATTTCTGAAGGATCATGTCACATTAAAAAACTAGAGTAATGATGCTGAAAAGCTTTGATGTCCATCAAAATTTCCATGTTTGTTTCAGTTCACAGTGGATTGACTAATATTAAATACTGAAATTAAGATTAGTAAATGCTTTAGAAGTACTGTTTATTGTTAGTTTGTCTTAATGTAGTTAACTAATATTAACAAATGAAACATTCCATAAAGAACCGTGCTTTGCAAGTCTTATATAGGACCTTAATGGCATTCTACAGAATTTTTTAAGTATGGGTTATTTAATACATTTACAACAGTAAAGTAAAAAGTGGGATAAAAAGACGTGATAGCTTTAAAATGTGTCACAAATTCAGTATTTGAACTGCTATTGAAATCACTGATCATTCAATATACAAAACTGAAACATTTTTAAGTTATATTTACTGGGGATTTTTTAAGGACAGAGTAGACAAAAAGCAATGGGAGGAACTCAAACTTGGGTCACCCGAGTTTCAGATGTAAACATTGCAAGATAATTTTGTGTTTAGGTATCTAAACTGAATGTGATGTGATTACATGTAAGAAAATATGTACACCCTTTATAAAAGTATATTGCAGGTTTTGCATAAACCACTAAAAATATATCGCCAGATGTACAAACATGTAAAAAAAGAAAGCTGTTAATTTATATTCTGACACATATCCACTATGCTACAATCAAATAAAGACATGCTTCCCAATAAATTGCTTTTACACATATTTTATAGGTGATTTTTACATACAAACATGTACACAATTCAACATGTGAAGTCAGCTAGTATTAACATGTTTTAACAAGTAACATTCAATGATATAGAAGTACACATAGCTACGAATTCCCAAGATACCATGCAAAACCAAAACAAAAAAACTTTTGACAAATCTGCAATAGAAGCTGTATGGTAATATCATCATTATGCCAACATTTAGAGCATGATACAAAATTGTTCATATAAAGAGGCACTTGAAATTCTTCCCCAATAAAGAATGGCGTAGAATAAGGAAACCGTGAGTTGTTTTTTTTTAATTGTTCTAAAAATAGAACAGTACTCACACAACATCATGTAAACCTTACATAAAGTACTTCTCATAAAAAAAAGTGCATCCATGATAAAAATTGCTACATTTGACTTTTTTATATATATACATATGTGTGTAAAAAAAATGAAGGTTCTTGTCATTTGATGAGGTAGAGCACTAATATATTTCCATGAATATATTTTAAAAAGATTACAATTTGATGGACTGCTTTAAGAGAAAGTAACTGAGTGAACTGTCTAGCATGTGTCTTCGCGATGAAGGGCAAGAAAAAAATCTCATTTATATATTAAATAAGTCTGAAACACAACTTTGAAGTCTACAAAGCAAATTCTGCAGTTTTACTTTTAAACAAAAGGTTTAGTTTAGTTTATTTAAAGGGCTTTAAAGCAACTGTATGTAGTTTTGTGTATTTCTGCAGCTTTGTGAGTGGAATTATAATGTAAAGCAACCTGGCATTTTACGTGGAATTTTGGATCTGCTCACCAGAATTACATAGCCTACTTCAAAACAGAAGTTTAAGGGGAATGTGTGAAAGAAACAGAAGACAACCGCTTTGTTAGAAATCAATGTACCATTAAAATATTTCTAAAACTAAGACTTCAAGGTAAAAAAAAAAAAAAAAATTACAGTTACTTTTAAGCATCCTATTTATTGTGGAGCAATTACTTTTGTTATTTGAATCAGCTGCCTCTTTTTTATAAAAAAAAAGTCTCAAATGCATGGCTAATTCAAGCACATATCATACATTATATCTTGCATGCACAAAGCAAAAATACAGTTTTAAAAGAAGTTACTGTACAAATGATTGGTTATAATGTACTTGCAATTGATGTGCTAATACTAAAAGTAAAATTCAAACTTAAGATACAAATCATTCAGTTTTCCCCCACGTCTGCAAGACATCGTGCACATTTGTCAGAAAATTGGCCAGACACTACCCAAATAATTTTTTAAAGGCAATATCCTTTTTCATACATGATTAAAGATCTTGTTTAACATAACTTCAAAGTTATGGTAGCATATCTCATGTCTATAACAACAGAGTCACATCAACTCTCAATTTTAATATGCTTCATGAAAAACTTTAATGGCTCAGGTTACAACGTTTTTTGGGTCACATTTTAGTTTGGGGACGGTCTATGACTTTTGCCTCAATAAAATCCTAATTTGCCTTCTTATTAATAGTTAGTAAGCTAGTTAAGTTTAGATATGTGGTAGGATAAAGGAACCTAAAAAATGATAATGCAGAATAAGGCATTTATAAGCACTAATAAAAGCCAACATGCTAGTAATATGCATGCTACCAAGCAACTAGTTAATAGTGAGAATTGGTCCCCAAACTAAAGTGTTACCCTTTTTTGTAATATATAAAAACAGGAAAATAAATAAACAAAAGCAGAACAGAATAATGGTATGACACTGTTAGCTTATAGATTATGCACACTGATGCCACTTAAGAGGATCGATGCATTTTGAATCTGAGAAGTTAAAGTTTTATGACCAAACAGTCTTTTTATAGTGCATTTCTGTAAACGTTCACAGTAATTGTTTATGTATATATACTGTATATTCAGTGCACAACAAGAAATAAGTAACACACTATTTACATAGCGCATTCCTTAAATTTTTAAATGGAACAGTGAACAATATATATATATATATATATATATATATATATATATATTTCTTATAGAGATCCGCATGAAACATGCAGGAAAAAAATAGTAGGCTAAACTGTGTGCACGATTTACTATTTTGTTCACTCGATTTGCTAAATCATGCACATGATTTCTAAATCGAGAGAACGAATTAGTAAATTTTGTGCAACATTTAGCACATCAAGGGAACAAATTAGCAAATCGAGCATATGATTTAGCAAATCAAAGGAACGAAATAGTAATCGTGTGCACATTTTTGTAAATCGTGTCCCCATAATTTTTTTTTCATTTAGTCATGAATTTAAAATGTATTAGTTGACTTTGCAAGAGTGAATTCTTATTCAATTAATGGAATTAATTGCTTCAAATTATTCAAATGCACTTTAAAATATAGAATATTTGACTTTTTTTCACATTATTCTATGTTGTAACAAAAAAATAGGTACCTTTAATGGGTACTGCGTTTAGTAAAAAATAGACTTACACATTTGTGTATATAATGTATCTGTGTGTGTGTTTGTCTATGAACAGAATATACACATCCTATTAAGCCTTTTCTGGTCAGTTTGAAAAGCTACATGTGCAGATAGTGTATTTACATTTATACATAAAAAGTCCAATGTCTGTTTACTGTCCTGATGAAGCTTTGTGATCAGGAAATCTTCTTTTTGTCACTCTGAAAAAGTCTGAAAGAGAAAAAGAACTTTTTAGAATTGTAATATAAAAATATCATGCATTCATTCAATATAAAAGCATCACATAGTGCCTATAACTAATATTTTTTAGTTACGATCACATTAGTCTGGCCATAACTAAGTGACCCTGAGAATGAAATGTGACAACTGTCTTACCTGTGATGCTTGCTTGTCTGCGTTTGACCCCTAGCAATGTAGCCATTCTCTTCTCTGGTTTGGTTCCCCTCAGAGTTCCTCTAGCTCGCAGCTCCAGATATTTCTCTGTGGCCATAGATGGAGATGAACAAGCTTCCACCGGTTGCTTTGCCACACCGTGCCTGAACACACAGCTATGGTAAAACACTGGCACATCCTGGCACCGCAGCTCCTCCCACTCGATGCACCCAGGGACTGGTTGGTCCATCTGAAAGTCAAAGTTCCAGCGCTGTTTGGCGATTTCCACATTCATGCAGAATAGCCTCTGGAAGTCCTGCTGTAACTGCTGGTGGTCCACTGGGCCAAACAGGTTTCGCCGAACCACTGCCGCCTGAGGCTTGATATCCTCCTCCTGCCCTTCCAGCCGCCCAAAATAACACGCATCTGTTGTCATGGACATGTTCCTGGGACAAAGAATAGAAATGCCAAAGGTATTGGTATTAGAGCACATTCTATTACAGTAACAAAACCATGCTTTTTAATCAACCAGTATTTGGTGATTTTTAGTAGATGTTCTCCTTAGAAGTTGGTTCTCCTTAAGTTCACACAGTTGTCCAGGAAGAGCAAGCACAAGTGCAGTGTATACATACATAACATAATTTGCATGCAAGAAAATATTCACCATTCTGAATAAAACAGATACTTTTTAAAATATGGATTTGAAATTAAGGTACTGAATTGTTATTGATAACAATATAATTACAAATAATTTACAGTTTTTTGTTTGTTTGTTATTTACTTTTCTAGTAAAAAATAGTGTGATTTCATGAATTTATAAACATTTCTAAAAATATATAAATCAAGCCTGACTTTGCTAGATGGGTTTGATATGTTGGAGACAGATAAATCAACTTAAATAAATAAACTTGTATAAACTAATGATTTATTTTTGTCCAAAAATTTTGCCAAACTACATAATTTCTTATTAGTTTTTTTCGATATATGTTTTTCAAATAATTGAAAAAATGTTAAGTAGAATTAACACTTTCATACTCTTAAAATATAAAGGGTGTTAAACATTTATTAATAACTATAAAAATAAAAACACAATTAACTTCTAGTTTTGTTCACAAAATACGACACATTATATTAAATATTATGCACATTACCTACTCTTTTTGTTGATGTTCCCCGTTGTGATCAAGATTTCTTTAGTTCAGTATACCCCAAAAATATAATTTCAGAAATCAAAGTAAAAGCTGTACGTATGAATTGCACTTTTAATATATTTAACAAATTATAAATATTTATATATATA
>JAUCMR010000091.1:15004487-15027457 GCA_032357425.1 Enteromius argenteus | reverse complement strand
TTAAAAAGACTTTAAGTTGCATTGAGCTCTCGTCTCCGGCGATCTCCTTCTATCCACCACTAACACCCAGCGTGACAGACATAATGTTTCATTTGTAAATATCTTTCTTGTTAATTTAGTATTACCGACATTGAAAAAAATGTATTTAAAAAATCTTCGTATTGTAATTGCGACTGCGATTCCCATTATCTTTTGGAATTTCTGAAACAATACCTTTATTGTGAAAACAATACATTTAAACAACATCATTTTACACTGAGCATGTTTTGAAGCGCACCAATACGTTGCTAGCTACCAACAATCAGCTTATTGATATCTATGTATATGCATTTTACATATACAGTACATATATGCGTTTTGTCACATTAATTAATTAATTCATTAAACATAAAGATAAATTCATGTTTTTCTTTTATCTGAAAAACACAAACACGCTACAAGAAGTTGGTTGTTGTTTAATTTAATAAACAGTAATAATAATTTGTAAAGAAATGTGTTTTTTTGTTGTTGTTTTTGTTTTTTTTAGTGCATCTACTAACATTCTATCAGCATCTCAGATTTTGGCTAATGTTTTGTGTAATGTGCTGCAAAATGTAGTGATATAAATATGTTCATGTTCATTCTGCTAGTCTTGTACTTTTCTAGTTGGTAAAGTACTCTAGGGCCATTGAAGCATTTTTACACAGTGTGCTGAATGGAGTCATTCTAGCCTGTCTAAAATTGATGATTTACTCCAGTGGCTTTTAATGACTTTTGGCTGAAAGTTAAATGTATTTGCTGTCACTTTATTAACTGTGAATTACTTATTACGCCTCTGATTCATGCTCACTGATGTTGAACAGCTCAAATAATAATGTATTGAAGTTTGTTTCTCTAGGGTCATTCTTGAGTGTTCTTGCAGTACATTCTTATATCTTACCTGTTAAAACCCTATTTGTGCTGAATATCCTTTTCCCTAGACATTTAATAAATGTAATTTGGTTGCGTACAGTATTGCTGCTTTCAAATGGTAAGCAAACAGTTTTTTTTTAAACATTATCAACACATATGTTAAACCTTTTAAACATCACTTGATAAAACCTGTATAATATCAAAAATACACTGAAAAATAATTCAGTGCGATGGTAAATATCACAATAATAAAAACCTGTAATGCCTTAATTAAATCTCTCAATATAACTTAAGTGCTTGTTTAAGTTGAAATAAATAAAACAGTTAATTTAGTTCAAAATTGACTTCATTTCACAAAAGAAAATTAGAGTTTAACAAAAAAAATATATATATTTTTAAGAGATCCTTAATGTTTTGGTACATTTTAATGTACATTTTAATTTAACATTTTAACAAAATAATTGAGAAAGGAGTGGTTTTACTGAACTCTTTCAATAACCACAATTATTAACAACTTAAGAATTTGAGTGAGTTGCATAGATAAACCTCACGATTAACAATATTAACAAATGTTAATCTATTTTTTAACAAAAATTTATTATTTTCCCTATCATGTGTTGCTTTGTACTGTGTTAGTTGTGTAAATATTGAAGTTAAGTGTTTGTGTATCACACAAGATTAATCTAGTGAGAGATTTGTTAGTGTTGACAGATTTTATATTTTCACACTTATAGGGGATTCCATTATGTTGCAGTTTTGATGGTTACCATTGTGATGTTAGTTGAATTATTGGGTTTTGCACCATACATTTTTTTTCATGTCATATTATGAATTATGGTTGTAAAATCTCATATGGTATGATGCTCCAAAACCTAATGATATTAAATCAACACTGAACTAACTGAATCTAACTTGTGACATTGTTGTCTTGTTAGCTGGTTAACAACAGGATTCAGATTTGCCTCATATTTAAAGTTTGCATAATTGATTCTTTCACGTTTCTGTTTAATCCTGTGAAGATGCTTTGAAACAATCTCAACAGTACAAAGCATTATAAAATATGACCTGTGAAATAATATACGGTGATATTTTAAAATAAAGTCCAAAAGTTTGTTAATTACTCCAATTTGAAATAATTTTATTTCATGTTGTTCAGAAAAATTGGGAAAATAACCTCTCTTGTGAACAATTGACAATTGACAATTGAGATTTCATATTAATACAGAAGTGTTATAAATAGAGCTGATAGTAAATCATCAGTTTGCTTAACATTAAGATTTGTGGAATACAGTATGTGTTTCCAACATATTGACTAGATACTGTACAGTCAGATGATTTGAATAAAGATATTAATTTGTGTAGTTTTCTGTAGTTTGAATGCAGCTGTCTTGTTTTGGACTATTGAAATAAAGTGTTACCAAAGATAATTTCAAGTATCTCAGCGTGTAATATTTTTTTTATATATATATATATACAGTGAATTAATTTTTAGTATTGAGTATTAGTATTTTTTTTACTAGGGAATTTAGGAATTTATTTATTTGTAATCGTATAAATGTATAAATATGAAACAAATACAGAAAACATTATATTTGTGCTCATAAGATATATTTTATAAAATAAATATTTAATGTGCTTATGTGTGATTGTTTAAAAGAATCTGTTAAGAGTTTAGTTCAGACTCCTTAAAAAAGTGACATCTGCAGTCAAAAAATGGACAGCTGTCAGATTTAGTGAAATAGTTCAGTTTTTCTGCACAGATGTTTAGTGATCCTCAACTGTCTCTGTGTTTTGCCCTCAGTCAAACCTCTGCCTCTGTCGCCGCTGTATCCTCAGTCATCTGTTCTGATCGGAGCGGCCGCTGAGCATCAGGGTTTGGAGCTGCGACTACGAGATGTGGAGGAATATAACCATGCGCTGCAGAGAGAGATTAGCCTGCCGCCCAGGGTTCCAACCCATAGCAGCCATCATAGCAACAGTCGCCAAGGCAACCATTTACACACCCATTCCACAGAAGAGGGTACAGGTGATAGCGAGGCTAAAAAAGGAGCAGCCTCGGGCAACAGTTCGGACTGTGTGCCTCAGCCTGTGGTGAACAAATGTGAGGTTAGTATTCTGAATCAAGACTTTACACTGAGCAGATTCACACATTATAAAGACCTAACCCTGACACGTCCTCAGATTCCTCAAATCATATGTTTTGTTGAGGAGAGGTTAGGGCTGGGCAATATATTGCATGATATATTCATGCGCATCTCGTCAGTAAAGCCGGTTCTTTGATTAGCAGTAAATCTCCATCACCTGTTTTCAAATAGAGCAGCAGTTAATACACTGAGCTGTAGATCACTGACAAGCTACGCAATATCACGTTCAGTTTCGCAAGTGATTCTTTTACGATACTGAACCCAATATTGCGTAGCTTGTTAGTGATCTGTGGCTCCGTGTATTAACTGCCGCTCCATTTGAAAACAGATAGAAATTTACCGCTAATCAAAGAACCGGTTTTATTGAAGAGATGCGCATGAATATATTGTGTGATATATTGCCCAGTCCTAGGAGAGGTGTGCTGATACTTAAAGGGCTACTCCACCCCAAAATGAAAATTAATGAAAAAGTTGTCGTTAATCACTTACTCCCATGTTGTTCTAAACTTGTAAAAGCTTTGTCCATCTTTGGATCACAATTTAAGATATAATGGATGAAAACCGGGAGGCTTGTGACTATATGTGTTGCGGCTGACACCTGTTACCAGTGTTTTTGTGCCACCACAATGCATGTGCAGCAGGAAATGAAGTGTGAAGTGTACTTCACAATGGTCTAGGCTGCTTCAAACTGTTCTAAATACTACTTGTCTTTCTCATCACAGACCATTCATATTGCCATTGTGTGTGCGGGGTACAATGCCAGCAGAGATGTTGTCACACTGGTCAAGTCAGTTCTGTTTCACAGGTAAATTTAGAGTTTATCTTTCCACATTTATAGGATATTCATTGAGAAGTTTTTTTTGTTTGTTTATTTAACTAAACTTAATAGAAACTTAAAAAAAATAATCGTAATACAAACAAACCCACAAAGAGTAATTCATACACATTTCAAAATATTGAGGATAACAAACACAAAAAGCCATAGGCTTATTTCGATTGTGGCAGTTGATATTTTAAAAATGGACAAACAAATCATAGAGTGCAATCAACATCAAATTCAGAACTTCACAGAAAACCTCCTATGCATCAGTGATAAAAAATACATTTTTAAATGGATAGTTCACCCAAAAACGGAAATTCTGTCATTAATTACTCACCCTCATGACCTCATAAGACCTTTGTTTATTTTTGGAAAATAAATTAAGATATTTGGGATTAAATCCAAGAGATTTCTGACCCTCTATAAACAGCAACAGAACTTAAACGTTCAAGGCCCAGAAATGTAGTAAGTGTAGTATTTTTTAAAATAGTCCATGTGACATTAGTGGTTCAACCGTAATTTCATGAAGCTATGAAAATACATTTTGTGTGAAAAAAAAAAAAATCTCCTTTATTCAACTATTTTTTCCCTCCCGGGATGCATCTTAGTATCACTTCTTTTTAAATTTAGATTGTATACAGATTGTAGCAAAGCACTGAACATTATCAAATAGGAGAATAGAGTGATGGTAATGTATAATGATGAGATTTATTTATTAAATGCAAAGAGGTCTCTGTAATGAAAACGACGATAATCACAAAAAAAAAAATTAGATGCCCCCAACTAAGCAAGCCAGAGGCGACAGAAAAAAAAAACCTTGGGAGAAACCAGGCTTAGTTGGGGCCAGTAATCCTCTGGCCGGACGCCCAGCACTTAACTTCCAGTTCAATTTTAAGCGCATGTCAGATTGTGTAAAGGACTTAAAAATAAATAAAATCACAAATATCTTAACTTTTGTTCCGAATTTGAACAAAGGTCTTACCGGTTTGGTATGACATGAGGGTGAGTAATTAATAGCATTTTTTTTTTTTTTTTTTTTTGGGGTGAACTATCACTTTACCTTGTATTCTAAATAAAACAATCATCTTATATCTGCTTAATACAACCAGGTAATTCATTCCTAACTACATAGTTATATAAAAAATAATTCCCAAGATTTCCCATTACTTTCTTAAATCTGCAAGGATAAATATTATTACTGCTTATTTAGACAACAATGTAGCTTTTTGATCAGAGCTTGAGTGTCCAAGTACTTTGCAAGTCTTATTGACCAGACTGAAATTACCTTTCATTCTTTCATTCTACTATACTATACAATGTAAAAATGTAAATGTAAAGTCAGGTCTCATCATCAGCTTGACTGTTTTTTTTTCTCCATTCTCTCACGGATGGGGTTTTGGTTTGGATTGATTGATTGATTGATAAAAGCAATGACATTGAAATCTTTTATTTATAATGCTATTTCAAACTAATGACATTTTTGACATAGAAGGTTTAATTTCAAAATATCCTGGCTTTTGGTTATAATAAAACAATAATGAAAGGTAAGTAAATTATATCAGAATTAAATTTTTGGGGTGAACTAGTTAATGTTAAATGACAGGAAATGTTCTCTCTGTGTGTCAGACGTAACCCACTCCACTTCCATTTCATCACGGACTCTATCGCTCGGAAGATCCTGGCAGATCTCTTCCACACCTGGATGGTGCCGGCGGTTCATGTCAACTTTTATGATGCTGATGAGCTGAAGGTCTGTAAAGCTCACTTTTTTCAGCAGAATTTATGAAATTATTTGTTAACTATGTTGGGTTTCCAAAAGATTCTTAAAGATTCTGATTCTTTAACCAAACCAACCAGCTCTGAAATAAATTGCATCACTAAGTTAAAGCAGTTTTTATGAATGAATCACTCCTTATGCTTGGAATATTATGTAGTCATAACAATCTCTGTTCACACCAGTTGCCAAGTTGGTCATATCAGACTTAGCGTGAATTCCAAACAGAAGTGAGCATCCTTATGCCCTACTCCCTTCGAAGGGCAGAGCCCTTGAAGTGTTCTTGAAGGGCATTACTGTTTTGTATAACTGTTTGGAACTCCTTTGGTGAAGGTAGCAATGGACCAAACGTTACGTTGACAACGCTGTGCGTGCGTTCCCAACAGTTGTTTATTTTCAAAATATTTATTTTCATTATAATTTTATTTAAATAGTGTCCTACTGTGTCTTATTTACTATTAAGCGTTTTCAAATATTGAATAACATTATGTTTTAAAATGGATTACAAGAGGTCCTAACTGAAGATCCCATGATCACAAAGGGAAATCATTTCCGTGAAGTGACCATGGCATGTTCCCTTCGCTAACTGACTTTTGGAAGGGCCCTTCGTGATGGGAATCAGTTGCTCACTTTCATTTGGAACGTCCCTACAAATGGCGTCCCCTTCCCAAAGTACCCTTGAAGGGAGCAAAAAAGCCGTTTGAAATTCGCCCTTACTCATTTGTTTTTATTGGAAGGTAGTGTACCAAAAACGTACATAACCCTGCTGTCTGTAAAAACTTATTTTGATGGAATGTACTTGCATGAAATAAAATTTACTTATCATGTAACTTAGTTATGGAACAACCTGTAATTGCAAATGTTACAGGCAGCTACTGTTACACATATGTAACAGACCGAGTCTGTACAGTATAGATACATATAAAGTACATTTAAGTACAATCTTGCTACACTTTATTTTAAGTTGCTTATGTATGTGTACTTGAATTAATAATTAAATAGTGTAAAGTCTGCAACACATGTGACAATCTGAAATTACCCGCATGTATATATATTTTAAATATTTACATACTGTATATTTACATGTATATGGATACTCAAATATATATTATTTATAAATATATTTAATATATAAACAACGTTTCTTAAATAAATACATGCATGTGTATTTATAAATTCATAACAAATATACACAGTACACACACAAATATAAACAAAAACCTTCATTTTGAATGTGATTAATTGCGATTAATTGTTTGACAGCTCTTTTTTCTTTTATTATATTTGCTCTTTTGTTTGTCAGTCTGAGGTGTCTTGGATCCCTAACAAGCATTATTCTGGCATCTATGGGCTGATGAAGCTGGTGCTGACCAAGACGCTGCCGTCTGATCTACAGAAGGTCATCGTCTTGGATACTGACATCACCTTTGCCACAGACATTGCTGAGCTGTGGGTCGTATTCCACAAGTTCAAGGGTATTTTTTCTTAACATTCAATTGTGCATTTTTCATTTGTAATTCACCAATGTTTTTAATTAAATAATGCAAGAACCTTCAGAAGATAAGAAACCTATTAAAAATTGTGTGCATCACTCAGAAACACTTGCCATAACAAGATGTTTTGTCAGAAATGACAATCAATAATGTTCAATGAGGAACGTGTTTGCAGCTCAGATCGATAATGTCACAGAATATACCACCAGACACTGACTGCAGCAACCACAGTCAAAGATGTCAATGATTTCTGTAATGAACCAGCCTTTGTGACTAACTACATTTGATCTCATGCCTGAAGCTTTGTAACAGAGCAATGGCCCGTGATTTGAATATACACACATCACGAACCAGATACGGGTGGGCGACCTGTACCAGCTTTTGAAATGAATTCCTGTTGCTTAGAAACGACACCACACTCTAATCTTGTTGAATACATTTGATGGCGTCTTTAAGGACAGATGCTAGGAAAGCTAGAGATCCTTGTCCTACTGACCATTTGTTTTGATCTTCATGTCATGTGGTGCGACTCCCCAAATTACTTTTTGCCTTTTGAGTTGTATACACTTACATTTATTCAGTGTTTAAGGAAACTTACTTAATTAGTTGAAAAGTTGAAAATATTATTTAAGTTTTCCAAATCCATGTGAATCCACCATGAATACAAAAGAGTACATTTATTTCAAAGCACATTTTTTTAAAGATTTTCTTTCCAAAATGCATGTAAAATATATTTAAATGAACTACACAGATATTTATCCATAGTTCACTGTAGCTTAGATGCTACCAATTAATAAATACATATACATTAATATCGCTGTGGGGGTGTGCATTTAAGGTCAGCAGGTTCTTGGTTTGGTGGAGAATCAGAGTGATTGGTACCTGGGGAACCTGTGGAAGAACCATCGGCCATGGCCAGCGCTGGGCAGAGGCTTTAACACTGGTACGCCAGTCAGGTTTCTAATTATCTGACTTTCATTAAGGGGAAGACCAGTTTTAGAACATATACTAAAATTCCTGAAGAGTTTAATCATGTTTTTGTGATTTTAAATGGGGCACTATGTTATAAGTGTGAAGTAGTGTAATGATGTTGTGTGTGTTGAAGGTGTGATTCTGCTGTTGTTGGATCGTTTGAGGAAGCTAAAGTGGGAGCAGATGTGGCGGCTGACCGCAGAAAGAGAGCTCATGAGCATGCTGTCTACATCACTCGCTGATCAGGTAAACCACACAAGCTCTGTTTTAATCTGCCCTGCTGTCTACTTAGATATTAACAATTCAAACAGAGTGTTCACCCAAAAATCTAAATTCTGTCATTAATTACTTACCCTCATTTTGTTCCAAACCTGTAAGACCTTTGTTCGTGTTCAGAACACAAATCAAGATATTTTTCATGATTTCTGAGAGCTCCCTGGCCCTCCATAGGCAGTAGGGATATTTCCAACAAACGTAGCAAGGACATCGGTAAAATAGCCCGTGTGACATCAACCGCAATTTTTAAAAGCAGTGAGAACACTTTTTTTGTGCGTAAAGAAAACTATAAAAACATAATTTATTAAAAAAAATTTCTCCCAGAGTGACCGTCTTGGAGAGTATCCACTGAACATAATCAACATAATCAGCATTGTTTACGTTCAGTAGAAAGTGAAATTGTTATTATTGTTTTGTGTTTTTTTGCACACAAAATATTCTTGTGGCTTCATAAAATTATAATTAAGAAAGTTTTGACCCTCGATGTCACATGGACTAGTTTACAAATCTCTGTTTTATGAGTCATTTAGAAACTCTGTGCCTGCAGGACATCTTCAATGCTGTGATCAAGCAGAACCCATTCCTGGTGCACCAACTGCCCTGCTTTTGGAATGTTCAGCTGTCGGATCACACCCGCTCCGAAAAGTGCTACAAAGATGTGTCTGACCTCAAGGTGACATCACTGTGGAGCTGAAACAAACAACAATTTGACAAACAACAATTTTATGATTAACTGGCACATTTATGCTAAATGTGTGCTTAATGTAAAAATCTTACTACTACATAAAGAAACCCAAGCAGTTCAGTTTGAGACAGAGGTCAAGCACGGTCTACATTTGTGAACTTCTGCATCTTATTGTGCAGGTGATTCACTGGAACTCTCCGAAGAAACTGCGTGTGAAGAACAAACATGTGGAGTTCTTCAGGAATCTCTATCTGACATTTCTGGAGTATGATGGAAACCTGCTGAGACGAGAGCTCTTTGGCTGTCCCAGCGAAACAGACCACAACTCAGAGAATGTGAGTTTCACCTCACTGTTGCCAACTGCTGCTTTTATTGTTGCAGAGGTCTGCAATGATTCCTTTGTTCAGGCAGCATGACAAAATAACACTTGTTTTCTTAATATCCCTGCAGCTCCAAAAGACGCTGTCTGAGCTGGATGAAGATGACCCATGTTATGAGTTTCGTCGGGAGCGCTTCACAGTCCACCGCACACATGTCTATTTCCTGCACTATGAGTACGAACCAGCCTTAGATAACACTGATGTGACACTGGTGGCCCAGCTGTCTATGGACAGGTAAGAAAATATACTTGCATTTACTTTCTTAAAGACACCAATAGAACACAGATCACCTCTCCAACAGATATTTAATGCATGATGCTAAAAAGAGGCATAGATATATATTTTTTATTTATACAAGTTAGGCTCAATCGACATCATATGTGGCGTAATGTTGATTTAATAAAAAAGTAATTTCAATTTGTCCTTCGTTTAAAGAAAACTGGCTAACACTTTATTTTTTGAGGTGTACATAATACAGAGTAATTACCTAGTATGTACTTAGTAGTTGCCATTGTACTTACCATGTAATTAAGTTATGGAACAGTTTGTACTTAAAGTTTTTAATTATGTTTTTAATAGGCTGCTACTGTTACCGACCGAGTGTGTTACTTAAAATAAAGCGTATCAAGACTGTACTTCATGTGTATCTTTACTGTACACCTTATCTAGCTGGACCTTAGATTGATTTAACCCATTAGAACGCAGCTTAAATACATGTAATGCCTTTCCAATTACATTAAAATTACAGAATATTATGCAGGCATGAACTAAAAAAAGTGTATCAAGATTGTAATTAAGTGTAAGTAGCTGTGTATTGCACTCGGTCTGTTACATATGTGTAAAAGTAGCTGCCTGTTACATCTGTACATTACAAACTGTAATTACAGGCTGTTCCATAACTTAGTTACATAAGTAAATTTTATTTCATGTAAGTACAATGGCTGCTACAAAGTACCTAATTAGGTAATTACTCTGTATTATGATACCATAAAATAAAGTGTTACTGAAAATTGCAATACAGAAGTGTGTAATGTAATTTTTTTATTGTTCCTTATTTAAAACATGATTGTTCCTACCCAACACCTGAATTTAACAACTACCTTACTATTAATAAGCAGCGACTTTTTGACTTGACAACACATAATAATTGTAACTTTTTTGCTAATATATAAATATAAATGTCCTTAATGACACATGTGACTTTAGGGACTTCATATGGCCCAAAATGGTTAATCTAATCATAAGTCCTACAGTTTTGTTAATGCAAAGGAAATGGAATATTATTTAAACTAAATAAACGTGCAACTGTAACAGTGGCTGTTACTGTTGTAAATGAACACTGAGATTAGTTTGCTGCTAAATGAACCACACTGTATCCTATAATCTGCTTCTGATCATACTCAGTGGCATTCACGCTTTGGGCTTAACTCATTTGAAATAAGCTGCTTTGTCATCATTAATCATACTGATGACATTAACTGACAAATTGCTTCTGGAAATAAACCTGATTCAAATATATTGAGTAAAAACTTCACAGCTTTTGTAATCAGTGTAATGAGCGCTGGCTGTTTAGCCAGGCATGTGTGGGCTACTCCAGAATAGCAGATAACCTGCGCATCTGTCAGTGCCTGTCAACACTGTGGGATACAATTCATTTCAACAATTCAATTCATAACCCCTTTGACATCGAAGCTATGGCACTCAAGGGATTTAAGGTTGTCAGAGTAGATGCCACATGTAGTTTGACTTGAATGAAAGTGTGGCTCTGAGGGACAGAATTGTAGTCCATTTAGTACGTCAAATTATTACTGTGTATATTTATTTAAAATCTTCAGAGTTTTTACAGTTTTGGGAAAACCTAAAAAATTATAAGGATGCAATCAGGTTTTCATTTGATTTAGTCGAGTTGTTTTGCATAAAACACAATGTAATTTTCAGCAAACAAGATCTGATGCATTTTTCTGTTTGGGCAAGCTCTTTGCAGACTGCTTACATCAATCAAAAATCAAGCCTGAAGAGTCATAGTGACAGAGCGGATGCGCTAAAGCTTCAGAGAACCCACTTATCCTGAAGCTTCCCGACTAAATTTTTTACAGTTTTAAATAAATAATTGCATAAATTTATTCCCAACGCTTTTTTAAGCTTTAAGTCACATCTCAAATAACAAGAGATCAACTTATAATCATGCATATTATATTAATTAGATGGCCTGGGTATGCAGTGCATTTACAGCTTGTATGGATGCATCTTTCCCAAAAAGAATCATGGCTGTATTAGATCAAAAGGGTGCTTCTACTAAATACTGAGCAAAGGGTCTGAATACTTAGGACCATGTGATATTTCAGTTTTTCTTTTTTAATAAATCTGCAAAAATGTCAGCAATTCTGTGTTTTTCTGTCAATTTGGGGTGCTGTGTGTCAATTAATGAGGAAAAAAAATGTACTTAAATGATTTTAGCAAATGGCTGAAATATAACAAGAGTGAAAAATTTAAGGGGGTCTGAATACTTGCCGTACCCACTGTATATTGGCACCCATGCAATTCTGTCAGAAAATGCAACCCTTTTCTCAGAAAAATTTGTAGTTGCAAATGTTTTGGTACTCACATGTTTATTTTTTGTTTGCATTGGAACAACACACACAAAAAAATAGAATAAAAGTAAAATCTGATACAATTTCAAAAATTCACTGGACAAAATTATTGGCACCCTTAACTTAATATTTGGTAGCACCACCTTTCATTCAGATTTGATGGATGCCTTCTCCAAACTGCTGTTTTGAGATCTCTCTACAGGTGATGGGATTCAGCTCTGGATTCATTGCTGACCATTTAAGAAGTTTCCAATCCTTTTTTTCTAACCATTTCTGAGTGCTTCTTGAAGCGTGTTTCAGGTCATTGTCCTGCTAGGAGGCCCATGACGTAGCTTTCTGACACTGGCCACTACTTTGCGCCCAAAAATTCTTTGTGCCCAAAAGTTGCAAGGGTGCCGATATTTTTGGCCATGACTATATATGTGTGTATATATATATATATATATATATATATATATATATATATATAAACAAATACACACACAGATTAACTTGCCACACAAAGTTAATATGCTGCATCATAATGAACTCTAAAATTTCATAGAATTTGCATTGTGAAATACAGTACTAAAACTTAGTTAATAATAATAATATGTAAACACTAATAAGCTATGTAGCAGTGACAAAATAAGAGAAATATATCTAGTATAAACTCCAGAAAGGCTTATGTCAGCACCAGTGCTTATGTCATTAAGGCAGAAGGATATAAATCAAATGTGTGTGACTTCAGACCCACCTTATAAAATTGTATGTTATATATTTTTGGTCAGTAACTGGACAGTTTCTTTGTTTCAGACTTCAGATGCTAGAGGCCATCTGTAAACACTGGGAAGGGCCCATCAGCCTGGCCCTCTACCTCTCAGATGCTGAAGCCCAGCAGTTCCTGCGATACGCTCAGGGCTCTGAGGTCTTGATGAGCAGGAGCAATGTGGGATACCACATAGTCTATAAAGAAGGCCAGTTCTACCCTGTTAACCTGCTGCGTAATGTTGCTATGGGGCAGGTCAACACACCCTACATGTTCCTGTCGGATATCGACTTCTTGCCTATGTACGGACTCTATGAGTACCTCAGGTGAGACAAAACCTAAATTTAGAATGGCAAATTATTTTCGCAGGAACTAAGCAAATTCTGGTACTGCCACATAAGAATAAATCACATATGATAACTGAATAAAACATGGCAGTTCTCTTTTACAATGTTTTGTGCAAAAGAATTTCTCATTTTAGTATTCAACTCGATGTGTGTGCGCACTCTCAGGTGCATATTGTTAATGACTATTGTTAACCTTGTAATTCGTAAAATGTGACTTATTTTAACAAAGCATATTTTTGCACTTAAGGCCCTTGATATATTGTCAACGTTATTGTGCTTTTTTTCTTTAAAGAAAATAGTCTAAAGCAGTGTTAAATGGCAGATCTTGACAATATAACAATGAAATACTGAATAAATTTGCCTCTTATTAAATAATGTGCTTAAAACATTTTTAAATTGTCACTTTAAGTATGAAGTGAGAAAAAAAAATTGAAGGGGAGAAATTCTGATACAGATTTGAAACTGAAAAACTCTGGAGTACATGTTTGCTTCAAACAAAGTAAGATAATAAGCGAATGCTATTTTATATGATGAAAGCTGACTGCAAAACTCATTTTGTGTCAACCCATATAGTGTATATTAAAGCATGTTTTTAATTTTTGGTGCCAACAAAATGTTCTTAGCTTGTGAATGTGATGTGTATTCTACAAGTAATCCATCTTGTTTCTGTCTCAGGAAATCGGTTGTTCAACTTGATATGGGGAACACTAAAAAGGCTCTTGTGGTTCCGGCTTTTGAAACTCTGCGTTATCGGCTGTCCTTTCCCAAGTCAAAAGCAGAGCTCCTATCGCAGCTTGACATGGGCACTCTGTTCACTTTCAGGTGATTAATTTATGAAAAAAAAATATTTAGAAGTAGTGACAGAAGAGATTGTCTCATATGCGACTGAATCATTCATGAATCAGACTGAACCAACCAATCACAAACTTATTTTATCTTTTTAGTATATCCTTGACAGTTTTACAATGATTTGATGAATATTTGATGATATTGTCAAAATAAAGTGAAGTAATTTGCTTGTCCACAGATATCATGTCTGGACAAAAGGTCATGCTCCAACAGACTTTGCCAAATGGAGAACTGCTACAACACCATACCGAGTTCAGTGGGAGGCTGACTTTGAGCCATATGTTATGGTCAGAAGAGAAAGCCCGGAGTATGACAGGCGCTTTGTGGGGTTTGGGTGGAATAAAGTAGCTCACATCATGGAGCTGGATGCTCAGGTAACACTTATGTTCATTAAAGAATTAATTCACCTAAAAATTACAATTTGCTCACCCTCAGGGAATCCAAGATGTAGATAATTTTTTTTTGGTCATTGAAACAAATTTGGAGACATTTGGCATTACGTTATTTGTTCACTAATGCAATGAATGGGTGCCATCAGAATAGGAATCCAAACAGCTGATAAAAACATCACAGTAATCCACACGACTTCAGTTGTGAAATGAAAACCTGCATGTTAATAATAAATCCATCAAGGTATTTTTAACTTCAAATCTTTGGTTCTGTCTAAAATATGATTCCTCTATCCTTAATATTGCTTTCTCTAGTGGAAAAAGTTGTCTCCTCTGAATCTGGAGAGAAATATTTACAAATCAAGTACTGTTTAAAAGCATAAGCAGTCCAGAAGCTCAGCTCTAAACAAATATGTTGGAGCATTTTGACGTGAGACGACAAAAGGGATTGAATTGAGGAGGCCGTTTAAACGTTAAAACACTTAATGATGGATTTGTTTCTTGTAAATTAAAAAGCATTATTTGTAAGATGTTAAGTAAGGTATAATGTACATCCAGCAGGTTATTGCAGAATAAAGCCTGACAGGCTTATTGGCAGCCCGACGTGAAGCGGAGGGCTGTTGTATACAACTGAAGGGCTTTATTCTGTGATAACAACCTGCTGGATGTACATTATCCCACTTTTTACATGGCGTCATGTAAAGTTTTAGTTTTTTTTGTTTTTAACCTGGGAGTCAGTCAAGTCATCTTCTATCCACTGCTGAAAACTTTTTTCCGTACATGTTGAAATTTATGTTGATGTCCTCCATTGTAACTCGATAAGCATTTTAAGCAGCAAGATGTCAGCGACAGCGGAGTGATATAATTACTAACTGTAAAGATGAATCGTAGTACCCGCATGAGCCTGTGTTATTAGTTTTACCAGTTGTTATCTGGGAATAACAAACCTTTCTTTACGTCTGGCCAGAGGTGAACTGGCCCCCAACTGAGCCTGGTTTCTCCCAATAATTAATTAATTTATTTATTTTTTCCATCTTTTCACATATGGAGTTTTGGTTCCTTGCCGCTGTCGCCTTTGGCTTGCTTAGTTGGGACACTTAATTTCCAGCGATTGTCATCAAATTGTTAAACTCGTGTATTAAATAAATTAAATTCAAATACAATTAAAAAAAAAAAAAAAGTTTAGCTGATTGTCTTATTTTCTGTGAATTGACTGATCTTTCAGCATGCTAAATGCAGTTTTTTGTGTTATTTTCAGGAGTACGAGTTTGTGGTTCTGCCCAACGCCTACATGATCCACATGCCACATGCGCCCAGTTTTGACATCACCAAGTTCCGCTCGAACAAACAGTACCGTGCTTGCCTGAAGACGCTGAAGGAGGAGTTTCAGCAGAATATGTCTCGCCGCTACGGTTTCGCCGCACTCAAATACATGACAGTGGATAACAACAGCTAGCCGAGCACATTGTTGAGCGAACCAATAAAATAACTGCCATGAGCTGATGAAGGAGGGCTGTATGACAGCGCCTTTATGGATGTGTTCAGTGAAACTGAGATGGCAGGGTCATTAGGAGGCATGGCTTGTGATCATCCATTCATTCAGGGATCCGATAAGACGTTTATCAGTGGTGTTTAACAGAGGTGCTGAGAAATAAACTGCTGATTAGAAGTCACTGATGAACTTGTGTGAGAAGGCAAGCAGATCCTACAAATAGAAACTTCTAGAATAAATAAGGTCTGTTGTTACTTATAAATGATGGACAACAACACTGATACACATCAGATTAAAACCTTGAATCTGTCTGTTTATCTTTCTGCCCTTCTAACCATTTGCCTGCGTATCTGTCAGTCTTTGTTTCTCTCTGCCTCTATTTCTAAGCACCTGTCTATATTTCTGCCTGTTTATTTTTCTGTTTGTCTGTTTAGCTATATGTCAGTCTGCATCTTTCTTTCTAAGAGTTTCTTTTGGTCGATTCACCTATGTCTTTCTGTCTAGTTTTCTGCCTCTATCTCTCTGTCTCTCTTTCTATTCATCTCTAAAATCAACAGTCTTGTTTCATTGTCTATCTGCCAGTAGCTTTATATCTCCATCTAACAATATGTCTATTTCTCTGCCTGTCTAACAATCTATATCTCTTAGCCTCTCTAGCTTTCTATATCACATTCGGTTTGATTTCTATATCTGTCTACACCTTTCTCTATAAACTAATCATCTATCTATGTCTTTTTTTCTATATCTGCTTGTATTTTTTTGCCTTTATCTAACACTATCTATCTCTCTATATCTCTAACTGTATCTAAGCATCTGTCTCTCTCTTCCATTTTCCATCTTTAACAATGTCTATTTTTTAGTCTCATCTAAGAGCCTGTATGTCTTTACATCTGTTTTTCTGCATCTCTCTGTTTCTTTCCTTAGAGCAACTGTAGATGGATTGCTAAATCTAACTATCTGTCTATATCTCTGTTTGTAACAGTTTTTTAAATTTTTTTATTTTAATTTTGGTATGAGTATGAGTTTGACCAACTAGCTGTTAGCCAAGAGGTAATCAGTCAAATTTTTGGATTCAGTTTAGATTAATCTATGCTTTTATGTAACTGAATTTTAAAAATAAAAAATTGTAAGACTAGTCTTAACCCTTTTATGCAACTAGGCCCAGATCTGACAGGTATTGGGAAATAGGGAGGCGACCGTCTCAGGATGTCAGCATGCTGCCCACAAGGCTATAGGTGGCGACAACGGTATTTGTTTAACAGTGGCTATATTTGTCTGTCTGTCTAACAATTTGTTAGTTTATATCAAACTTTCAAACATTCTTAACTATATCTCTCTGTAAATCTTCTTATATCCTCTGTCTCTCTTGCTCTCACTTTCTTTATGTGATCTGCCTGTCTAACAATCTGTTCATATCTATTTGTCTGTCTTTCTTGATATCAACAATTTGCTCCAACAGTTTACAACTCTCATTCTCTTTCTCTCTCTCTCTCTCTCTCTCTCTCTCTCGATTCAAGGTTTCTTTCTCAGTGTGTTGACAGTTGTTGTGTTTGGTGAAGTAGTTGGATATGTGTTCATTCTCAGTGCAGATGTGGACAAATGTAATAAACAGGGATCTTCATTCATCGGACTGGCAATAATACGTAATGAGAGGCCAAAGTGAACACATCATTGACACATTAGAGATGGTTATTTAAGTGTTACTGACTGTCATTCTCCATAAGAGAGCATCCCACACCACACTAACTGACTTATGCACTTAAATACAGGCTTAATTAACAGACTTATTAATTTTTTTTTTCATAATTTGTTAAAGATAGTGAAGTTGATGCTGATGCAGTAGCAGAAAGTGTCATGAGTGTGTTTTGTAGTTACTTTGTACGCAGACTATCAGCCAACAACATGTCTGACTCAGGCTCCTGTTGATATTTTGCCTTTTTTGCCACCCTGACAACACACAAACTCAACGTTGCCGAGACATCTTTGTATCAGTTTTCATACATCATACGTCTCTAAAACTTTTCCTGTCTGATGTTATACTGATATTCGGCAGTTTATCACATTTATGATTGTGAATTTTTGTGAACCAGATATTTTGAAGATGTTTGTACACAATATTTCGAACTTGATGCGTTCTTCAACAGACATCTCGGCAGCGTATGTGTGTAATGAAGTGCTTTTAATAGGCTACAGTCTGTGTTGTGTGCATTACAATATGCCTCAGAGATCATCTTTATAAGCTGACCTCACCAACAGGACTGCTGCTTTATTTTGTGTTATTTTATTGGTTGGAACGGACCATAGACCGTTCACGCTAATGTTCTATAGAGCCCCTTGTGGCAAAGCTGAGAACGCACTCGCACTTGCATTGCATTACCAATTGCATTGTAATCATTTTTGGAAGAAGTGTTTGTTTACATACTTGCTTAGAGTACGTTGTGGGCCTAATACAAAATTATAAAAAATTTTAAAAAAGAATCTGTGAAAACAACTCAATGAATGTGTGCCACTCATATTCAGAATTACAGGTCCGTTAAAACAGACCTGGGCTAGTTGTCGATTTACTTAGTGACTCTTTCTCAGGGTGGGTTTATTTTTAAGTCAGTTTCAGTATAGACATTAACTTTAAAGTCCTGAGAATATTGAGATATTTTCACAGGTAATCTCCTGGAAACAAAAACGGTTAAATCAATACAGGGGCATGTTGTCACAATGTATGAAGTAATGTGTAAAGCTTTTCCTACTTAAAGCATTTGACACGCACATGTACACACAAAACCATAAAAAAAAAGCATACTGTTGATTCACTTGTTTAACCTGTATTACAAAATTACAATATTCCCTGTGACAACTAGCCCCAGTCTCCTACGTAAAAAGTAATACCAGCAGATGAAGTTAATAATGGACATTTATGTGTGACTTTTCTGAAGTGAAATCTTCTGAAGGATACTATGTTCAAACCATCCCCGTTTGTTTTGCATTCAGCTGGAAACCGTCCATGTTACTGTACTAAATAAAGTGCTGATATGTTCTGATGTGGAAGCCTTCTGTGCATACAAGTTTCATAGGTAGCAGTTTTACTATTGAGGTTCTGAGCGCCCAATGAGATGGTTGCTTTGATGGTTGCTTTTGAGTTTGTACGTGAGTACTGATGTGCTGAGCTGTATGTGCACACTAGCTGATTGATGTGTGTGTTTAATATGAGTATAAACAGCCACATGTCCAGGATAACACTGATAAAACTGCTTATGAATTAAATTGCGCCATGTCTTTGCCGCTTATTTTGCATACATGATGTCACATTGCAAAACAGTGATTTTCAAACAAATTCATCACACCATTTGAATATTTCATACATTCATTGCATTTTTTATGTATCTGCTAACCACTTAAAGCATAGATTGTTGAAAAAAAATCTGAAATGTCATTCTCTGAATGAATTTGGCATCACCTTTCAGAGACAGCTGTCATTTTTTGCTTTTTGTAGGATGTGTATGAAATTAGCATGTTCATGTAGTCAATCTGATATAAAATATTATAGAAATAAGTATAAATAAATATAATTATAATCCCATAAAAAATATTGTCAGCAAATTAGAAAACAACCAAACTCAATGTCTAAATAATGCTTTTTTACTTTTTAGAAATACTATAAAAAAATTCTAATGCACTTTAGAGAGAACAATTTACTAGAACATAACAAATATGACTAAATGTAGTTGCGATGTTATAAAAAAGGGACACTGTGGTTTAAATTATTTAACAGAAAATGCTTAAAGCATATTAATTACCAATCTCTATTATTAATAGCAATATTGATAGCTATTAATAACTATGTATTCATATTTAATAAGCCTGTATACCAAACACATTCAATACATCTAGCAAGCTATTAATGTAATACAAGGTTCAGACACAAGAGGGGTGCACAGTGAATCTAAATTAAAAACATGAAAGAACCTTTTTTTATTTTTTATCTCTTTCCTATTCATAATATTAGATATGGTTTAGATTTACTGAGTTAATTTCTTTGTCTTGATTCTTATTGTGCTTTATGGTTCAAGTAGTTGATTTAACTTTTTCAACTATTTTTTGTATGACACACACAGAGCTGGGTAGATTAGCCTGCTTACTTGTTGCAATCCCTTACTGATTGGAGTTAGTAATGTAATACATTTCATTAAACCTTTTTGATTACCGGGTTTGTGAAAGAACTGCAGGGGGTTATGAGTTTAACAATAATGCTGTCAAAAGATTAGTCGCATTGAAAATAAAATTGTTTCATAATGTGTTCTGTCTACATGTATTATATATAAATATACACACGTTCAGTATATATTTTGAAAATATTGACATGTATTTGAATTATCAATTATCATATATATATATATATATATATATATATATATATACATATGTGTGTAATTTGAAATATAATTTATTGTTGCATATAAAATGCCTATCAGTTGAGAGGCAGTATTAATATAAATTTTTTTGGGAACTTTATTGAACATGATTGAACATAAGTAAACATTACAACCATAAATGGCCCAAATGTATAATCCCTTGATCAGACAACAGACAAGCATCACATAGAAAACAATGAAAGAAGAAAAGAAGAGGAGAAGAGAGAAATAATAATAATAATAAAATAAAATAAAATAAAACAAAACTAGGGGTTTTCAGCAAGTTCAAGATGTTCTATTAAATTACAGAGATTTAAGGCATTCTTTTTCTTCATTCGTTTAAGTGACAGAAAGTAAATACATAGTTCCTTGTGAAATACATACAACTTCCCAAGAATAATAATTGTGTTAACTGCTAAAATAAATGTGTTTCGTCTTTCAAAAATAAACCAAATAGTACATTTTCCTTTGCTAAAGCATGTAAATCTTCAAATTTAGAAAATAACCAGTGCTGCAAATCTTGAGAGGCAGTATTAGAAGTGGCCTGCCCCTTTAACTGACGCCTACGGCGTGACATCACGAGCCGAGCATGGGGTGTTCCCGACGCGACGAGTCGCAGCTGACGGAAGTGCAGAGCGCTCGTGTTGTTGTGCTCGGCTTGTGTTATGTATGGAGGTCTGTGAGATGAGCGGTGAGATCGTGTCATGACATCCGCGCGCATTATGGCAGCTCTCTCGGGTCAGACCGATGATTCCGCCGAACCGGACCAGTCCCTGCAGCACATGCTGAAGGCCATCGCGGACGAACGGAGCCGCCTGACCGTCAGACAGGACCTCAGCGGACTGGGTCAGTACATTCAGCCGTCAACACTCATTCCTCGAGCCTGTCACAGCTCCCGTCCTCATTCACGTCCGCAGAAATTGGTTTTATCATAACGATCAAAGGCGAAAACAGGCCGCGGTCATCTGCTATTGTTTCAGCTGATGCTTCTTTATGACATCATAATTCACGAGGTGTCCCGCCGCTCTCTCGCGCCTGTGATGTCATAGTCCTGTCTTCTCCTTTCAGTGTCAGTATCTATCTATCTATCTATCTGTTGTGACTTCACGTATGTCAGTCAGTGTAATAAGATAACGTCGAAATGACGTAGATACTTTATGTTATGGTTGATTAAATCATAAAAATCAACTCTTAGTTAACACCTGTTGAAAATGACATCGTTCTGTAATTGACTAGACCAAATGTTTATAAAATTCCTTGCTAAACTACATTTTGGCTGATTGATTTCATTGACGTTGCCTTTGGCTTGGGGATTTTCCATACTGTTGGGTCACGTTAGGTTGTTTCTAGTATATACAGGGACATTTAAGGGTACGCTGAGGTTGTAGTGACCCTGATTGGTTCATATTGTAGAAGTGTACTTGTTTATCCCCAATAAGACCAGCTTTTCTTTACTGATATCCTGTAAATTTACTAAGGAGAGATCCCATAGCTGTTCTCATATTACTACTGTGTCTTGTTGTCAGGGTCAGAGTTCTTGTCATTACTGAGTAACTTTAGTCACATACAAATTCATCATCTAAGCTCACAACAAACACGTTTCAGTGACTCGCTCTTATTCATTCTAAATCATATGCTTTAGATATTTCAGTTCTCCTCAGTCAAATGAGCCAGACTGCATAAAGAAAAGTCATTTTAGCCATTTTTCTCATAACATCTTCCAATATGATGTAGTCCTTTTGCTTCACCATCTCTCTCTCTGTCATCTTTCTTTGATGATTTGTCCCTTTTAAATATTTCATTCTCTGTGTGACACACTGTTAACGTTTGGCGGTTTGTGCAGCTCTTCACTTCTGCTTTTGTGAACATCTTCCTCTGGTTACAAAAGGCACATTTAGTATCTCTTGCTATCTTAATTTTTTTTTTTTTGTTAACACTTTATTATAAGGTTCATTCCATTAATGTTAGTTAATAATGCACTGTGTATTATAAGAATTACATATTATATGTGTTTGTACTGTGATTATTTATTATGTGTACATAAATAAAACACATGCATGTATATATTTATGAACAATTTTATATTTATATATTATATATATTTTCTATATAATATATATTAGATGAATATATATATATATAAACATGTAAAAACATGTATTTATTTTCTAAATAAATACTTTATGTGTGTGTCTATATACAAAATAAATATACACAGTACATATATTGTGTAAAGAAAACCTTTGGATGCAATTAATCATTTGACAGCATCATGAAAAATATATACATATGTGTATTTATATACACATAATAAATAGGCAAAGCACACACACCGTAATTTGTAAACAATCTTTTATACTAAATGCGATTTATCAGGATAAATCATTCTGCAGCCCTAGACGAAAGCCCCAGAACATTAAAATTAGGGATGCAACTAACGATTATTTTGATAATCGATTAGTTAGGCGATTATTTTTTCGATTAATCGGATAAAAACTAAATGCTTCTTTACTTTGATGTTTTGCTAACAACTATATAAAACCATATATATATATTGTTTAAAAAATACACTGGCATATTCAGTTGTTAAGGTATAAACAGCTAAAATAATGTAATAATAAGTAAAACCACAGTAAACCTCAAGGCTCAGTACTAGGGCCGTTACTTTTTACGCTTTACATGTTACCCTTGGGAGATATTATCAGGAGACATG
>JAUCMR010000091.1:14985699-15004387 GCA_032357425.1 Enteromius argenteus | reverse complement strand
CGGCTGTGTATCTGTGTGTATTTGTGCATCTTGTGGTCGCGCTCCTCAGTAACGTGAGCAGCCCAACTAATCGATAATGGCATTCGTTGACAACGAATTTCATTATCGATAATTATCGATTTTATCGATTAGTTGTTGCAGCCCTAATTAAAACACCTTAAGGCCTTTACAAAAAAAAAAATCAGCAAATTACTTATGAATCTACAATTCGAATAAATCCCCTCTGATTAACTTCTATAGAAGTTGCCATTTGTTAATAGAAGAACTGAAAAGTTTCAGTACCTCTAAAAGAACTGAAGAGAAAAATGAAGTAGATTGCAGTGTTGTTTTGTTAGAAGGTGTGGAAGTTTGTTGTTTGCTGTTGATCTATAGTGTCTGTTTAAAGGTCAGAGATACTGGACTTCACTGTGATATCTTGACTTCAGACTTGTCTTGGTCAGTTAATTTGTTTTTTCATTAAAAATGAATGGATTTTAAATGTAGTAGGGGGGTTTATATACTGATTTTCCAGTTCTGTCTGAGGATCCACCACTCAACAAGCTTAAAGGGATAGTTCACCCAAAACTGAAAACTTATGAAAACTATAATTCACTCACAAGTTGTTCCGAATGTGTATGATTTTTTTTCTTCTGCTGACATTTCTCCTGACTTCTATAGATAGCAATGGGGACCGGCAACAGTTTAGTTATCTACATTCTTCAAAATGTTATCTTTTGTGTTCAGCAGAAGAAAGAAATTCATACAGAGGAACAAGTTGAGGATAAGTAAATCATGTGTGATCTAGCCCTTTAAACTTGTTGAGTAGTGGATCCTCAGGCAGAACTGAACTGATATCCAGCTGTATCTTCCTCTTTCTAAATGGGGATGTGGAAGTCCAAGTCCTGTGATCATTTTTCTCTTTTTTTGTAAATTGATAGCCGTAGAAGTAAGTGTCTTGTTAGAAGTTACTGAACCACAACGGTAACTCCTTTTTGGCTGACAGTGTACAGATCTGGAAGTGTTCCAGGTTTCTGAACAACTCTTAGTCTTGATAGATTGACATCTAGAACATCATTTGCATCAATAAAGATGTCACTAATCAAACGTACAACTGTAGCTAATGATGACATAGATACACTGAATTATATGTCTGTTAAATGGTTTTAAAAATGTTTATATGTTTATATTTATTTATTGATGTATCCATGTTATTATTTGGGAATTGATTGGATGATGAAAAGTGGGCTTTTCATACTGGAATGAATGCAACAATTGCTAAAACAAAAACTAAATGAATGTTTAATATTTCCCATACAGTGGAAAAAGAAGGTAACTTCAGAAGTGAAGCAATTTATAAAAAAATTTGATTATGAAAATTTGGAATATGAATTAATACATTTTTCACAGTTAAAACCAAGAATATGTATTAAACAAGTAAATAGGCAAGTTAAACTCGAAATAACATCTGACAACAATGGTCAGAGTTTTTGCTATTGATATCTGACAAAAAATACATTTGCAGTCAGTTTTTGTTTCTAACAAAGGAGCCTTTTGATTAAAACGCTTGTACAAAATTAATTGCATTAAACTGGATTCTTGTTTTGTTTATTTTTTTTGTTAAGGGTGCTTCAAGGATGACCGCATAGTGTTCTGGACATGGATGTTCTCCACATACTTCATGGAAAAATGGGCACCACGCCAGGATGATATGCTTTTCTATGTGCGTCGCAAGCTCTCCTACGTCAGTGCAGACAACACAGAAGGCAAGAAGGTGAAGTGAACCTACTAATTCCCATTGAATGAGGTGTAGAGGTGAAAACTGAGGGAATGAATCTGAAAATTTTACACCTAATAGTTAGAGAGCTTCATGCCTGCCCTAGCTTTTTTGAGTAATTCAATGTATAAACTGTAGCATTTTCATTAGGCCCCTTCATTTTTGGATGAATCAAGTCACTTGCCTTTCTTCTGAATGAATCGGGCATTTGAAGAAATTGGCTGAATGAATTAATAAATGACTTGCTTGTTAAAACAATGCCAAGAGCTACTGGTGCATTTGCAATTTTGCAATTTTATGGCACCTCAGCTTAAGCTCAAATAATCTGTGTAAATACATCTAATGCCACTTCAGATGCAGCTTCTGTGTTTCCTGCAGTGGAAAAATGGAGTTTGTTGATACTGGTTTTATTTGAATGGTAACAGTTTCTTATTTTCTTATTAAATTAATTAATTTGATGTGAAAGATGGCACATGCGTTTAATAAAGTTAGGGGAAAAATGCCCATTTATAAACATAGTGAAAAATAACTACTTCTTTTTTTTGTACAGCGACTCATTCCTAACTCTTAGAATTTATTTAGAGAGTTGATTAAGTAAGAGAACATCTTAGACCAGATTAGGGGAAATAATTTGTTATGTAAATAGTATTTTGCTTTGGGAAAAAAATTGGGATTTTTGTTTTTATATGCTGTCAAATATAATTCTTCGAAAGAAAATAAGATCTGCAAAAATCTGTATCAGACTGTCGAATTTATAAAAAATCTGAAATCAGAATCAGCCAAGAAAATTGCATCTTTAAGCAATCAGTGCATCTTTAATAGTTGCCATTTTAAATTACCTGCTAAAGCTAAACAAAATTTCCAAAATGCCTGTGTTATTAATGTCATGTTTATGTAATGTCAAGTTTAGAAGTAAGTGTGTGACAACAATTCTGTTTCATCTGGCTGTTTTAACATGTCTTATGGCACTAACTAAACTGAATGCAGAGACGTTCCACCAAAAATTCCTGTACTTTCAAAGCAAAAGCGTGAAGCATCTGATTTTGTTGGTTTTAGGTGGAAGTCGAGGTTTACAGAAGAGACTCTAAAAAGCTGCCTGGACTCGGTGATCCTGACATCGACTGGGAAGAAAGCGTCTATCTTAATCTCATCCTGCAAAAAGTAAGCAAACCTCAATGATTGGACACTATGCTGTGCAATATAAATGCAATTAATTGCTATTAAATATAAACAATAAACCAAAGAAAATGGTTTCTCTATGTTTTCTCAATGTCTTTTTGGTGTAGTCTTGCTTAAAGTCTTTTTGTCCCACAGCTGGACTATGTGGTCACATGTGCAGTTTGCACACGCTCAGATGCAGGAGACATCCACATCCACAAAAAGAAATCCCAGGTGAGACAACGTTTATGTAGTTTGTTTGTTGGGACATAACTATGCAGTTCAGATGCAAGGTAACACAGTAGAAAGTCTTACAGTTTAGTTAGCCATCTTTAGTCTAAACCCAGGGTTATGATAACAGAATAATTCCTATTATTATAAAAGGAAAGTATATTTGCCAAGTATGCTGCACAAAGTCATAGTAACAGGTTTAAGAGTCTTGCAACCTTAGCTGAAGATTGACACCAGAAGGTGCTTATTACTAGATCGCTTAAGGTGCTTTTTAGAAACAGAGTTGACAGTCTTAAGACCCATTCACACTAAGAATGATAAATATAAAGATAATGATATTAGTTTCCACTCCAGCAGACAATATCGTGCACAGTTGTCTGCCGCTTTAAATTATCTAGCTTGTTGTAGCAGGATGGATTCTGATTGGCTGTCAATGTTTGTATCGTTAATCAGCTAAAAAAAAAAACTTTCTGAAAGTGAATCCAATGATATTGTTTTTCTGTGCCTTTATTGTTGTATCTGTGATGTGGACTCTGCTATTCTTTAATACAGAGAATGATTTTTAGAACTATATCTTTAGTTATCCTGCTTGGTGTGAACGAGCCTTTAGTCATGCTTTTTTAAACTTAGTTTGAACCGGAAGTTGTTGCCGACTTTACTTTAGTGTAGTGATGTATTTCTTGCTGAAACAGAATATTGAGGGCAGGTTTTTATTTTTATTGCACTCCTACTCTCTATCTCTCACTCATAGCAATCTAACAGTTGGAGGGGTGCGTTTAAGAATATTCTGCCCAAGACGTCAAACTGACGTCATCAGAGAAAGGAATGCCATTCTAGACTAAATGTTCAGATTTTGATTAAAGATTACGAAGACAAGCTTTTTTGCAGCTGATTAATTTTCACAGTTACTGCACATTGTTGTTTAATACTTAAGGTTTTAAGAATGAAACATCAGTTTACTCGTAACAGGGTTAGTTGTTAAACCATCAGCTGTTATTAGAAAAACAATAAACCACAAGCTACACTACAATCACAACACAAATTCATGGTAAAAATGTTGACATTTTCCCTACTTACTCAACCAGTTATAACTCAAAGATCTCTAAAATGCCTGATGAACATATATTCTTTCCACATGATAAAAATCTAAACCAAAACTAAACAGAGACATGACCAGAGACATGACCTAGTCTCTGAAGAGTTTGCTTCCTTGTAGGTGTGATAACACAGACATAGCTAAATGTTTTAATGTTATTTCTGTGAAACTGCAACTGAAACAGTGTCTCTGTTTAATTACAGCAAGTGTTTGCCTCTCCGAGCAAACACCCAATGGACAGCAAAGGGGAGGAGTCAAAAATGAGCTACCCCAACATCTTCTTTATGATTGACAACTTTGAGGAGGTAAGCTCTGAAATCACATTATAGTGCTCGAAACTGCTGGTAATATCTGTGTACTGCAACATCATGTTAATCAAAGGAGAGATAAAGTGTGCCATGAAACATGAGGAAATAAACTATAGGTCAAAGTTCTGAGTTCTTTCTGAGGTACGTATGAACAGGTTGAACAGGTTTACGTGGTTTTCCTGTTGTTGCTGCCTAGTTCACAATAAGTTTTTAAATCATAAATGTTCAAGCAGTGTGTTGGTTTTAGAAGATGAAGTCCAAAAGTTACAAATAGTCCAAAGTTCCATTTTTTTTTTTTTTCTGTTAAATGCATCATCCATTTGTTTAAGGGGCTTTTTTACTATACTACAAAACGGCAGAGAATGGGATGTTCATATAGTCTTGAAAAGCACTGAAGTAAAATGTGTGATAACACTTCAACTTAAGATGATTTTTAATCGTCTTCTCACCAGTGTTATTTTAGTGTCATTGATACTGTATGTTATTCCAGTTTTAATATTTTAAGTTTTTGTTGCCTTGCAGCTAGTTGAAATAAAAGTTCTTAAGGGTTTTTATATATATATTTTAGTTCCATCAATGGATAATAATTATTTTGTTTTTTTAGGTCTTTATTTTAGTTTACCATAATAACCTTGCTTCTCACTGCCAGTCATGATAGTTCTAGTTTATGCATTGTTTGTTGTTTAATTTATCAGCCCCTCCATGCTGATCAGATTAAAATCATGGCGTGTCATACTGGGTAATGCTGTGATAACGCTTATTCTCATAACATTGCACTGCATGCGGTTTTAAGACAAAGTGTGCATTTTCTGTGGTACAGCAACTGGGTGGCTGCTGAATTATACCAAAGACTATAGAAATACAGAAAGGGTTTATTCCTATACTTATGAATGGGAGAAACTGCAGTGCACAATATGTCAGAAAAGTCCCACTTTCTAAATGAAAGAGCCAGTGGTTGATTGGCAAAGTCCTTGTTTCACTATAGGGGGCGTTATAATCCTCAGGTCCCATGAAAACAGTCATGCGCAGTCATAAGCGGGTTTGGAACTACGTATGTGCAGGTCTAGCCTGAAAAATACGCTTTTTAGCACTATTTGAATGTAAGAAACAATATTCATGGGGAGATCATTTCAGATTTTGTTGATTATTTGAAATATGTAATTTAATTGTGAGTTCATAGGGCAGTATATGAGATTTCAGGATTCCCCCATTCATTTAAGCTCGTTTAAGCTGCAACTATGTATGCCGAGTGAACAGACTTTCCTTGAAAAGAGCTTTGATTATACGCTATCATTTAAAAATTACATTTGTTGAACAAAACAGTTGAAACTGCACCACTGGTGAGCTGTACTACAGAAACACAATAACTAACAGCCCTAATAATTAGTTTTTGTGTATAACCAGTGTTGTAACTGGCATCATTGTCTGTGATTTTTGTGTGTTGGGCAGGTGTTCAACGATATGACTGTTGGAGAAGGAGAGATGGTATGTGTGGAGCTGGTGGCCAGTGACAAAAGCAACACATTCCAGGGCGTCATCTTCCAAGGCTCCATCCGCTACGAGGCCCTAAAGAAGGTCTATGATAACCGGGTATGATTCCTTTTACATTTGTCCAAAATTTGTTACATTTGCTTCTGGTGTGTAATTCATGGTACTTTTTAATAGGTAAGTGTGGCAGCTAAGATGGCCCAGCGGATGTCATTCGGCTTCTATAAGTACAACAACATGGAGTTTGTGCGGATGAAGGGTCCTCAGGGCAAAGGTCATGCTGAGATGGCTGTGAGTCGAGTGCCCACTGGAGACACCTCACCCTGCGGCACTGAAGAGGACCAAGACTCCCCTCTCCATGAGAGGGTCAGTTAAAGCCATTTTTTGTTCCCAGTTCAGTAGATGTTTTCAATTGATGCATAAATACTGAACCATTTACATTTGTTCTCTACATTGTAAACCATGTAACTACCTATTATGTAATCAATTTTTAAATTGAATTAAAGTAATTGGCAGCCCTGTTTTCCTCATAGGTAACATCATTCAGCACTCCCCCGACCCCGGAAAAAAACAGACCCTCCTTCTTCTCACCATCACTCCGCCGGAAAGTGCCCAGAAATCGAATCGCTGAGATGAAGAAATCACACTCAGCAAATGACAGCGAGGAGTTTTTCAGGGAAGAAGATGATGAAGGTACACAGACATACTGGGACAGTACTCACATTTAACAATATTGAATAGTTTTGCTATTTATATGTCTAAAATATTTGTTTACAAAATACAGAACTTCACACAATATGCAGAAAAAAGTAAATTGTGCTACAGTTTACTACATCATACCCTTAATTTACTAAATCATGCACATAAATGTTAAAAAGTTCAAATTAAAGTGTCTGTGAGTAACAACACATTAGCATAGTGCACACAATTTACTTCAAACAGGGAACAAATTATTACTAATTTGTTTCCTCATTTTTTGTAATTTGTGTGCTCAATATAATAATTGTGCTTATGATTTAGTTAAACATGGGAACAAATTAGTAAATCGTGTGCACAATTTTCTTTTTTCCCTGCATGTTATTTGTTATGGGGGTCCATAACAAAAGTAACACTTATTTTGATTCTACTAACAGTAAGTAACTTTGCAACTACATGTTAACTGGCAGTCATTAGAGTATTAGTAGACTGTCTGCTTAATAACTTTTAACACTGTTGTAATTTTGATTTTGAAACAACATACTGACTATGAGAAGTTATGCAAGTATAAGTATCTACTACGAGAGTTAGTAGATATGTACAGAAGTTGCAAATTAAAGAGAAGAGAGTCGACATGTAGTTGAGAAAGTTACTTATAGTTAGTAGAATGTCTAAAGTAGACTATCAAAATAAAGTGTAACTCAAAATACATTTATTTTATTTTTATTTATTTATTTTTTTTAAGGGCAAAAGATTACACAGTACTTTCTTTAACTGTTATATTATATAAGTGATTAATTGTCACAGTCTGCTTTTGTATATATAGATTTGTTGTGTCTAGTTTATTGACAGCCCTAATTTTAGACAGGAAGAAACAGAAACGAATATGCATACATGTTTGTGGGAAGAGGGAAGCATTCCTTCCTCGCAACAGTGATAGTTTCAGTTTTGAAGTAAAATTAAAGGTCCTTTCCTCTTTTCTCAGACTTGTGCAACGCCACAAACCTGCGCTCCCGCTCTCTGTCAGGAACGGGCCGCTCGCTGGTCGGTTCTTGGCTCAAGCTGAACAGAAAAGAGGAGTATTTCCTGTTATATTCCCATCTCACCTATGTGACTCTTCCTTTGCATCGCATCACCACAGGTACAGCACACCTGCCCTCCATACCAACATGCTTCTTGTTAGCCGTGTATTGTAGTGGCTAAGTGGCTCCTTTTGTTTATTTTTTTTTTTATTTTTTTATTTTTTTAGATATTCTGGAGGTGAGACAAAAGCCCATTTTGATGACATAACATTTACTGACCCTTCAAAATCCATGTTACCAAGTGCCTCCTCACATCAGGCCCCCGAGGAATCGCCATGTGGTGTACGGACAGAAAACCAAAAACAATACGCAACAGTGAACGAGGAGAGGAAAAGGGAAACCTAAGGAACAAACTCCATCAAGAAGTGCCTCTTCCACATGCTCTTCAGAGAGAAAGGCTGAAGACCTGGAACTAAAATGGCACTAGACTGTGACGCTAAAGGGAAATGTTTATTGGGAGATGAAACCCGATAAACGAATGTCGTTCTTGTAAATACACTGCTGCTTAGATACTCAGTGAACTGTACCGACCACATCGACCCTACTTAAAGAGACACTCGTAGGTTTCACGATATTACTGATTTTGTGTGTAGTATATTTTCCAAAGGACATTTCCTCGCAGCTCTAGGCCTTAATACTTCGCTAACCAGCTAATCTATATCGAACGTCATCCTTTTGATAGCTCATTGCTGAGTGAATCGCAGATGTCCAGTTCACCTGTACTTACACGACTGTCTGTTACTTGATATGTTTGAGGGGATTTCTGATTTCCACATACTAGTGAACGTGACGTATCTCCTGAGAAGACTATGACGCATGTTTCGTAGACCGCTTCCGGTAGATGGATGACGACACCACCTGAGAGCACAGTTCTGGAAACCATTTCCGTCCACAAAGACACTTGAACGTGACACTAGATCACATGATCCCACCCAGCAAACGTTGCTTTTTAAAAAATTTTGAGTTTGTTCTCCGCTGCGTTTTTGGTGACTGTCGTCTTTGAGTTTCAGTTTTGAGAACTCTTTTGCACTGAAGGGCTTTTGGAGTTGAACACGTATCACCAACCCAAAGTGTCAGTATTATTTTGTTTTGTACGTGTGTGTCAGCTGAATGTAATAACTGATCCGACAGCTTTAATATCTATTTGATATTTGATAGGCAGATTTGCCAGCAGCATTTGAAGATGTTGTTCGAACTATTTTAAGATCCTAGTCTTCAGTTTGATTTCTTTCATTGCTTTAGGTGCAAAGCTTCAGTGGAAGGCTGTTTTTAAGGAAGTCCCAGTTTGTTAAATGCTTAACATGCGCTTTTGTATCAAGTGCTAATTTAGCAGTAAATGTGCATGGTGTCGTATTTATGTTGTAATATATATATATATATATACCTTTTCTGTACATCTTTATGAAAATACACATTATAAAAAAAGTTCTTGTTCAAATTTATTTCCCATTTACTAAAAATGTGTATTGTGGGATATCACGCAAATTCTTGGAGATTGGAAAAGGTGTAAGATCACCTTTTATTTATAATTATTAAGTGTTATTTAGTTCAAGTCACTATAGTGTTGGTTTTTGGTTTAATTCAAAAGCTATGCAGAGTTCAGTATAATTTATACTCAAGTATATTTATACTTAAATTTACAGTTTTGGGTAACAATACACATTTAAAAAAAAGAACAAAAAACTTACAAAACATTGGTGGTATTAAATGGTATTAAATATAATATAAGATACTCCATGAAAACATTTAAAAAAACATGTAATTATGCATGTTTGGTCTGAATTTTATTAGTGGTGTGCGTACATGTACATATCTTCCACTGTTAAAGTTTCACTAATTATACAAATTTGCATTCAGTCAAATTTATTATGTTATGTTATTTTTAACCTAGTCAAAACTCAACTGCAGTTTGAGATTAATTGGAATGCACAATGAAAAAAACATTACGAGTTTTTTTATTGTTAAACAATAAATGGAGTTATCCATTTTTGCAAGTGATCCTTAGCTTTTTGGAAACGTTAAGATTGTTGTCCTAGCTTACAAGTACTTTAAATCATTGATTTGTTTCTTTCAGTTTCATGCTTTTGATTTTAATTCTACTATTCAAGCTTGTGATATGGAGTGCTTTTCCAGTTCTTACAGCAAAAACAGTAGGGGGCAGCACTTCAACAGAACCTCCTTTACTAAAATCATCAGCTGTGGTAAACCTCATTAATATAATTGGAGTCTAAATGGCTTACTAAAATGTCTAATTGAAATCTTTTCTCACAGGTTGGGATGAAATGAGTGTGAGTAAATAATTCTTGTGTGAACTACTGTTTCACCAGTAGTACACTTGTTGGTTTGTAGGTCCATTCTTCTAACTACGATGTTACTAATACAAAAAAAGTACCAAATACAACAGACTGCCAATTATAACACTATTTTTAATCTTTAAGATTCATTCAGTAAGTAGGATAACCATTCGTACAAAATAAAAAAAAAGAAGTGATTTACATCATGCGTGTGCTGGAAATAAAACAAATCATAGGAGTTTCATTTGATTTATTCACCAGAAATGAATGTAAGGTAAATCTAGTGCTGCTCAACACTTAAAACACATACCTCATCGTGTAAGGCAGTAAAAAGGCCACTTACAGGGGAGAAAAAAAAAAAAAACTTCCAAAGATCACCTTCAGGACAGACTGCCATAAAGCATTCATTCTTAACCTCAGCAGTTCTGTGGTTTACATATATCAGGTCATTCAATGTACAGAACACAACATCCACACGTGCCATAATCCAAAATAAATACCATCACAGAAAGTACTGTCAGAAAATGAGTTGTGTATATATATATATATAAAAAATAACCAAGTCTATCTGATCACTTCCTCATATATTCCTCAAAACGGTACTTTTGATTAGAGCAGTGGAAATCTTCGGATGCCCATTTTGTTCTCAAAACAGGAAAAAAAAGCAAATCAATATTTCAAGATCTTTGATGTAATACTGACCTCTAAAACAATCCCTCCTGCAAGCATGGAAAACTGTACAGATCTTCTCCACACTCGAGTCACAGAATTAAAAACAAATAGACAAAATGATCTTTGTAAAACAGTCGGCTCTATCTAAACTTTGAAGAATTCCTTAAATAGCAGCTAAATTAAAACTCAAAGGAATGTCAATGAATCCAGACTCGTGTCTTTGCTATAACGAAATGTGGCCATCGTCATTATCGCTCAACCTTTCTCAAGCATCTCTGATACGATGAGCAGCATTTACAGTAGGACCACGACTGATTTCACAGTAGGTGAACCGATTGGTTTCCGTCACTCTTCTAGACAATTTACAAGACGTAGACGAACAGTTCTAGATCAGATGTGTGTGTGTTGTGTTGTGTTACTGGAGTCGTACAAGCCACATTCAGTCAAACACATATGAGCTGGAGTGGATGCTTCTTTAGGCTTTTTTCTCTTGCAGGATTTTATGCAGCTCGTCTGCGTCCTCTGCCGTTTTCACACGTATGAGCATTGGGACGGGTGTGCTGGGGTTCTTGTCCACAGGAGGGTTTGGCACACACACCACCATCACGTTGTTTTTGCCAGTTCGTGAGCAGGGCATGGTAGAGGGCACCATGATGTTCAACAAGATGTTCCCTATAAAAAACATAAAACAGAAGCCAGTAAGAACTCATACATGATCGCATGCCATGTGATGTTCTGTTGTACAAACTAAAGCTGCATAGCTTTTAGGCCAGCATTTTTACTTGTGTTATAAATATAAACTGCCTATTCTGATCACTTGTAGTGTCCTTAAAAATATATATTTCTTTATTTGCAAAACTATTAAACCACAAAAACTGTTTTCAGCATTGATGATACAGTTTATTAATCAGCATATTAGAATGATGTTTAGAGTTCACTTTCATAAGAGCTCTGTGTAAACAATCTATGGCGACTTTTAAAACTAGTTGACTGCATTTCATGAAATGCCCTGCAGGGGGATCCAGATTTCTTCTAACAATCTGATCTCCCAAATCAAACACCTTGTGCCTTTACTGTTTCCAACAGAGTTTGAGTAACCTCTGAATCCAAAGGTGATAACATTCTAAAAGCACCTTATCATCAAATATTTCTAAAATGTATAAACATTTAAAACATATAAACATAAGTTCTGAGGCAGATTGCCAGCAACAGCCATTTCAGGATAGTTTGTATCTTGGTCTTAGTGACCTAAGACTCCTCTTCACTACTAACGAATCACTGATTTACTTTAAGAGTATTTTACAAAGCGTGTTAGTGCTTAGAGCAAACATTTAGGAGTCCTACATTTATGACTGACACGTCCATTTTTTTTTCTTTTTTCTCCTAAATTTGCGAGTTACGAGCTACTTTTAGCCTTAAGATGCTCAAGATGAAATCTTACCGATCCCAATCTTTTTAACAGAACTGTACATCTCAATTAACAAAGCCCAACTATTGTCAATTTAACCAGCCTTAAAAAAAAAAAACAAGACTAATATGTTATCTGGATTTAGTTCACTGATGACACAGATAAAGACACTTACCCAGATTGGTGTCGGCTCGCACTAAAAGCTGAAGTTTGCTCTCAGCCACCATCTTCAGATGAAGTGTTCCGACCCCCTTCTCCTTAAACTCTCCGTCCTTCTTATAAAACAACTTACACCTGCAGAAAGATCATTCAGAAATATAAGATATGAGATAGATGATGTATATAAAAATTGAGTGACCGTACGTGATGTGTACTTTTTGGAGTAGAAGGCGTCTTTCTCCTTGATCTCTTTTACCACAGGAACAGGCGGCTCCTCTGATTCCTCCCCATTCTCATCTAAAACAAGACAAGACAGTACATTTATGATAAGAAAAAGCAAATTTTGCAATAATAAAAATGATAAATTATGCATCATAAGTCCTAGTTGATACAATTGAAAATGAGAGTAGCCCACACAACTGATTTTATTATCAATTTAGGCTATTAATTGTAGCCTAAATGACTGTTTTAAACAATTTCATTTTTTTTGGTAAGTGAAAGAAAAATTATCATCTGCACATTAAAGTCGCCACATTTTCACAGCATATCTGTATAGAATATGTCCTTTTCTCCCACATTTAAACTGAAATGTAATCACATTTCGACCATTACACAGAATTTCTCCATAATGGCTAACATATGAAAAAAAAAGAGACCCCAACAATAAACAAGATATTTCATTAGATAGTGCTGTCAAACGATTAATCGTATCCCCAAAAAAAGTGTTTACACATAAAATATGTGACTGTACTGTTTATATTTATGGTGTAATAGACACATGCATGTATATAGTTAAGAAAAATATGCTGTTTATATAAATTATATTAATATAAGTATACACATGTAAATATTTTCTAAATATATACTGCATGTGCATTTATAAATACATTATTAATGATTTAACACCTTGTCAGCAACAGTGGCTATATTCATGGCAAGATGTAATCACAATTCAGTTATATATATATATATAAACACACATTTCAAAACAATGTAACATTTTTTTTGTTACATATATAGATAATATACACAGTACACACATATGTGAACAAATCGTTTGACAGCACTACTTGAAATACAAACTAAGAGACAGCACTTACACAAGCTGACCTGTGAATGAGAATGTTATTAGTGAAGGTGCTGCTCGGGTACCTGCAGTCTGGCTGTTGCTGGCTGCATTCAGAGAAGATGACACGGCAGGACTGACACTACTGACCGCTGTTCCAAACACAGACACGCCTGAAGAGGAAGAAAACGAGAACGACGGTGCTCCGCTGGAGGCAAGTGCGCCAAGCACAGAGCTGTCTACCTTCTGGCCGAAATTAAAGGAGACGCCTGGAGGAGCCGCAGCTGCTGGTTTGTCTGCTGCAGGAGCATCCTTGTCTTTAAATGAAAAGAGCTGTGGTGCTGCACCGCTGACAGACGCGGTCACAGCAGCACTCGTGCCGGAAACAGAAGCAGTCGTTCCACTAGTCAGAAGCTGCTTCTGCTCCCCTCCAAATGACGTGCTCTCCGCCCCGCTGCCATATTTCTTCTCAATGCTAGCCAGGTGTCGCTCGTAGTCACGGAAGATGGGGTTGAGATCGCAGAGGGGGTTGTCATTGACATGCTTGGTGATCCAGTCGCGAACAGAGCAGTTTAGTGCAGTGAGCTGCCGGTTGTATTCTTTACTGCTGGGGGCGGAGCCGTTAGAGGTGACATCATCTTTGGGTTTGGAGGGAGTAGAGCTGTTGAACGTTAAGGGACCTGAGGATGAAAAGAGACGTCAGGTCTACAGGACTACAGAGGTGTACCGCTCCACAACAGTGTGATGACCGAGTGTTGCACTCAGTGCAGTCAACTTAAGTCATGTGACCTGATTTAATGCAAGTCATGAATAGATATTCCGCCTGTTATAAGGACACAATGCCTAGAAGACATTTGTAGAATTGTTTCCCACAAGTAGTGTAACCTAAAAAAGTGTACTGCATAAAAAAAGCTAGATGAACACACCAACTTATGACAATTATGTTGTGTAAAAACTTGTGTCATACTAATGAATTTCCTTGGTTGTGTGACTGTTAAACTCATGAACTGAAAGGAAGCCAAATCTTCTCAGTATGTGTTAGTCTTGGTTGTTGGTTGTTGCCACAACGCTAAAAATACCAGTTTGTAGTTTATAGGGTAAACAGACTGTAATTGCCAAATGAAGAGTTGAAATAATACACAAATACAAACGCAGCTGAAAATACTGCTGCTCAAAATAGACTATGAATTGAGACCAGATCCATAGCGAGCCACAAACAACTGGATATTTATGAAGGTGGAAAAAGCCACATCTAAAAGCTGATTTGTGAATGCAGACCAGTATTGTCAGAGTAATCAATCAGATTACCCTTTGTTTGTAGGCAAACAATCAGGGGATTCTTTTTTTGTAATCAAAGGCATCAATTTGTACGCAGATTTATTTCCTTTTTCTGTAACAAAGTGTAGATCAGTGCATTGCTATCTACATGGGCAGCATCTTACTTGAAACTAAACCCTGAAAGTCAGACCTACATTACAACAGCATCAAACTTGACTTTTAGTCAAGTTTGACTAAAACTATATATAGTAGTAATAATTATTATAGTAATTGGCAGAAAATAACCAACAACAAAGTAATGGCACTTACATATATAACACACACAACATACCAATTAAACAGATTAACAAAATAATCAAACAAATTAAACAGCGCTAGTGTAGTTAAAACCATTATAGCCCATTATTATATGCTATACTGTACTCTGGTACAAAGGAGGATTTAGCTAACAATTTGTCACAAAAAAAGTTAAGGCTGGAATAAACTACAATTTTAAAATCTGAACAGACTTAAAAATGCTTGGCATCATACAATGACAAAGTTTTTAATACTAGTCTAAGCAGTTTAAGCAAACCTGCCCCACAAAAAAAACCCTCCTCCAACTGTATAGAGTCATGAGTCTCGACTATCATACACTATGCAATTTGTTTTTAATGAAATCTGTCAACTCAAGTCTGCAGACTGGCTCTGACGTTCAGCAACATCTCCAGAGTGTAAATCGGAGAAAAATCTTGGCAAATCATGTATTGTATTAAAGCCCCCAATGGCAACCCCCTTTACTTGAAGGTCAAGTTAATTTAATTTTCTATATAGTGCCAAACACTAAAATGCTTCAAAAGACGATCATGAGCATATATTTTAAAGAGGCTCCCATGTCAGCAAGCGAATAGCCATAAAACGTATATCAAAGCAAATGGCCTGCAACAGGGGTGTAATAATTGACTAAAATAATATTTAAAAATAGTCAATGTACTGTATGTTTTATGAATTGCTATTTAAATCATCTATTATTCTTACAATTCATAATTAAGTTAACAGACATCCAGTAACTCATTTTATTTAAGCCCCGTTTCCGCCACAGGAACTAGGGACTATGGACTGGCACTCTTTGTGTTTCCACTGCAGAAACCATCAACTAAAAGTTACAGGTAAACATTTTTTAAACTCAAATCTGCAGTTTATTTATAAATACAGCATTTGCGCTTTGGTAATTTCGGAGACGTTAGTTCCAAAACAAATTATGTATTTGTTTTGGAGCTCATGTTTCCAGACAAGAGAAGCCTCAACTCAGCTATTCCTTCTGACATTTGCTGCTGGCTCTGATGTCTCTGTAGTGGTTAAATATATCATTTGTTTTGGGTGAATCTAACAGGTAGTCTTTGGTCTTTATTCTATTAATTCATTATGTTCAAATGAAAATTTAAAGAAGACTGTTTGACATAATATTTAGTTTCATTGTAACATTTACATTCCCTGAACTACATTTCTGCAGCTATTAATGTGTTTAAATGGAAACAAAAAGAGGCAGTGGTGTTTGATATCATATTTTGTCTTATTGTAAATACAGTGAGGAACACTGCAGTAGCCAAAGCGAGCTGACTGAAAAAAAAAAGTTCCAGGGTCAAATTGTTCCAGGTAATTTAAATGGAAAAGCAGCTTTACTAGTCAAACCAAATTCCACTCTCATTTGACTCAAGGTAAAGTGTTTATTTTGAACTATTGACACCCAGTTCATGTAAAAGACTTACCACTATTAGTTTTAGCAGATGTGGGAACATTAAAACCAGTAAAGGATGGGGCCACTGATGCTACACTGCCATTGGTCAGGGTGGACAGAGGTTTGAAACCAGCTCCATTACCAAAGCCGGAGAATGATGTTGTCCCTGTGGTCGAGGCCAGAGAGAACCCCTTAAACGCTTTGAAAGCCCCTCCACTCTCTCCCTGTGACAAAACAACAAAACTCACATATAAAACACTCTTGGAACACATAACTGGCTGTCTGCTGAGACACAAGAGACACGTTACCTCTGCTCCTACGTTACGACGCCTAGCTTTCTTGACGGCGCGATTCTTCATCACATCATCACTCGCAACTGAAAACATTCCTGCCTGAGACCACAAGATATTTGTAAATGAAGAAATCAATGGTTGAAACAATTAAATTCATGATACTTTCGGATAAGCATGGAAGCCCATTTTATGTAAGTATATAAGCCCATTTATATCACTTAAAGAATTGTGAGTTTATATTCTGACTTAACATTCGATTGAGAGTTAAATCATTGTGAGATATAAGCTTGCAATTCAGAGAACATAGCCTGCGTCCCAATGTGCATACTATTCAGCCCAAATTCTATGTGATATTTTCAAAACTATTAAGGGCACACAGGGTGCACACTGGGACGCAGGAATTGTCTTTTTTTGGAATTTATAACCCACAATTCTGACTTTATCCCCCGATTTCACAGACAAAGCTTAAGTCTCAGACTAAAATGCATGTTTGAGCAGTGTCAACTGAAAATATCTTGCTCTGACATATCTTAAAGTATGTCAGTGTCATTGTTCTGTGTAAAAATGCATGCCTGTAATGCTTTCCTCTAAGGCGTTTTTGTAAAAGTTGCTTAAATATCTTAATTTAACTAAGGCCTAGTCATGGCTTAAACTAAGCCCCGTATATGAATCCAGGCCTAAATCTCACAATTCTAATAATAACTTTTACAAAAAAATCTGTGGTGGAAATGGGCTTCTATAGATAAAGATTCTTTCTACTGTGAATGTAATGAGGTTTGACAGTGAAAGTGTGTAGATGCTGGAAAGTGTCACACCTCCTCGCCTTCATCTTCCTGATCCCAGTTCCTGTCCGTCAACTCTTTTTCAGCAATCCGCTTGGCCATCACAGCTCAGCTGTCAATTACAAACATGTCAAATACAAATAAAACAGATAAAGGCTAGATTACATTACAATGTGAAGGAAACTTTAGCCAAAAACAAACAAAACAAAACAAACAAACAAACAATAACCACAAATTCATGTTTGTTTTATTTCCCCATAGAAGCGCACTCAAAGATTATATTTAAAACTTAGCCATTTTTGCTGGCCAGTTCTGTTAACTAGCTTTACGTGACGTACACAAGCAGTGCCTTGTATAGTAATATTCAAATATTAACCGATTATAAGAAACCGGATTTAGTCTTCTGTTCTTGACCGTACTAAATTTGACCCATTAAAGATAAGACAGCATTCAAACCTTTATTAGAACATCTAAAACAACCCAATAGTGCTAAAATACTTTTAGATGTTAACAACATGACTCGTTAATTAGGTCTGGTTAAGGCATTTCATTTGAATGACGTTACAGACTGCGCAAACTACCGGCAGATGAAAATTACACCTCTCTAACATGATTTTAATCGCTTAATTTCTGACTCAAATCAGATTATATGATATCAACAGCGTATTCATCTATTGATACGGTACACTGAAGTGAATATGATGCTTTAAATGTGCTAATGACAGACCGGTTGCTGAGTAAATCTGAATATGATGTAACGCGGACCAGTATGAAATTAGTCACTATTAAATAAGTTCTACATATAACATTACCTCACACTGTCTCCCGCCAACCGTTCGCGCCACACACACAGTATCAAATGTTTGAATAATGACCGCGGGAATCTCGTGCATACAGGAGCAGGCCGCGCGCTCACACCGCCATCTTACAAACGAGTTTCACACTGCGCATGTGCGCAGGGCAGCATACTACGCATGCGCACACGGAAGCGGCAGCCGCGCCTTACACTGCGCATGTGCAAAAAGCAATAGAGGCAACAGCTCTGTGGGAAATGTAGTCTCTTAGTGCAACATAGACGGTATGGAATCGTGAAGACAACAAATTGTTTCAGCTTGTTACATTTACATTACATTTAAGTAATAATATACATTTAAGGTATATATATATATATATATATATATATATATATATATATATATATATATAT
>JAUCMR010000091.1:14946683-14983250 GCA_032357425.1 Enteromius argenteus | reverse complement strand
TTCAGTGCTTTGCTACAATCTGTATTGTTAAAAGCGCTATATAAATAAAAGTGACTTGACTTGACTTGACTTGCTGCAGAATTATGTTAAAAGACAATAATGTCATTATTTATAATAACCTTGAATCAGATGCAGATCTACAACTGCTGTTTCTTTGTAGATGAACTGTTTCATCCGAGTGATCTTTGGTGATATCAAGAAATGCGCTCATTGTTTTCTATGAATGTGCCTGAGAATTATCTTTTTTTTTCACATTTATTCTTTTTATGAAACATGAAATTGTTCATAAAGCAGAAAGTGGTTTATTTAACTTTTTTTCTCTTCACTTTTCATGGTATATACATCACTTCAAATGCACCTGATGTGTTGTTACCATAATTATTAATAAATAAAAAAATCCCAGTTATTATTTTTTTATGTGGATCGATCCAGGAATATTTTTTTGAAAGAATTATTACGTTGAACCGTTTTGCCCCCTCCCAATTTAAAAGACAGTTTTCCCTGGAGAGAAATCCAATCAAGTTTTCATGTACCCCTTCTGTGGAAATAAATGTTAGCAAACGTTGTGAAAGTGTTAAGCGTATGGCACATTTTCATCTGGAAAATGACTCTGGAAATGATGCAAGCCATTTGTTATACGGCAAACAGAAGAGTCAAACTGAACTGAACTTAGGCCGTCGTGCTCCAGCACACACAATAAAAGAAACAAGATGTAGTTTCACTCGTCACATTCACACGCGAATGCCTGCGATAGTTCAGTAAAGATTGATTTCTCCAGCAGTCATAGAGGCTGCCGGAGCTCACATATGGCATTTCATTTGTGTGCGTGTAATGAAATAGTGATTCACTGTGAGATGAAGTGCCGTGTTGAATCTCACAGGCAGAATGCAGAAGCATAGGCAGCTGTCTGAATATTGATCTGCAGCTTTATTAAAGCAAAAAAATGATCAGTTTATGAATACAGTACAGTACTCACTTTCATTGTGCTAAAAAACTAAAGAGTTCTGCGCTGTCATCAGACATGATGAAAGAAACGAGTGTTTGCTATTTGAGATCATTAAAATGGAGGCAGTTGAAAGACTTTGACTTTGATTTGTTTATTGAATGTGTTCTTATGTTGCGTTAAAGTGATTGTATAAACAAAAATATAGCTGTCATCATTTACTCACCCTGTACTTGTTCCAAACCTGTATGAGTTTTTTTCTTTTGCTGAACACAAAAGAAGATATTTTGAATAAAAGTGGTAACCAAATAGTTGATCAAAGCCATTGACTTATAATATTTTTTGCCATAGGATCCAGTTTTGTTCTTGTTGTAGACAGTCACAACAAGGTTTGTTTGTTGTTTATTAGATGAGACCAGTAGCTTCCACCATATATGAATTATTCATTATCTCTGCAATCCTCCATGCACACCTTGGTTTGGTGCATTTCAAACAAATATATATATATATATATATATATGTATATATATTGTTTTTTAAATACACAGCTTTTAATAAAAATGCACATTCATATGTGATATGATCTAAAAACACAACTACACTTTTAATTTGAAAAAAAAGAAAAGAAATAAAAAATAGGGCTGTCAAACAATTAATCATCCAAAACATTTTTTTTCATAAAATATGTGTGTGTGCTGTGTATATTTATTATGTATGTTTAAATACACATGCATGTATGTATACATATGTAAAATGTATTATAAATTACATGAATATAAAATGTGCATGTAAATACTTTCTAAGTAAATACTGTATGTGTGTGTATTTAAATATACATAATAAATGTATATAACAACTTATTTTGAATATGATTAATCATGATTAATCATTTGCCAGCAATTTATGTTATAATTTTAGTAATTACAAAACGGTGCAACCATCTTGATTGAAAATGTATTATTAGTATATTAGCTGTTGCGTTATCGTTCATTCGCCTAGCTTAAAATTTCAGTTTTTCTCATATGTTAAATGTGTGTAAAGTTTTCAGTAGGCTAATTGAGCAGATATTCTTGCACACAAACTGTTTAAAGTCGGTAATGTATTTCTATGGTGGCAGTTTACCTTCACCACAACATATAAACAGTAAGCTGGTTGTATTTTCTGTCCAAGTGGGTGGTTCTTGGTTAGAATAAGCTGCGGTGTGGACCAGATTTAATGTGATAGTCATGGCTTGAAGGCCCTGAGCAAAAATGAGAAGGCATCTTAAAGCTCTTACTGAGGGGTTTGTGTCTTCTGATGTGTTGATTGATGTCCACACAGTCTTATCATCACAGAGAGTGGAAGATTGGCTCATGGCCTGTTGTTTGGCAGGAGGGTGCTGGTGTTGAGGCCAAATCACACAGCATGAGACCGACCCGGATTATCCCATTCTCCAGTGGGATCACCATGTGAGGGGAGGAGGTGCTCAGGTCATTTGGATGGAACCTACTCTACATCTTCTACAGCTCTTTAGCTCTATAAAGCATGGACCTTGATCTTCTGCAAAGAGAGTTTGATGCCAGTTTAAGCCCCTTTCCACTAACAAGGTGCTGTTACCCAGCTCACGATTGTTGCAGAAACCACTGATGTCTAAAGGGTTTGAGGAGATCAGATAATTTTAAGCACAGTGGGATATTGCGTTATTTGTAGGTTTTCTGGCAGTAATCATGATGATGGCAAAGAGAAGAGCATTAAAGTGACTCCCTTAAAGGTGTTTAATATCTGAGAGCATTTCTTTTTCTTTCTATTCATCAGGAACAATGAAACTGGAAGCTCAGTGTTGACATGAGACACGTGGCTGATTTGTTTAGCCTGAGGCAAGAGAGGTATAGCGCTGTCTTTTACAGCACTATCATTATAGCGCTGTAAAAGTCTTTAATGTGTGTATATGTTAGACGGTCAACCAATCCCTGTAAACTCACTGCTGCTGAGCATGCTAGAAAATAACCCTTGTATATGAAATGTCATACATGGTAAATACACACATACACATCATGCTACTGTAGAGGAATATTGTCAGTTTTAGGTCAAGCATGGTAACTGTATTTAACGAATGGATTGAGACACTTAACTGATCTTCTCCAGATTTGCCTTCAGGAGGTGATGTTGCCTGACTCTTTTTTAGCTGTTCTTAAAAATAGTGTAATGGATTTATTTTTAATATGTTGCAGTATAGCATGACAAAATGCTACACTGGTTTGCAAACAATATCATATGGTAAGTCTGCTTTATTTGAGTGAATCAGTTTGTTTAAATTTACATGAACAAGTTCCTAAAATGATTCACAAATAAGTTATTCATAGATAAATGAGGCATCTTCATGGTATTTAAATTTGTGTACACTTAATTTTATATGACTGTTTATTTGAACTATTTAATAATACATTTGATAGAAGTGTTTTTGTGTCATGTGGTGGTTGTATTGGTGGTAATTTAATTGACTAACTTGACAACTTCAAAAGAATTCGAAAGAATGTCCATAAGATAGCATCATTTGTTTCATAAACAGTCCATTTTACACTGATGGATCTTGAATGAAACAGTTTTTACCTTCTTACCCATGTTCCTTGTGCTGTTGAGAAGGGTGGGGGTTGGATCTGGTTCATATGGTGACCTTTGAAACAATCAGCGGTGTCTTAAGGTGAATGAGGCAGCAGTGAAAGGTTGTGTCCAGATGCCAGTTGTGAGGTTTCCTGTGGATTACATTGATCCTCAGAAACAATAGAGCTCACTGCATGCATTGTGAGGGAATTAATGAATAACATACAGATAATCTCCCTATTCACACTATGTTGGTGAGCATTTGTGGTGATTTGAAATGACTTTTGATGCACCTGTGCTGTTTCTTTGTCATAAAAAAGGGTAAGAGTTAAAGCTCTGCAGCCTGTCCTTATTGGTGAATATTTAACTTTAGATCATATGTTTAACTTTAGAGCATTTCTAGCTGTAATGAGAAACTCGATGCAAAACTGGTGACAAATTGTAAAATCCTTTTTTACAGTCAAACTACTCATTCTAAAAGATAATGAAGATATTATCAATTAAAAGGCCCCCTATTATGAGTTATGGTTCATATTTTGGTTTTGGGAGTCCCCAATAACACTGACATGCATGCAAGGTCAAAAAACACTCTTATTTTCTTATAATACGCATTTATTATTTTACCTTACTTGCTCTGTGACTCCCAAACGTTTCACTAAACCATATTTTTTTTTAACATCCTTTGCGTGACGCCAGTCAGTGGTTATTGGTCTGATTTTTTTTCCACCTAGTGGCAAAGAATGAATTTTTGTTTTCATTCAGACCAATGTGAAAAGATCAACAAGTGGGCAGGCAAAATGCTTAAGTTTCATGCTGACATAAACATGAATCGGCTTGGGGTTCATTTTTAAAAAGACTACTTTATTCATTATATTGTTAACACATTTCACCACCCATAAAAATAGAAAGCTAGAAAAAGAGATATTGAGTGTTTCTCCTACGTCAGCATTTGTTCGATGTGCAGATTTGAGTGGATTTTGTAAAACAAATCAAGAATTTAGTTTCCGGTTAGATCTGCTCAATCTTTCCATCCTCTCTATACTTTATCCTCTTCCTTAAACCTCTTGCACATAATTCCTTCTAAACATGGTCACCAGTGTGTCACCAGTACTTTCGAGTGCAAACGATATTTCCTTCAGTTTTGCAGCTTTGACTGGTGGTGTGTCATGTGCAAATACATCACACTGCAGAAGTAATGTGATTCTTCAGAATCATAAACTGAATATACTTTTATGAATATACATGTCAGTCAGGGTTTATTGGCTGTAGGTGCTCACATGTGAAGAACATATTGAAAATGCTCCTTTACAGATAGACAGCTCCTGAATATGAAAAGCTGAAAATGAAAGACCTGTCTCTCCCTTTCTCATGCTCCCTTCCCCCTCACAGTCCTCAGAAACCATAAAAGCAGTTCAGAAATGAGAACAGGAATGGAATATGAAATATTCAGAGCGCTTATAGTGTGAACTGTGCTGATCGGAGCAAAGGAGGTTTTGTGCACCGTCAGATTTTATAATTCACACTGTCAAAAATCGATTTAGTCTTGTTTTCCAGTAAACCATTTAAGTGTCCTTAAAACAAGATACATTTACTGGATGATGAATTATGTAAGATGCTAGGATTTGTTAAAATATGTCTTAAAGAATTATTATACATCTATATTTTTTTTGTTATAAGCATAAACCTTAAAGAATTTTAGTTGGTAAATGTTTGTTAAAAGCTGGTACTTGCTTTCCTAGAATTCCTACAAAACAAAATCAATTTTATTGTGTAGCAAAGCTGCTGAATTAACTTCAAGATAAATTGAAAATAACACACAGATGCATGAAAATGCCAAAGAGTTAACAAAAATTACATCATGTATTCTCTAAAATGAGTCTTACTTTCCAATTAAAATGTGAATGTATCTTGGTTGTTTTTACTGGCAAACGACAAAAACACTGATTAAGAATTTTGTTTGCAGTGTGCTCGACTGTACACAACACACACACACACATGAAATTGAATGCTGCTCTACTTTCTGCTTTTAAAGACTGTTTGATGATCTGCTGTATTATTTCCCACGGTAAATGAGAGGAAATGGAAGAAGACTTTGAACAACAAATAAACACACTTGCATTAAAGTGCACGCTTAAATCTGAGTCCCTGAACTTGAGCTGATGCAAGAGCATGAACAACAATCAAAGCAGCCTTGCATTTTATATTTCATCTCTTCATTATGTACGAGCCGCTGTGTGCTGGAAATTGGGCGAATACTTTGATTATTCGTGATAATTAGCATGCCTGTACACAACTGACTTGTATGGCGCTGGTTCAACTCCTGTTAGATCTGCGATTAAAGTTTTAATCCAGTGCAAGGTTATCAGTGTTTTTGGGGTTAATGACGTGCTGCTGTTTGTGTGTTTTGTGTGACAGAAGCTCGCCATCAGAAGTTGTCCTGTGGGGACAGCCGCCAAACCCCTCGCCCTCATCAAGCCGCCCAGCCAGAGCATCGCCATCTCTGTGGTGCCAGCAAAGACTCCCGTTTCCATGGTGACGGCACACATTAATGGACAAAAGGCGTTGAGTTCTGAGACGCTCCAGACGTCCCCCATCAACCTCCAAACACCCGCCGGACAGCACATCAGCCGCTCACAGGTACATCTGCATTACTCTATGCTAACATCAGCCAGCCACTGTTACAACACATCCATCCACATATACAGTACAGCGTTCTAAAATACTTTAGCATGAAACACGAACAGACCCTCTACCTCGCAAAATTATAGTATTATGGTAATGCACAACATCATGCAGTGACAAATGATACATTCAGCCATGATCTGCCTGGAAGTACTGTCCCCTTGTGTAAAGTGTGCACTTAAGTCAGAGTAGATGACATATGGAATTTGACACAGCTGAAAGTTGAGCTATGACTTTTCAAAATTGCACTTTTGTGTTTTGCGTGTTGGTCATATATCTGTCCGCAAACTAGTGCTGCACTAGGGCTAGGGTTTTCTGTAAACTGCTGGTGATCTGTCAACATGGAGGGGAATATAACTGTAAACTATTTGGTCTAAAGACTGTTTCACACTGAGCATGATGTGAAAAAGCAAAGCAAAAAACAGCAAAAACCAAACTTGTTCTGCTAATTGCCTGCACGCTAGGTGGTGCCGACCAGCAATGCATTTTTCCTTGGATATGTATCTCGTATATGGCTCTAATGGTGCTGTATGTCAGTTTTTGACTCTTCTAAAGCCCAAAAATAACATAATATGTTTGTAAATGTTTAGGAAGCATTTTATGTTTACATGAACAAGAATGTAATTCTACTCTGAATTCCAGTAATTCTACTCTGAAATGTGCTTTTTGGGCAGATTCCTGCCCACTTCCAGTTGTCGGAAAACACAGCGTATTGCTGTCAAGGAATCATGTTATGTTACTCTGAAATGTGCGTTCCACGGTGGAATGCCTTTGTTTTTGCAGTACCCATTTCAACCAGTAGCTGTCAATCTTACATACTGCACCTTTAACATTGTCTGCTGCTCAATATACAGCATTAAATTAAGATCAATAAAGTTTTGTTCTACACAAGAAACAAAAATGATCTATAGTGCTTACGAGAATACATCCTAAAGTATAAATAGAGGTACAATTAGCATCAAGCTACAGTTGAAAATGTGTGTAATTATTAATGTATTCACTTAAAACCCACTTTAAACCATCATTGAATGATTTTAATAACTTCTGATTGTGATCTGTATTTGATTTTGATTCTATAATAGGCAGACATGCACTCTGTAATAAAGTCACCTTCCTTTTTATTTGTCACAAAAACATCCTTTATTGTTATAAAAATACCATGAGCTCATAAAACTCTCGCACATGGAAGAAAACAGACAGTGCTCTCCAGATTACACAATTCAGTGGAGAATTAACCGAAATTATATCAGAAACATGTAAGAATAATAACTCAGCATCCATTCTCTTCTCTCTCTGAATACTCTTCTTTGTGGTTTGTTTACACTGGTTTTCAAAACAGCACCACCACTCTTGCATTTTTTTGCACCAGTTCTTATCAGTTTTAAGTACTGCAATCTTAGCTCGTAGCTCAATCGAATTGGATGGCCCGTTTCATCGCAGAGCAACAGGGAAAAATCTGACTCATGGGGCGACTTTTCTGCACTGTAAATGTTTGCGCCTAATATACCCATATTAATCTATTGCGTCAATCCAAAAGCATCATTGCTTTTTGAGTTTTCGTGTTCAGCGTTATAATGTTTTGTTATAAAATATTCTATATTATAACTATATAACAACAATTTCGTTCTTTTTGTAAGAAGGTCAGCCATCCATGTCTTAAACATGAAATGTGAGCCTCTTATACATCTACTGAGAAAAAACTCCTGTACACTTCTCAGAGTCATTTACTAAACATCCCTTTTCATCCAAAAGTGTTACTTTTTTTCCCATTTTTACTCAAAAAAAGCTTGTTTTGGGCATTATTGAGTGCTAAACACATGTAATATTTTATTCATACTGGACACTGGATCCGGGAGATCCCTAATATGATTGAAGACATTAAGCTGTAGCTAAATTAAAAGTAAAGAGAAGTGATGAAGACAATAAAAACACAGTCTCAACAATACATGGCTGACTAATACATGGCTGTCTTTTTTGGAAAACAAGTTGAAATTACTTTTCATAACAAGAGACCCCTTGGGTGTAAGCGCTTTGGGTGTACGGCAATACACAATAAAAGCGCTATATAAATCCTTCATTCATTCGATGTTTTGCGTGTGTTGTTGAAAATTGCAGCCTTTGTGAACCCAAAGATATAACTGTACTATGGAGTATTAAAACAGTACCCAGTGTCCACAAACTACTAAAAAAACAAATACATGTATATATTTGTATTATTTGCTCAGAGATCATGCAACAGCAGACACACTTAAAGTGCAGTATTGCGACACATTGTACTTTTGCTAGTCACACTTATGAAATCGGTCAACCATAGGAACATAATCTGTTCACAAACTTCTGTAAACAAAACAATATTTTCATTGTTTGGGTGAACAGGTACAATGTTCTGACCTATTTTACAGTCACCCGTTGCCTCGTTGTTTATATCAGATGAAAAAATATTGTCTGCTCTGCTTGGAGTGTGTCCTGGTGCAGGTCTTCATAAATAATAGCAAAGACCTTCCCAACAGAAAAGACTCTTTATTCGCATGAGTAGTCACCCCCTCCACTGCTTCGTTCACTCCTCCTCCCCCTACTCTCTCCCTTCCCCCTCCTTCATGCTGGAACGCTGGGATTGTTTTACTGCCTTTTATGGCTGTATTGTTTGGGAGAGTGAAGCTGTTTTCAGCTCTCCCAGCTGCCCACTGATTCAAACCCTAAAACACCCATCAGACTGGAGGAGGAGAACCAATCACAGCCTTTTTGTTTTGTTGATGAATACGGGAGGGGGGAGACATCTCAGACCACCTGGCCAGTCATTTGGAGCTGGATAATAAGTGGATTGTTGTCCGGTGTGGATGCACATACTAACAGCATCGTTTCAGCACACATGTACCATATGAAGCAGTTTTACAAGCTACAAAAACAACAAGGATAAAACATCCAATAGTTCTAGTTGGTGGGGATTTTTAAAGTTTTATTATAAGAAATAGCAACATCTTTACCAAAGTTTGTATGATTGGACTTGCACATCGCCAGTGGACATCAAAGGTTAGGACTGTTGCATGTTTTCATGTCCACACCAAACATATATTAAACTTGCTGTGTAGCATAATTGAGTCTTTCGAATGATGTAAATTTTTTTAGGATTATGTAGATTAAACAAGTATACAGTAAATGTAAAACAAATTGGTAAAGAATTTCTCTTTTTTTATTGAAATAAGTTTGTATCACTGCATAGTAAAAGCATGCAGGCAATGCACAAAAAGTTTTATTATCGCTGTAATATCTGTAAATGTCAGACTGATAAAAAAGATAAAATAGCTTTTCAAAATGAAGAATTTGATGTAAAACATTTAGTCAAATATCTATGCTTGAATGTTAGATCTAGAATGATAGATCAAATTATGTACAGTTTGAGCTGCTGAAACAAGTCAGAAATTCTTGTAGCCCAAAGAGTAGTGCATGTTCACTATCAGCTATCAACATTAAGGGTTCAATTCTGAGGGAAAGCAAGAAATGTGTACCTTGAATGTGATGTAAGATGCTTTGGATAATAGCATTTGCTGCATAAATGTAAATGAAAAGCACACAGGAAATGTTAACAGATTTAAAAACATCACACAGCATTTTTATTTCAGAAGAGTATGTAATGTAGTGTAGTTTGAGTGTTATAACTTATATTATTATTATTAGCGTTTCTTTTTCTATCATTTTGTTTATCATTTTTTTTTTATAATATGTATGTGTATTATTAAATGCATGTAATAACATGATTATTGGTGTCCATGTGCAAATGTGATGAGCAATATAAAAGGTTGCTTCAGGAGGCAACATGTATTTCAACACAGGAAACACAAAAGAGGAATATTAGGCAACAGATTGAGCTCAGAGATTGGGTTCATTATTTACAGAGTCCATAAAAATGGAATCCAGCAGCACATCTTTCAGAAAGGTCGTTCTTCTGTCTGCTTATTTACAACCTCCCCCTGACTGTTCCTCTGCAGATGTCTTTACTTCTGTTAGGCAGCAGTCAGAAGTATTTTTCTGCTGATTTCCCAGTGATGTCATTGCCAAACAAAAGAGACTTATTTTGAGTGAAAATTCTTGATGTTGTTTTCCAGAAATCAGCTGAATAGACTTAATTACCATTGTTGAAACATACAATTCTGTGACTTGAAAAATGGCATAAAATCACTTGTTCGTGTTCATTTGTGTGCATATTTATTAGGTGCTTTTAGAGCAAGACAGAGTTATATCCCTTCTCATTTTTATTATTCTGGTCTTCTGTTTGTGAGCACTTCTCATTTTATCACCTCCTTAAGATTAATCACTTTTTTTCATTTTAGGTACCTTTGGATAAAAGCATTTGCTAAATTAATACATGTTAATGTTAATCTTTATCATTATTTTCAAGGTAAAGAGTCTTATGTACAAATCTAATGAATTCTTAATTTGCAAAATGAATTAAAATGCTTTGGCATAAAAAGCTAAAATGATATAATTAATAATATAATTGATCTTTACGCATTATACTTAATAATATGCTTAGGTGGTAGGCAGGGGTGAGCAAGCCATCAACATCCACTGTTTCACACTGTCTAGGTCCAAAAAACCCCCAAAATCTTCAGGATTATTTGAAAATAACTGTTAGGTGTTTAATTGGGCTTGGACCTAAACTCTGCCCCTGAGGGTCCTCTATGGTTGATTTGTTTTTGTCTGTTTGTTTTTGCTTGTTAGTTGCACCATGTGACATTGAATTGACATGCTTAAATGTAAAATGTCAAAACATTTATAATGCAAAATATACGTAAACAAGGTTTTCTTATGAAAATGTATTTTAAGTCATTTTATATAGTTATTATATTTTGATAACACTATTTTAGGGTCTCTTAACTAGTTGCTTCTTGGCATACATATTACTAGAAAATTAGGCATTTATTAGTAGTAATAAAGCACATATTAATGCATTATTCTACATGATCTTATTCTACATCCCTGATCCTACCCAATACCTAAACTTAACAACTACCTTACTAACTACTAATGAGCAGCAAATTAGGAATTTATTGAGGGGAAAAGTCATAGTTAATAGTTAATAAGTGTTCCTTATTCTTTTACCTATTTTTTTAAATGGAGATGGGCTCTATGCCGATGTTTATGCCCCGCTGATAAGTCAGCATTGGGGTGCTGTGCTGCAAACAGCCACAGTAGCACACGCCGGTCCAAAAAGCATCACTAATAACTCCCACACACCAGTGACATGGCAAGTGTCAAGTGTTAATTGAATTGCACAGCGTCTACATGTGCAGAGAGAATAGCACAGGGTTGTTCTGTGGCAAATATATACCGCTTCATTTAATTTCCAAAAGATTATTACTGTCCTGGTTCAGCTAATATATAAAGTTAAGTTTTTGTTTATTCAATACTGTAAAATAATAATATTGGTTTATTGATAGCTTTTTAAAGTTGGTTGTCTGTCTCCATGGTTGAAGTCAGCTGTCCTTTCAGTAAAGGGCTTATTTAAATCTGTGTGGAAAAACAGATATAATGTATATGCTTTGGGTCCAACTGTATCGAGATAAACATCACTGCAGCTTTCCTTCTCTGTCTGTAAAACACTCATCTTTAGGCCAAACTGCTGAAGATAGTGGCTTTATTAAATGTAGTATTTTAGCTGCTCACAGCGCCTCCATGTGGTATTTGCTGGTATTGGACTACTAGTAAGAGAGGATATACAAGTAATTTTTTTTTAAATGTGATGAGAACTTCTGTTCCTCTATTATTGTTTGAGGAGTCTTTTACACCCATTTCACTCCTACACAGGTCTAATCAGGCCTCTGATTCCTCAAACTGTCCGTGACGTTCCAGGAAAGAGCAGAATTGTTAGCGTTCACCTGACATTTCGTTCTTATGGCAGCTGGAGGGGCTGATGGGTAATTCACTGCAGGCCTGCTGTTTAATTCAGTACTTTCACAAAATACAAGCTGAATGCCGCAGCTCAAGGTTACTGCCGTCTCTCTCTCTCTCTGCTGGGATTCAGCAATTACTAAAATCACAGCCCTGACGGAGCAAGACATTTCATCCAGACTGTTGTCATGGGAACAGGCCGCAGGCTGCCCCACCTCCTCATGTCGGTTTGCTACTGCACAATAGACTGAGATGAGTGACTGAGAGGGATTTTAAAGCAGTACGTCTCAAACTCTTGTCTTATATTCTTCTGGTTATATAAGACCCTTCTGACAGCAGGACATGAAGTGCAAAATCGGTGCTCACTGCGGTCATGGACAACATTACAACGAACTAAAGCTTTAATAGCTTAATACTTGGAGTATGTTTGTTTGTAATACTATTATATATAGCTGAGTGGTTAAATCTCCACAAGAGTCCTTGTTTAAGCAATGTGGTTCTCAATGTGGTCTTAGTAAAACATTAAAATGAAAAACTAAATGAATAAATTTATTAAAATAAGTAGAAAACAAAAAAGCTGAAACTTCTCATGTCTTTATTCATCAGTCAACAAGTTTCCAGCTGCACTGCTTAAAACTGAAATAAATTACTGCACACATGTTAAAGTTTAGTAAAAACATCTTGACTGAATTAGAAAACATCTGATATTCTTGTTTTTAAATGTATTTGAATAAACATTTTAAAAACATTTTTAACTTTTAATAGCTTTGTATCCATGTGGGGTAAACAATATGTGAATAGATGAGAAAATGAGCATCAAATTAGGGTTGTCAGGTTTTCACAACAAAATCTACTTTTACAATATGTGATTATTTGTATCATAAAAATAGAAGATATAGTATGGTTGACCATTTCTATGCATTTTTGAATTTTCAAATGACACTAGTGCGATCATGTTTTTTTAGAGAATAAATAAATCAGTCACACTTGTACAAATTAGTATAAAGAAATAGCTGCCAAGATCTTTCAACCCTCTGATCCACTGATATATTCTGGTCAATAAATAAGTTAAACTACCTCACTAAATCAAGTCATCACCTGAATCACCACGCAATGACTGACTCAAAATGAGCCATGAAATGATGAGTGATGATTCAATGATGAGTCAATTCCAAAAGCATGTTTGTTACCAGTTTTTGTTTCAATTTACTGAAAAGCACAATAAGGAAGAACCACTTCAGGGAAAACAGTCTGGCTCATCTGTCCTTTTCGTCTGTTTAGCATGAGCAGTAGATGAAGTACATAACTACATAATTATAGATGTTTTGGATTAATTCTGTCCTTCTAACATCTGAAATTATTGCTATTCCTGTCTCATTATATGTTTGGTTTCTGTCTGACAGATGTTGGGAGCCCTCACCGCGATCCCAATAAAGGTGCCTCACATCAGCTCTCTGCAGCGGCTTGCAGGACACTCACCCAGTATGCTACCTCAGGTAAAAACACTCAAACCTGTATTCATGAAACCTTATTATTTACAAATAATTTTCATAGCACACACTGTCAAAGCATAGAGACCCCTAACAGGAGCAGCTAAAAGAGAGAGTGAGAGAGTTTCATAGTGGACTCTTTTATTAATTTAATTGCTTTTATCACTAAAAGCACTATAAAGTGTACTTTATCACACTACTTCCTTTTAAGAGTTTCATTATTTTGTAATTATTGAATAAATCCTTTTTATCAACAAAGATTTGATTACAATTTTGCCTATGTCTTAAATGAATAGTTCACCCAGTAATTAAAACTTGTTAATTTACTCACCCTCAGGTAAAATATTGTATTCAGTAAGACAGTATAGAAGATTGAAACCTTGGTTTTTGGAGGTTCTTTGGTCTATTGCAACCATGAAGGCAACTTTCTATAGATACTTTAATAATCACAAAAGAATATAATACCAAAACAAAATTAATACCTGTGTAATCATATGAAGTGAAACAATTGTCTGTGCTAGAAGTTGAACATTACTTTCACCTTTATTACCTGTAATTCAGACAAACAGGAAAGTTTTTTACTAGAATACTAGAAACTTTGTGCTTAAAATCACATAGAATTTTATATACAAACTATTCATATATTAGGTAAACATCTGTGATTTATTTTTAAAGAGATCACAAACAAGCCAAACTTCATCCAAAAAAACCTGCAACTAAGCAGATGTCAATCAGAACCTGACAGAAACTTGTCCTGAAATATTGAACGATTTTGTTTGAGAGATCAAAATATTTGAAGTCAAAACCAAGAACCATATGCTGCTTAGGGGAATAAACTTGGTGTTCTGTCTTTTTAGGTCAGGCCAAAGACTCTCATTCCAGACAGCCTTCCCCACAGCCCATGTCGAGAGCAGCAGTCCGGTCAAACGCTGGCCGTGCCGCAGAGCATGGCTGTGGTCAGCCCAAAGAGCCAAGGCGCATCTTTGCCAACTGCCAACAGCACCTTCAGTCACGAGAGACTGTCCAACGGACAGGAAGAGAGTTCCTCTTTGCCCTCATCTGCGCCGAGCACGTCCACAGCCTCCGCAAGTCCAGGGGTGGCTTACGCCATCATCTCATCAGCCTCGCCAGCAGCCCATGGGGTGTCAGGAGGAGTAACCGAGGCCATTAAGGTGCAACCGCTGATTTTCAGCCCTGACAGCAAGGTCAGAAGATCTTTCATCAAATACTTACCTAATGAACATGCTGCTCTGCATGCTGAATTAGTTTTCGACTTGCATGATGCTGTTAGTGTCACGCTCTGGCAAATGCTAATTAAATGGACAGTATATGTTCAGTTGATTTAAGATTTTTAATGTGTGTACAGGTTATAATTATTCAGCCCCAGATTCCCAGCAACTCCAAGAGTTCTCCGGCCTCACAAACTAGCAGTCCTGTGAAGGAGCCAAGCCCTGACCCCTCAACCCCAGCCAAAAAGGAGGAGGATCCAGAGGTACACTCACAACTAGTCTAGAATATTAGAAGCCAGTGCACTTTGACAGGTTAATGACCATCTGGTTGACATGACAGTGCCTAATTTGGGCAGTGTTGTAGTACTTGAACTTGTGGAGGACTTAAGTCTGAGTACTACAGCACTGAATTAGATAACACTTCTCCAATTCTCACTATTAACTCGTTGCTTATTAGCATGCCTATTATTAGCATATTGGCTGGTTATTAGTATTTATGAAGCACATCCTTTTGTACATCCTTAATCCTACACAACACCTAAACTTAACAACTACCTTACTAACTATTAATAAGCATTAAATGTGGAGTTTATTGAGGCAAAAGTCATGATTAATGGTTTGATAATAGTGAGAATTGAACCTTAAAATAAAGTGTGACCCTAAATTACTGTTTATGCAAACATTTCTTAACTTGGAATTTAGAGATGCCTGATGTAGGGCTAGTCCATAATAGCACCACAGTTAATGCATGTGGAATATATAGTTGAGGATATCTTATTACTTAAGGCTCAAACAAAACGTGGACGTGTTTTTAAAGGAAATTAGTTGTTAAGAGTTAAGTTAACTTCAAAAGTATTTCAATATTTAATGTATTCACTATATTTACCTTCTTTCCTACAGAAAGTTGCCTTCATGGTCGCACTAGGCCTGGTCACTACAGAACACTTGGAAGGTGAGTTTTGCATTCAGGGTTTAAAATTAAGACTTGGCAACCCGCTATATCCAGTGGGGAAATCAGCCATGATGGGAACACACATATCAATTCAATAGCCAGTTTGGCAGATTATGATTCATAAATTATGTCCTCTAATCAGGAGCATCTAATATAGACACTGAATTATTGAAATATCAAACAAGATGCTGAATTATAACATGAAGTAAAATTTATATAATTAAAATGCAATAAAATTCAAAGTAGTTTATGATAATATTTCTTTTGTGTGAATTAACCACTTTTAAGCTATTAAATACTGAGCATATTAATTATTTACTCAGAAACTTAGAAATAACTAATTAATTTTTATTTTATGGACCAGTGTGGAAGGATATATCATATTCCAAGTTTGCTCTAGTCAGTTCAAAAAATGCATTATACATTTTAGCACGTAAGTGAATGTATTTGCATAATGTGATGTTACATGACTATGTTAAATTGTTTGAAGTTGATTTCATTTCAAATTCCAATTTAACATCCGGTGTGTTGTGACTAATTACATTCAAATTAACACTGAAAGGAGACAGTTATTCTAATTTCTGCTTAACTTTGTTTGAAACCATTTAACAAATTAACAAACAAAAACAAAAAAAAGGATTCAGTTTGAGATGTTTCATCACAGATGGTGTTTTATTTCTGACAGAGATCCAGAGTAAACGGCAGGAGAGAAAAAGGCGAAGCACAGCTAACCCTGCGTACAGCGGACTGTTTGAACCAGAGGTCTGTCTGCCATCATAGTTTCTTTAAATGTTCTTTTTATGGCTGTGTTCATTTGTAAATGTCGTGTATCTTGCTTTTCAGCGCAAGCGACTTGCCTCCAATTACCTGAACAGTGCGATGTTTCTGTCGGCAAAAGGTAAAGTGGATTTTCTAATTCTGTCAACAATAGTGTTGCATGAAATGCACAGAAACAAGTTTGAAAGGAGTAAATTTAACTTCACATCACAAGAGCTCATGTTTTAATAGTTCTTTAACCAGTGACATTGACAACATTGACTAATAAAGCCAAATGCTAACTGCTTTAACCTGCTGATTTCATGCCAACATTGCTGTTTAACTCTAATAACTCAGTTTTATCAGTGTGACGGCTACTAACCTACTATATGCTTTTACTATACACGCTAGACTCTGAGGAGCTCTGCTGGAAGGTACGACTTTAACATCACTCTGTGTTTGTGAATCTTGTGGCAAGAATATACATAGTTTTTGAGATTTGTTTTGACATTTTAAATGTACAAAAATCCAAATATACTTCTATATATATATATGTCAGCACTTACGTACTTTAAGCAAATTAAGTAAAATTTAAATGCAATTTAAGTGATTTATAATTGTAGTACTTTACAGCTTAGGCAAAAAACTGTGTTTATTTTTGACCAAATGTTGTTTGAACTGGCAAAAAAAAAATATATAAGACCTTCCAAACTTTCTGTGTTCTGTCGTAAAACAAACACTGTGACACACATAATCCATTATTTCACGAGTTTGCGCTTCCTCATAAAGTAGTAAGTAATAGTAAGCGAGTTTGGCGTGCTGTCCGGGGGGCGAGCCGGGAGGTCGGTGGACTCCGAGCCCTAGTGATTTGAACCCTTGCGAGGGCGGAGCTCGGCGTTCGGCTCGTACCCTGCGTGCCCCCCTGAGGGAAGGCGTGAGAATAGACGGAGAAGGGGCGGAGGTGGGATGCGCAAAAGACGAGATGCGGAAGGGAAGGAAATTAGTTTATTTATAGTGGGAAGGATGGATCTGATTGGGCAGGTGAGATGAGGAGATTGATTAGACAATGCGGTGCCAGCCGCGGACGATTCAGCACGCTCCTCCCGAAACTAGTTTTTGACAAAACGTCACATCTTACCAAATAACTAAAATGATCATTATAATAAAAATAAAACAAAACCAGTATATTATTAAAAATAGCATTATTGCGACTGTACAGTTTCATGTGACTAGTATGATGCATTGCTGTGGAAATAGTAATGTGATGTGTTCTAAAATAAGCAAAAGAAATCTCGAAGGAGGCTCAGAATATTTAAAATGTTAATTATTTAAATTTTGGTTATGCTGTATTTTAAGATGTACTTGTTACAGTGTAATTATAATTTACGTACTAAGTAATATTAATTAACTGCATGTACTTACTATATTTAGGGTAGTTTGTGTTAGGGTTACTTTCATATAATTATGCATAATTTATTGTTATTATAATAATGAGTACACATAACATGTTCAACATGGACACCTTGAAATAAAGTGTTACCTAATTAGCTATTTGTTATGATTAAGTAATATTTGAAGTGTATGTGCAGAATTACTGACAGACTGTTGTGTGGTGTATTTCTTTTAATGTGTGTGTGTGTGTGACACAGGAGGAGCTGCAGCATGATGATCACTGTGCAGTGTGTAAACAGGAAGGAGATCTTCAGCCATGCCACACTTGTACCCGCGCATACCACCCCGACTGTCTGCATCCACCTCTCAAAACTGCCACCCGGGGCATATGGATGTGTCCCAAGTGCCAGAAGAAAGTATGTTGTTATTTGCTTTAAACACACAAGTTATAAAAATCCCCAACAGCACAAGGATGTCTGTAGGACATTTATTTGATGTTTTGTCATTTCATCTGGACAGTGTTCTGCATGGATATAACTAACATTATTGTCTAATGCAGTTATCAAAGTAATAAATTGATCTTGTTTTAGGAATAATTACATATTTTTACTAGAAAACATATACAGCTGTCCTCTTTTTATGTTGTAATGATACAACATTTCTGATGAAAGTGCCCAAGTCAGACTGAAAAAAATTACCTTCTGTTACAAATACATAATTTAGGGCATTTTAGAAGATAAAAATATTCCAGTGTTCTACAGTTAAAAGCTGTAATTTGGTCAACATTATTAAATTTAGCTGCTTCATGCAACTTGTATTAGGACAGTTGAGTTCAGACAAACACTTCCTATTTACTTTACAGCTTGCAGTGGTTCAGACAGCTCTGTATGTTCACAGTGGAGTTATTTATACAGTTTTTTTTAACTTGGACACAAGTATTAAGTAATTAAGAAGTAAAGTCAGTGTAGATGAAGGCACAGTTTTGAGACATTCTGAAATGTTTAATGTGGCTTAATGTTTTAAAACAGTGACACTGAAGGATCAAATTCCTTAGTAATAAATACTATTAACATTGAGGGTAATATTAATAACCTTATATTTAATACTTTTAATATTTATAAGCAGAATAGCCCAAAATATGAGCGCAACCTGTTGCACATTAAGGTTTTTCTCCCCCACAGAAAAAGTGGGCTAATGAACAAACATGATGAACTAAAAATACCAAGTCTGTTTACAGTTATTTTATCTTTGCGAGGGAACGCAAAACATTTGACACACATTTTTTCCTCCCATTATGAGTTTTTCTATAACCATGTCCCTATATATGGCATGTTTTTAGAGCTACTTTGTATTTTTAAGCATTATTTTTTACAATAAAGTTTTAAAGGTTTTCGTTTTTAACAATAGTTATTATGGTGTTGTTTAGAAATTTGAAGTGTTCTTTATTTCCTTTGTGAATTATTATTAAATTATAAATTACAGATAATTAATATTTGCTTACACATATGATGCACAATTATTCACTGAAAAAAGGCAGAGCTAGTGCACAGGTGTTTAGGATTTGTTCATGTAAAAAAAGACAGATTTTGCTCATTTTCTTTTCTGCTTTCTTTTTGAAGGTTTTGAACAAAGAGAACTTGTCTTGGCCACAGAACTTCATCCAGTCGTATGTTACACATAAAACAGGTGAGCTGTCAAACACATCTAAATGCATTCTCAGTGATGATGAATATGAAGATGATGGTGATGACTTGTATGTTTGTACAGTGAGAGAGGAGGAACGCAGGAAGCTAATGAGAAGAAACACTGAGCTGAAACTTGAGTGTGAACATCTGAGTGATGAGGACAAGAGACTCTGCGATTCTCTCTCGGTAAGAACTGCTAAACAGGGCTGGGTTGAAATATAGACTACCTAATACCTGGTATTGGTATTGTTGCATCCCTAATTTTTTAAAGCTTTTTGGAACTACATTTTACTACTTCAAAAAGGGCCTTCTGATAACTGGGTTGATGCACAACCTGGGAACTGGTTCATTAAGTTTTAAACCAAGCAACTAAAAAAAGTTAAACATAGAAGAACATTAACACATTGTGTCTGTGTCTGACATTGCTCTGTCATACAATTTTAAATCTGTGTTCAACAGAAATGCATTGAGCTGAAGGAGCATCTTTTGGGTCAGCAGCGGGAGACTCAGACATCCCTTGAGCGTCTCAAGACTCTGATCCGGCTCATCCAGCGTGACCAGATGATCCAAGTAACTATGACGGCCACCACCACCACCGGAGCATCTCTGCTCTCGCTGCCATGGATCAAAGCTACGGGCAGCAGCACCAGCACCACGGCGCCCACAGCTGGCTCCTCCGCAGTACTGCACAAAACCACACTCCAGCCGCAAGGCAACAACTGACCCCGAACCCACACAAACAGAACAGCTCTCTACAAGACCACCGAACGTCTTTGTAAAGAGACACAGACGGTGATATCCAACCAACGTGCATTTTCTTCTGGTAACGTCTTACCATAAAATAATGGAAAACTTTGAGGAAAAAAAAAGTTCAAAATAAATTGAGTCACTTAATTCATAAGTATTTTTTAAAGCCAACACACAGTGCTCACAAGATTTTTTTTTTATTCACTGTTTTTTAATGTATTATTTTTCTCGGCCTTAATGTATTTATGACTAGATTATGATGCTGTTGCAAATATATGAAATAAGTATTCTACATAGTTAGAAACTTTTCTTTTTATGCTTTGTGTTTTTTTTACTGGGGTTTGGTGTGTGTGCATATCGGGGGGGAATAATCATTTGCATTTAGTTACTGAGAAGGTTAGCGTAGTTATAGTTGAAGACAAGCGACATATGAAACGGAGAGCACTGTACAATGCTATATTGGAATAACCGTTTGTTTTCAGTTTTTGACAAACAATGTTTGCCATAATAATTCAGGTTAAAGCGAGACAGGGAAATGTTTTCGTTTTGTTCATTTTGTGTGTACCTGCGAGCTTACAAACATAAAAAAACAAACAACAACATGAAATAATTTTTCAGTATTAATAGAGAGAAAAGAACAAAGTATTTAAGATAACAACAGAATTTAGCCTTTTTAGTGAAGAATTTAGTATTTTCATGCTGATGCCTGTTAATGATTTCAAATAAGTATTGGAGAGAGGGATCTTTGTACATATATGATTTTTATTTCATTTCGGCTGTCCCAACAACACAAACAAAAAGGCCATTTGAGTTCTTTGAGTGCCTGATCCCGGAATCCAAAAACTTATGTTTTGTCTCCCCACTATATAAAATATGCCAAAAACCCTTGAGTGTTTTTGTACCGTTAACTGTTTAATGTTTTTCATCTCATTTTGCTCTCTTGTCCATTTTTAGTTTTCTCTAAAGTGTTTTATGTTTTCATTTTCTTTTTTCACATCACTCCAGGATTATCACAAGTTGCATTATTATTCTTATTCTGATTATTTTTTATTTATATTTTTAAATGTTAGAAGTGAACACTGCCTGATGAATAAAAGTAAAGAATTCATATCTAAAAAAAAGTTGGAGAAAAATAGGAAATGATTTGAATGGTACTTCTTTGGAGGGAAAGTTTAGCATGTTCATTTGAATGGTTTGTCTTCCTGTGTGGGTCGAAAAACAAACGCCACATCCCTGATGGAGTTACTACAAAATGCAAAAGAAATAAGTTGCACACGGTTAACCACAGCACTATCGTTCTCAACAAAGGATATTTCATTAAAAAAAACAAACATTAATTTTGATTTAGTGTTAAATAAAAAATACCATCATTATATACGTATACCTTTAAGGGCTAACAGACTTGTATTTAACCACATTTGGAGTAAAAACAAAAATTCTTTCTTCCATTTAAAAGGAATATCTAATGAATTCATATGCAGCTCAATTTGGGTGTTACATTTAGTAGCATCTGTAAATTGTAAATCTGTAAACATTTTTGTGTAACGTTTTCTATGAAGTCTGTATATGTAATGTAATATTATATGGTAAGGTTATAAATATTAACAAATGCTATTGCGTTAACTTTAAAAAGCTTGCAATTAACAGTATTATTGCAGCATTTATTAATATTTGTGTTAAAGTTAAACTCTATCCGGAATTTAAACAAATTTGTAGACTCGACCTAAGCTTTACTTATGCTATTATAGATGAAATCCCGGTTTCATAGACAGGGTTTAGGCTTAACCAGCATTAGGACATAGTTCAATTAGGGTATTTAAGTATTTTTTTTTAAACTTGCCTTGGTAAAGAAACATTACTGTTGTGTATTTTAAGACAAAACAAATGCACTGACATGTTTTAAGATCAGTCAGTACAAGTTTCTTTCAATTGAAGCAGCTCAGATTTTAGTCTAGAACTAGGCTTAAGCTTTGTCTGTGAAACCAGTGTGATTTTTTTTTTTAAATCACATATCACAAATTCAAAACAAACCAAGATTAATAAATGGTGTAAAAAAAGGATTTATTGTCAATATTTTATAATAAATAAATAAACATGATCATTTATAATATTATAATGCTTATTAATGGTCAGTACAACACATTAAAATGAGATCAAGACCATTGTTATTTTGTGTTAAATATTTAAAAGGTATAATGTAATATAATACATGACGCATTACTTATACAGACATCATAAAAAGTGTTTTTTTTCCCTGTATTATCATATTCAGAATGTAACTTAATGCATATCATCTATTGTTTCATAACAGTCACTCTTGCTACGTACTGCATTGAGATAGCAAGCATCTTTCATGTTTTCCAGTAAAAAAAAAAAAAAAAAAGTAAACATCTCATTTACTTAATACTTGTTTTCAGAATATAATTTCTGGAAAATAAAATAGTTTTATTTTAAAGTGAATAACTCTTGCTCTACAGATGTTTACATGATTAATTTATTTTTATTTTTTTATTGGAAAACAAGATAATGCTGATTGAGAAAAAAGACAGCATATGGCAGGGCAGAGGGATGTTAATATCAGTCCGTAATATCAGTCCTTTCCATGAATACTATAGATTAATTTATTATTTAACAGTTTTTTAATTTTATTTGTTACTTATTTTGTATTTAATTTTTTTTTTTACTAAAGTATATCTGTGCTCTGTTCTTCATATCACTCCCATCTACATTGCGGCACGTCCCTGATTTCTGTTCACCCGTCGTCGCCCATGTTCCAGATATCCTCTCCGGGAGAAACTGTGCAGTGCTTATACAGATCTATTTTAATACACTCAACACTACGTTGAACAAAAGTCAAATTATATTCTTTTATCAATGAACAAATGAGGGAAGACAAAAAAATGACAATTTTTTTTATTGTTTGCTAATTATGCATTTTGACTTGGCTTGCAATATGTGACGTGTCCTTTTGCAATGGAGAAGGAAGCAAAGCGAAGTGGATAAGACAACACAGAGGTGTTTAGCTAGATGTCTTTGGACTGTGTTTTTCTTTGTCATTCTGAAGGGGACTGTCCAGTGGATAGTACATATAGAAGAGTGTTTGTCTTACATATGCCAATGTAGTTTTTACATCATCTTATGATCTATTAAAGTTGATTGATGGAAGTTCATCAATTGTAAGGTTTGTCTCACTTTTTGTGCTTCTTGAACATTTACTGTCAGTTATGTGTATTACAGTTAAAGGAATAGTTTTATAAATTGATTTATTGTGAATAGATGTGCTGCTACTTTACAATGTTAGTAAAAGACATTACTGTTGGGTATTTTAGAGGGTATTTTCCTATGAGATCAGATTGAAAAAAAACAACAACAGCATAGCAACACGGCAGTGCCCTGGCAACCCTTCACAAAATCCAGTAATTACTTACTGTTTATTTACTTTGCACAGTATTTCAAACATTGACTTGATTCATTAGATGAGCCATATTAATTAAATGTAACTGCTTTACCAGATTAGCAACAATTACTTCCATATTCATGCAGTGAAAGTGTATAAAATGAATGTAAGTAGAAGATAGCAGATGAAGATTGTAAAAAAAACAACAACAACAACAAAAACTTAAACTAAATCTTCAACTTGGCATCAGTCTAGTTTGACTGCCTTCTTACAAACATGAATGGTGCATGAAAATATATTTGGACACAAACTTAGACTGTTCAACGTTAAAAAGTGAAACTGCTTCCTATGTTTTGTCTGATGTCAATCAACCTAAATAACTCAGTTATGCCATTTTATTTTAAGAAATCATGTGCCACTCCTGGAACTGAACTGTTATACTGTCTATGATATTTGATCTTTGATCTTCAATCACGGAAAAGGCAGTGTCCATTTTTTTTTTACATCATATAATTACATTAAGTTTACAAAACCTCCTCCAGAGGGGAAAAAATACTAAAATGTATTTGAAATACATTTATTTTGTGCTAAGTAATCTACAAATACACACACACACATATATATATATATATATATATATATATATGTGTGTGTGTGTGTGTGTGTGTGTGTGTGCTTAAAATGGATTTGAAGTATTAGTATGAAATAAATGTATTTTAAATAAATTCTTACTAGGCAAAATCACAGCGACCCATGGTTAATGTCAAGCTGTTACACACAAGGTGCTGCTGATAATAATACTTCATAGTATCTGTGGAGAGTAGGACACCTACTGGCCGAGAAACAAAATAAGTTGAACACACTCCATTTCAGGAGCTATCTTTTTGATAGTGAGAATAATAGAGAATATAGAAGCAATATAGAAGTATAGTGACTTAATTTTATTTAAGCCTACTTGTTTGTTGTCTTAATACCACAATTACAATCATGCTGATGTTGTTTCATCTTACTCTTAAGATGCCTCTTTAAGAAAAATGGGAAATGTGATATAACTGTATCATATTAAGATATTTTTTGCATGTGCAGGATGATTAGCCAATGTGTGTGTGCTTTTTTTAAAGAAGTATAAATAACAATTCTTAATAATGTCATAAATATATTTTTTCCCATCTAAATCTCAAAAAACTTTTTTCTTGTTCATAGATAGCATATAAATAGCATTAGCATTATCTTCTTAATGTAATAATTTAATCTGAAAATTAAGTGAGTTTTAACAAAAATCCTCATAAGCACCAAGATACTAAGACTTGCTTTGATAGATTGCATTTGGAATATAAGTGTATTTGAAGAGTTTATTTGCAAAAACAGATAACTCAGTTTCTTTTTTTTAAATTATGTTATGTTTTTGTTGTGTTTTATTGTGTTAGTTAGCTGGTTGTTTTAATTAAACTAATCAAAATAACCCAATTGCAGTTTGACTGATATTAATTGGAATACACAATGGCAGTTTTGAGAATTGTTAAAAAGGGATCTGCTCCTGCTCCAAATGAACTGCTCTTAATGATTTTCTTTCGATCTAATTTTTGTTCACTTGTCACTCATTTTGCATCATTGATTTCCAAAATATCACAAAAACAATGCACAAATAAAACCTCCACTGAAACAACAAACCCATTACACTGTGACAACCCAAAATTAACAATCGCCTCCCAGCAACACACGAGAGCACCTCCTTCTGCGCTTCTGATTAGAGGACTGCATGGCCGGATGGTGACTGATGCAACATCCCCCTCTCACAGCCAATCACAGCACAGAAGAGCTCATGACCCTCAGATTTGGCCGTTGTGATGTTGATCAGCTTCATTTGGCTTCTGAATGTTTCCAACTGCCTCTCCAAACGCTTTAATCCAGAGCTGAAGACTTGCTCCAGGTTTCCTGGTATAACAGCTGCAGTTAATGGCACTGAAGCTCACACAAACCCTCTGAGTTTCCCTAATATCAGTCTTAATAACAAAAGGAAATATTTGAGCTTTGGTGGCTTTTAGTAGTCTTGAACAGAAATGAAGATGTCTTTTTAACAGCGATATCCAAATGGCTTTTTTTTTTTTTTATTCTAAGGAAATAAGGGAGATAATTTGTGACCAGCAGATTAGTTTTTAATAAAAGTTGTTCATTAACAATGTAAAGATTTTGTACACATTGTATTGTAAAAACTATAAGAACAGTGGGTAACATTTTATTTTAATGTGTCCTCATTACATATGTTTCAGACAGCTATAAAAGCTGTGCAGGAATATTAAAAAAGGCTTCTGATGTAGATGCAGTAGTTTTCCATTTGAATTTTATAAACACTTTTGGGATGTGATTAGAAGGGATTACTTTGAAACGCTTTTAGCTACAATATGGACTGGCCATTTTCTGAAGAGTTATAACAGATCTGTATTGTCTTTGTTAAGACAATACCAATAACACAGATTTAGTCAGTTTTTAAAAAAAAATATTATTCATGTTGCTTTAATGTGTATGAATTAATATGTTAATATTTATTAATTTATTTATTTAAAATTCTGTACTGCCAACATACTAAATCACTATATGAGTGTACTAATAACAAAAGATACATTTTAATAATTATTCAATGCAGGCTTCAATAAAAAGGACACTGCATGCTCATCTCTGGAAAGAGTACATAGTTGAAACTGGGGAAATGGCAAAGCTTCTTATTAATTCATTCCTTTTTCTGAGATACTGTCACACCATAAACGTCTAGTAAAAATGATCTGTATATGGATAAAGAAAGATTGCTAAGCTTTAAAGCTCCAGAACATATTTTCTTTATATTGGTAGGAAAGCATTGTATTATTCCTATGTAAAGTGATGCACCTTAAATCATAAAAGATTATTTGACATGATTCATGACTTTTGCACACTTTTACACTTTCAGAAAAACAGGTAAAAAAGCTGTCCTTTTAACAGTGCTCTTTCATAAGCTGTTATTATGTACACTTAAACTACTATATAAAGTGCTAATATGCAGTTTTAAGGGGTAAATATGATTTTAAAAAGTGTACTGTTTGAGGGGGTACTGCAGTGACAAATTTTTAACATTTCATTCTGAAAGTGTACAAAATTATTGGAGAATGTGACACTTTTAGGATTAGTTTCGAAGGATTTTTAAAAGGTAATTTCAATAATGCAATTTTGGAAATAAATGCAGAAGGTTGTTTAGCATATTTATTGTGCAATTTGTAATTTCTTATTATATATATTTTTTACATTTTATATAATTCTTTATGTTTTTCATTTTCAATCGTTACTTTGATTTGAAAAAAAAAAAAGAATTGTGAATGAATGGAAAAAAGCATCAGGTTGTATTGCCGTGCAGTGTTGCTCATGTAAACAGAATCAGTTATTATTAGTCATATGGATCTAACACAGCTCGGATATGAATAATCAAGTTATAATAAGCACAAACACAGGGCTAGGCAATTCCTCATGTATATTTAGTGCACCGTGGGAATTCAGACAGGCTGCTTTGAGCACTTACAGAGACCTTGTTCAAACAGTTGCTGTTTATAAGAGGAAAGCAAATGGCAGATGCCTATAGACCCCTAAATAAAGAGAAGTAAAGATAACTATTTCATCACTAAATTTAAGTTTAGGGGTTTAAATGCTGATCTTCGAGCAGTTTTGGACACCCTTATGTTGTATGGACAAACTCATTTAAATGAACATTCACTAACAGTTGCTTACTGAATGTATATTAGGTCAAAGTAAATGTACAATAGTCAAAAGTCATGCAGAAGTGTAATTGTGTAACAGTTAAGCTGCTAATTTCATGCATAGTGCAAACATTTAGCTGTTGCTCTTAATAAAACCCTCAAATATCAGTTTTTGTTAGAGTAGATGCACACACAATTGCACACTTGTTTCTGAAGTCTAAAAAAATATCTCAGGGAGTCCAGCAGATGGCAGTATTGCAGTTTACTGTATTCAAATGTTCATCTTTTGGGCTCATATAAAAAGCTAATCAATGTTTGTTATGCACTTTTTAGTGGTTTTATTATCATGCTTGCAAGTCACCTTTATTTATATAGCGCTTTTAACAATACAGATTGTGTCAAAGCACTGAACAGTATCACATTTGGAGAACAGAGTGTCAGTAATGTATAATGACAAGATTAAATACTAAATTTTCAGCAAAAAGCATTTCATTATTGAATGCAGAGACGTCATTGTCCAGCTCAGTTCAGTTTAAGTGGTATCTGTGCAATCAAATTGACATTAATCACTAGAAATTAAATGTCCCCATCTGAGCAAGCCAGAAGCGACAGTGGCAAGGAACCAAAACTCCATCTGTGACAGAATGGAGAAACAAAAACATTGGGAGAAACCAGGCTCTGTCGGGGGGCCAGTTTGTGGAATCCATGCTTCCACAAATATTTAAAGTTGCACACATCCATATGTTAGGAGACCCTGAGAGGCCTTCTATATAATTAATCATATCTGTATGGTTTATATAATAAACTGAGGTGTTTTTTTTAATATATGTGCTGTGGCTCACAAATAGTTAACACAGGTGATGGCGCCAGGGCCGTTACGTCCTCTGTGTGAGCGGTTCCTCATCCAGCGTAATCCTGCTTGAGCCACATCTGATCTCCTGTGATAGCACACAATTCCCAACAACAGCACCACCTTAGATGCCGTGTGCATTGACAGATCAGAGCGCTGATAGTGTGTTCTAGTGTTTGTGGTTTGAATGGACTAATAAAAGCGCTGACCTCTGTTGGGAGACATCAGTATTACTGAAAGTCAAACAGAGTAGACCACCCGTTTGTCCACCACCAGTGTCCTGCGAGGGCATCAGGAGCATTGATTTTCTTCAAGGACCTAATGCCTTTTCACTGTTTACAGCTTTAGCTCACCACACAGATGTTAATTATAGCCTATTTAACGCCACAACACATAATAATATGGTAGAGGTGATGTATTGGTGGTTAAATTAGCATAAACCGGTCTTATTCTCCCAGTTATGATTGGAGAAAAGCAGTAAATAGGCACCATCCATCATCATAACATTGACCTTGGCCATCTTAGACAATTAGTCCTGAGAAAAATCTGAGCAGTCCCTGTTGAAAAAAAAAACAGCATATGCTGGCTATAGGTATATTTTGAAGCATGGCAGCTGATTTGAGTTGGTTTAAACCAACATTTAGTTGGTCATGAGCTGATTATAAGCTTGCCCTGAGCAGGAGGTAGTTGCTTAGGACCAGCACACGACCAGTTTAAACCAGCTCAAAGCCAGATAACCAGCTCATGACCAGCTTTCCATCTTATGATCAACTAAGGACCAGCTTATAACCAACTCACGACCATCTGACAGCCAGCTTAACCAGCTCGTTATCAGCTCATGACCAATTAAGAACCAGCTTATAGCCAGCATACAAACAACTCATGAACAACTAAGAGTCAGCTCATAACCAGCTTTTAACCAGTTCATAATCAGCTTACAACCAGCTCATGACCAAATAAGAACCAGCTCATAACCAGCTCATGATCAACTAAGAACTAGTTTACAACCAGCTCATGACCAACAAAGAACCAGATCATAACCAGTTTATGACCAGATTACAACAAGCTCACGACCAACTAACGACCAGCTCATACTGTAACCAGCTTATAACCAGCTCATAGCCAACTAAGAACGAACTCATACCAGTTTACAACCAGCTCATGGCCAACTTACAACCAGCTTATCTTATAACCAGCTCATGACAAGCTTACAACCAGCTTATAACCAGCTCATGATCAGTTTACAACCAGCTCTTGACCAAATAAGAACCAGCTCATAACCAGTTTATGACCAGATTACAACCAGTTCATGACTAACTAAGAACCAGCTCATAACCAGTGTATGACCAGATATTCTAGGGTGAACTGTTCTATTAAAAAGTCTGATACAGTTATTCTTGATTATTCTTTTATCAGCATTACATTTATCAGCAAAATGTGAGCAAAAAAGACTCACAGATCCTTGTCTAATGCGAGCTCTTCTTCAAATGGATCCATGATGTTAAGAGGTTGGACAGAATCAGTGAACTGTGATCAGAACGGAGCGGTAATGATGAGCTGAGCATTACCTCTTTACAAGGTGAGTGCAATGTTGAACAATGTCACTGCTTTCTTTACTCAGTGTCATACTAAGTTGGGTGTACTGTGTAAATATTTAATGTAGGCACGTAGGAAATATGGACTGGATAGCAGATATATTGATTGAAATATTACACCTCAGTGAGAAGCTGTATAAGATTATGCTGAGCTCAATTTGATTGCCATTACAAAGTAAATCATTTCAAGGCCGGATGGACAACCTGATCTCACGGCAATTCGTACATATTTTAGGAGGTCGCTAATTCGTACAAATTCGTACCACCTCACTCGTACAAATTCTTACGATTTCTTCTAAATCGTACGTATTTTACGAGTTGCAATATGAATTTGTACGAATGACCTAAACCTAACCCCTCCCCTAAACCTACCCGTCACAGGGTTTTAGACAAATCGTACAAAATCGTACGAGTGAGGTCGTACGAATTAGCACGAATTTGGGACATGCTTGATCTTTTGACTGTGTGAACACCTCTGGGGTTTGTATTGGAATATGGGTGAGTGACAAGCCATCACATCAGTGCAGTGAATGATTTGTAGCGTTCAGCAGAAGATTATCACGCTGTCTGCTGGGAGCTCATCATCACAAGTAAAACAAATGCTGTTTTCTCAAAGAATAATTGCAGCATGTTCAAACACATTAATCAACATCGACTTGATCTTTTGAGTGCTTTGGCCTAAAGCTATAATAGCCTGTACAGACTAAACAAGCAAGTCCTGGATATGAGCGGATAATGTGATGTTCAGACGTTGCTTGCAGATTGCAGATTACTTCAGAGTGAATCCAATAAAACAGTTTTCATAGAACATAAATTATAGTCACAGAGAAGATGAAAACACTTTTAATTAAATTGCAAACAGTACATTTAGTGGAATATAGCACCTTTATCTGTGCAGAACTATTTAAGAACTGAAGCTTTTGATTTTGTGTGCGAAAGAGCATGTCTGTGTAGCGATGTTCAGGCAATACGCTGAGCACGACCCAGGCAGAGCTCTATCCCTTCAGTGAAGTTTGGTGGCGGCAGTATTGTCTTTAGGGAATTCTTCTGGAAAATTTAAAAAAAGGGAAGGAGCTCAAACCCTGAAGGGAAGCGTGCTGTAATCCATGAGTGCACTGGAGACAATGATCCAAAACATACAGAAAAAGCCCCTCAGGGTAAACATCACATCAAAGAGGTTAATGTCCTTGAGTGACCCTGACAGATTCAGGATCCATTTCCAACTGAGAACCTAATTTTCTCAAAACTATTCTAAAATATTTGATTTGTCTGTTTATTTCACATTTAATTTCACACAATATCATTCTTTCTCCAACACTACCACCCTTAGCTATACTTAAAAGATGAAAACCTATTTATAAAGGTCTCAGTTTCCACTACAAATTTAGTTAGCAAATTTAGAGTAGCATAAGTTAGCATACTCTGTTTACCAATAGACAACAGCATCAGAAAAGAGCTGAACTATGAGTGGCACATCTTTTTAAATTGTATTTGCACACACAAATTATTCTTGTAGCTTTGTAACTTAGTCACATGGATTATTTTAAGGATGTCCTTGCTATGTTTCTGGGGCTTTATTTATAAAATGTTGCACAAAAACCATCCTAAATTTGATCTTACGATCATGTCTCGAATATGCTTACGTTTGATTCATAGAATGAAAGTATGAACAGAAAACTTGCTTTCGCCTCTCTTTTAGATGTGAAAAATATGAATCGCAAAAGATTGTGAACTTGTGCGCAAATGAATGGTTTCAGCTCTCTGCCTTGTAAACGACTCCGGTAACACTTTCTATGAAGCCCGTATTTATAATACATTATAAGGGGATTCTTCAGGCAATATAATAAATTAAAACTGTTCTTATAAATATTCATGAGATGATACAACATATTATAAAAATTGTTTATTATGCATGTATTACGGGTTTGGAACAACACTGATGAGTAATTAATGACAGAATATTCCTCTTTGGGTGAACTAGCCCTTTAATATCCTAATGAATTTTGGCATAAAAGTTTTATCATTTTGACCCATACAATGTATTTTTGGCTATTGATACAAATATACCTGTGCTACTTAAGACTGCTTCAGTGTCACATTTGGGACCAATCTGAATATTGCTAAGGGACACATCAGTTCAACAATTTTTTTTATCATATGATGTAAATCCTGTAAACTTCAGACATAAATAGCATTACTCTTTAGAAAGTGCCATAAAGATTTGTAAATTTGAACCATGTTTGAACATATTAAGACACAAATCACCCCTCAGCAACAGTATTCTTTGGTCATGAACACTATTTCTCCTTCCTACGCAATCATTATTTTATTTCTCTGCCCAGTGATGTTTGGCTTGTTTGTGGTAAGACCAGGACAGAGGTTGAATGTGTTTGCTGAAACACTTTCAGAATTCAGTCACCATGATGGTGTGCAACACAGCTGACTCACATGACAGCTTTTTTCTTTTTCCCTGAGATATTCCACATGGATGCTTTTTTTTGTTTAGTTTAAGTCATTAAATCAGGACCACATATTGGATGAATAGACTTACATCTTTGGACTACTGTACATAAAAGAAAATAATAATAGACTCATTTTTAAACTCAACTATTAAAATCTATTTGAGAGATGAGTTCTGAGGTGAATTCTATTCACCGTAGCACTGAATAAAAGATTTCTTTAGCAACAGTCAGTGACTAGAGGACGTGATTCAAATGTTCAAGGATGTTTATTTGTCCCAGGGGTTTTCCCTCCAAAACTATTTGCCTCCAACTATTTGTTCCCAAGAGTCCAGACACAAAGTGAGGTTCCCTCATCGCTCTGACATATTCATTTACATAGCAGGACAGAAAAAAAAAAAAAAAAAAAAAAAAATCTAATTTACTGTTGGGTCATACAGATGCTGGTCTGAGAAGTGAACTTGATAGTACAAACACTTTAGTCTGTTTGGAGATGGCATACAGTAAATGCACTATAATAATCGGTGCAAAAACAGTCTACCTTTAGTTGCCTTAATTCAATAAGCAGTTTAATTTAGTAAATCTGGTCATCATTTGAAAGTCCAATTCTCACTATTAACAAACCATTAGCTACAACTTTTGCTTAAAAGTTGTAAACTTCTAATTTGCTGCTTGTTAAGACTTAGTAAGGTAGTTTGGGTATTTGGTAGGATTAGGGATGCAGAATATGGTCATAAAGAATATGTGCTTTAAAAGTACTAATAAAACAGCCAATGTATTAATAATAGGCATGCTGATAAGCAACTTTGGTAATAGTGAGAACTGGTCCCTATATTAAAGTCTAACTCATATCTGAACTTAAGTTCCACTGCCATCTGCATTGGCACACACACACACAATCATGACACCTCAGTAATAAAGAAACCTCAATAACCTCAAATTGCTTTTTAAGCCCGTAACCTTTTAAAATTGCAATAACCAAATTTCAATGACCCAAGCCAGTTTGAGTCATTTTGGCAACCCAGTACTAGGTAAAAAGGGACAAACCCTGGGATCCTATAATTGTTGCATAACGAGTTACTTTAAACATTTACTGCGGCTACACTATGAACATATTTCATCCAAATCTTCCAAACCCGCCAGGACAGAAATAACAGCTCTGTGTGCAGTTTGTGGGTGGAGAAAGAGATGCATTGGTCAACTGCCAAAGAAAAGATCATTTCACCCAAATAAAACTTCTGATAATTAGAGAAAGCGGGATGGATATGATGCCAAACATAGTGTTGAAAAAAAAAACAAGCCTTCCCTGCAAATGTGTCACACTCATGTTTTGCGCTACGTAAAAAAAAAACCCAACTCTGCGATCTGGCAAATTATATGGTTTGATGAAACCAATATTGGCTCCAAGCAAAAGCACACTATAGTTACAGTGAAAAGTGGTGGTGGCAGCATCAAGTTGTGGAGGTGTTTCTCTTCAGCCAGGACTGTGCGATTGGTCAGGATTGAAGGGATGCTGCCAAGTACATCCAATTTTTTTTAAGAAAACTCGTGGATGGACTTGAAGAGAGCAGTCCATTGCCGCTCACCACAAAATTCCCCAATCTGGGTGTGCAAAGCTAGTACAGACACAGCCAAAAAGATCAATGTAATTAAAACAAAATGTGGTTCTATGATGTATTAAATGAGGGAACTGATGACTTTTCCAACCCTGTTATTTTAGTTTTAGAAAGATTTTTTTTTTTTATGATCAGAACTGGCCTTTTTCTTTCATCAGTTCCAGTTCCAGTTCCATGATTCCTGGCTGTATGACAAATATAGTACCTCTTTCAAAGGGAAATTATGATTTGGTCCCACTTTATATTAAGTGTCCTCAATACCAGTGTACTTACATAGTAACTAGATATGTATGTAGTATGTTACTACAGTATACTACAGCTGTAATATTTCTGTAACTACACACTTGTAACAACCCACAGAATGAAATGTGTAAGTACAAATCTGTAACAGGACATACATAACTTTATTTTGTAACAACAATATGTAATTGGAGTAATTGGAATCATTTGATCCAGGGGGTGGAGATGGGTAGGTATAGGGGTGGAAACGGGTAGGTTTAGAGAAATGTAAAGTGGGAGGAGTTGGATCTCATGGTGGAGTGCCACTGTAATACCAGTGTACCAGTGGCAATGCCTCAGGAACTGTCCACTTAATATAAAGTGTAACATTCTGGACACCAATCACAATATATGTAAAGCCGAACTTACTGGCTGTTGCTGTGTAACATCAGAGTAATTACATAGTAAATCCATAGGAATTTGTCTACTTAAGTGTAACACTATCTTTAAGTGTTGTTATTCCTGTTACACATTTATACTTTCATTGCTACAAAGTGTTGTTACCAATGTCCTGTTACACATTTGTACTCATACATACCATTCAGTGGGTTGTTACATATGTGTTGTTACCCAAATATTAGAGCTGTAGATACTATGTGCCACTGTGATTACATACTACGTATGCATCTGTTTACTATGTAACTACATAGGTAGTAGGGACACAATATAAAGTGGGACCCATATCAATTAACATGTACTCTTACAAGTTAATTGATATGGGTCTCACTTTATATTGTGTCCGAAATACCTGTGTAGTTACGGAGTTACAAAGACCAGTCATCAATCAATCACCTTTATTTATACAGCTCTTTTAAAAATACTGAACAGTACCAAATTGGAGTAAAAAGTGTCAGTAATGTATAATGATGTGATGTAATGTATAAACTCAATTTTCAGCTAAAAAAGGCATTTCATTATTGAATGGAGATACATCGTTGTCTAGATCAGCTCATTTTAAATAAGATCTTTGTAATCAAACCAATGATAATCACTAGTAATTATGTGTCCACAAATAAGCAAGCCAGAGGTGACAGCAGCAAGGAACCAAAACTCAATTTGTGAAAAAATAGAGAAAAAACCCTGGGAGAAACTTGGCTCAGTTGGGGGGCCAGTTCTTCTCTGGCCAGACGAAATCAGCATTTAATTTCCAGTTCAATTTAAATAAATTCAGCCATGTTACATTGTGTAAAGGACTGTGTGTGTCTGATTCTCATGATCTGTCATCTAGGTGTTCTGGTCTCTGATGACGGTCAGGGCTGTAAACATCATCTCTTGGAGACCGACTAATATTAGCATAGAACAATCCTACAGAATAACAGAAATATATTAGTGTGCTACGTGTAAGCCAGGTTAAAGAGTTGTGTCTTTAATCTAGATTTAAACTGACAGAGTGTGTCTGCTTCCTGAACAGTGTTTGGTAGATTGTTCCAGAGTTTAGGTGTTAAATAGGAAAAGGATATGCTGCCCACAGTAGAGGTATTATCAAATGGCCAGAGTTTTGAGAACACAGAGCTTGCTCAAGTATTGATGAGCTAAGCCTATCAGGGCTTTATAAGTAAATAACAAGATTTTAAAATCTATTCAATGTTTGATAGGGAGCCAGTGCAGTGTTGACTCTAGCTGCAGCATTTTGGACTAGCTGTAGTTTGTTTATTAGGCGTGCAGAACAACCAACCAATAAAGCATTACAATAGTCTAACCTTGAGGTCATAAACGCATGAATTAACATTTCTGCATAGATATGTTTTTAAGATGGAAAAATGCAGTTCTACAGATGCTGGAAACATGGCTTTCAAATGAAAGATTGCTATCAAACAGCACACCTAAGTTCCTAACTAATGAAGAAGAATTGACAGAGCAGCCATCAAGTGTTAGACAGTGTTCTAGGTTATTACATGTGGGGTTTTTGAGGTCCGATTATTAACACCTCCATTTTTTCAGAAGCAGTGAAAAATTACTCGTTATCCAATTTTTTATATTGACTATGTATTCCATTCGTTTTTCAATTTGGTGTGTTTCACTGGGCCACAAAGTTTTACATTTATACATGTTAGATTTATAGATTTAGATTTAGATATTAGATTTATACATGATCTGAAAGCTGAATTAATAAGCACATTGATGTATGATATGTTAGGATAGGGCAATATTTGACCGAGATACAACTATATGAAAATCTGGAATCTGAGGGTACCGAAAAATCACCTTTAAGTTGTCCAAATGAAGAAAATCAAAAATTAAGTTTTAATATATTTACGGTAAGCAATTGACAAAAAATCTTCATGGAATATGATCTTTACTTAC
>JAUCMR010000091.1:14860572-14883072 GCA_032357425.1 Enteromius argenteus | reverse complement strand
GGGTAAAACAGTTTGTAATCAAGCATGAATAATGAATATAAGTATAGTGTTACTAATTTACATTCTATCATTGCCTGGTGTGGCTGCAAAAGATGTGTCAGGGTAATGCAGGTGCAAGGCCAACAAGGGCCAAAGCTTTGTGATTGAAGCACCAACAGATTTTTAGAAGAATCCAACCAGGAACCGTATATCTTGGACTAGAAATAGCCAATTCTGGTCGGACAGAAGAGAGGACAATTGTCACCTCTGTGAGGCTCCAAGGTCAAACTGACAGCACATGTGAGCTGGCTGCAAGAACACCTTGGCGCAGGAATAGTAAAGATGTTGACATGAACAGGTTCTGCATAAGATGCTGGAGATCCTTGAAGTATATGAAAACAGCCATGAGATGAAGTTAAAATACACTGATTTTGCCATCGAGTGCAGGGAAAGTGGATGGAAAACTACCATTTACGAAGTCCCCTTTGTGGAGGTTGGGTGTAAATGATTCATGGGGATATCAATGCAGAATCTACTTTGATATAGCTGGATCACTCTTGAATACATTTTACAGGAAACAAAAGAAGAAGCAGAGAAAATAAGTTTCTGGCATTGATAAGAAAAAGAAAAAATCATAAAACAGTGGTATCAAACTCAGCTCCTAGAGGGCCACTGTCCTGCAGAGTTAAACTGCAGGAGCTAAACTCTGCATTGGCCCTCCAGGAGTTTTGACACATACGGGGAGAAAGTGGTTAAGTTGTTGCACTGCATCACACTTGTAAGGAAGCAAATATCTGGATGCGAAGGTAAGATGGGAGTTGCAGAGGTGGCAAAGAGATGTCCCTGACCACTAGCACAACACCAGGAGGTATTCTGAGAGAAATGGGGCAAAAATAAATCTGTGAAAGGTGGCTCCTGGCTGAAACATGCTGCTGGATTGAAGGCAAATCTTTCTTCTTCTTTTTTTTCTTTTACTTCACCCAGAGAGTTCAGAGGTTCTTTACCATTGGTACAGTATATCAGAAAATAATTCTTTTGAATATGGCATAACTCTGTATGAATTGTAGTAAAAAATGTATCCAATAATAAAAACACAATACCTATTAGATAAACATGGTATAGGAGTATCGAACATAAACAAACTGGTCAGAATAATGAAAGGATGACTGCAAACTATCCCTTGCATATACATCCATATCTACACCATGAAATATTTTACAACAGAACTATTAAAATGCATTCTCTATGCTAAAGTACTCAATGAATTTTAAAGTTTTATTATTTTCCATTTGCTTTCCAGGCATTGAAGTTATTATTTTTATTATTATTATTATTCTTACCAATGCATGCTCCTTCTTGGTCTTTCTCCCAGCCATTCCTACATTCTTTACAATCCCAATCGGTTCCTCCGGTGCAGCCAACACAAGACTCATGACACTCTCAAAAAAAAAAAAAAAAAAGAAATAAAACGTCAAAAATTATATACAAATCTCAAAAATATTTTTTTCCCAGGTTTCAGATATAGATTTTTTTCTGGGTGGTCTTAGACTTTTAGGCATCACTGTATATATATGAACTCAAGTTTTATAAATATTTCAAATAGGAGGTGCACTTGAAGCTGAATACCTTGTTTGGAAAGGGATGGACAATAGCTTAAAAACAAATAATTCTACCAAATAATTAAAAAATCATTTGTTCTTGCTGGATAACAGGTGAGCCAGGGATACTTCAATATTATACATAAACTTCTAAAATCATTATGGAATGAGTGTGTAAAGTAAATGAGTGTAAACTCTTTGAATAAAATGAATGCTGCACAATTGCCTTGCTGTGTCTTTCAGGAATCAGAGTTTTGGTACTACAAACGATTGTTCTGTAATTAACTATCTCTAATTATACATATGTATATGGATATGTATGCATATGTATACACACAAGGCATGTTTTTCAAATGAGAAAAACAGAGAAAAAAAATTACATTTAAAACAGAATTCTAATGTAGTTTCACAAAAAGTTTCACCTATTTCTGGTTTTAATTATAGACTGCTACAGATACAGATATTGGCTCCACTGCCACCCCTAGTTATGACTATGAAACATATGATGCTCATCAAGTTTATTTGATGTGTACCTTTGCACAAGGAGAATGTATCATTCCTCAATGCACTAAAATAGCCATCACTGCAGTCCAGACACAACTCCCCTTCATATCCCTTATCACAACTGCACTTTCCATTTCCAGCCCTTGTTCCATCTCCATCACATTTGCCATTACCATGACATGGTTTGTCAGCTCCTCCAACGCAAGCTTAAAATAATGCAGAACAAAAGACAATTTTACAAATTTTCATAATCTCAAAAGGGGACATGGTGATGTAACAAAAGAGTTTTTTTTTCAAATCCATTTGCAATTCCTCACAAAATGCTTGCATTCAATCAATTTTGCGTGTAAAAGCACTGCAATAAAGTTCATCTCCATCTCAATGACTTTCATCAGAACATCCCCTTAAGGGCTCTGCAGCTTTTAGCTAGCTACAGTATGTGTTTAGTTTAATGGAACAGGAATTTGTAAGTAATTGTGTTTTCTTTTTTTAATACTGTTGTTTATTACTCTAACAGTAACGCAAAACCATATGTTAAGTATCTACAAAGGACTGTGGATATGCAATGCTTTGGCTAAGCATTTGTATTATTAAAAATATGTTAATTCAACACTTAGTTCACTTACTGTTGCAGTCAGGACCAAATAAACCTTTTGGGCAGCACATTTTAATGGTCTCTATACAAAACCACTTGAATAGATTAGGGTGATTTGTTTTCCTGCAACAAAAATGCCCCCCCCCCCCAAAAAAAGGGGAAAAAAAAGTTAGATTTCTTTATTAATTTGATTAAATACATACTTTCAAAAATGAAACTGAAGCCCAAAGTATACATACACTGTCTGCGTGCCATATTGTATCGCACAGCGTGCATGGCGTATATTATGTCATCAACAGAGTGCACACGGACTGTCCTTATGCACACTCCCATCTCCCAATTCTGGGTTTGTCACATAAAATACAGGACGGCTTGTCACCCTACCCTAGTATATGGATGCTGCTTCTTTGTCCTTCAGAGTGGTACACTTATACTGGGCACAACAGATGCAGCTCATGCACAATCAAATAAAGTTTGCTTAGAAAGGCTTGCCTATGCAACAGTGCACAAGACATAATGGCACGCAGAAAAATGAAGTATACCTCAGCCTTGAGAATGAAGTCTTCAGGCATTATGGTACAAATTCTCCATTTCAGTTTCTGACCTCTTGAACCACCATGTCTCAAAGTGTTCCTCATTTTCTTCCAACATGTGGTTGCACTCAAAACTGCTGCTGTCACACAAGCCCTCCAGTATCTCTGTCAACCTAATCTCACTAAAGACACAAGAAATTTTTTGAATTGTAACCAGTCTATCCTGATAGACTGGTTAAAGATAATGAACTACAACAGTGCATTTCATTAGTGCATTCAAGTAAATATTGCTTTAAGATGTTTTGTGTCAAATTATCAGGTTTTCTTACTTCTCACCTCAACTCATATTTGGAGAGTTTTCGCTCTTCCCAATCTGTGTTTCCACCACCAAAATTTAGCTTTGCTGTTTTTTCCAGACCCTGGCAAAATGAATGTATTAACAATCAAAGTGACCCTAAGTATTCAGACATGTACAGTACATCACATATAAACACATCCTAACGTTTATTTTCTCTCTAATTTATATGTTTTACGTATGGACATGAAGAACTAAGGCGTGACGACATTCAGATTGTTTTTGTTTTTTTCATTTTATAACTAACAAACTTTATTTAATGAAATTGTTTGCTTTAAAAAACACAATTCTCTTTAAGATGGGACGATATAACAGAAAAATAAATAGAAACATACATACATACCTTGTCAAAATTGTCGACTAGTTGTCTGCATGTTGAACATAATGACTTAAAGTCCTTTGCATACACAGAACCAAGTGCTAGAAACAAAATAATACAACTCAAGCGAAAAATACTATATGAGCGTAACATGCTTTCTTGTCTAGCTCAAGGGTTGTCCAATAACAAAACACTGGTTTTCTAGGTTGTCTCCACCCAGTTAAGATCCACTGAATCAACATCTAGTGTCTGAAATTATGACACGTTTATTATAAAGATATGTAGATTGTCATTTTCAGAAATTTCCATGCCGCCTTCTCATCAGCTAGACATTCGGATTTCCGCGTCAACCCATCGGTAACATTGTGTCTTTATGTAATTGGAGCGTTCTCCTGGCCATCAACGTGTGAGCCAATGCAATGCCGCCACGCGCGGGACAAACAAAAAAAGATATTTGTACGCCTACGTCACAATTCGCATGCTGTTCGAACTATCAGAGATTAGGATTTGTTTGTCCAAAACAGGCTGAATTATTAATATATGCCATTATGTTGCAGACAAGTCAAATCTGTCTTTTCATAAGCACCAGAAAAACTGATGAGTGATTACTAATCAGCATGTTAACAATTTCGTGCTTTTATTTGTAAATTAATAATTATTTAATTTAATTTATATAATATGAAATAGTTAGCACTATATATTAAACCATGTAAAGGCCACAAACACCAAAAATAACAGTCATGAATACAAATAGTTAAGGTCAGATGAGAAATGTTGTAATGACATGAAGGATGATTAGCACAAGTGATAGTTCTATACTAGAAAAGAATAAATTAATACTGTGCACTATTAAATTTGTTTGTTTATTTGTTAATTTAAATTAATTTAATTTTCCAAGTTTACGTTAATTTTCCAAGGAGAATCATCAGATGACATCAACTTTAACTTTAATGGACATGCAAAACAAATCTATTAATAGCACTTATAATACAGATTGCAAGTGCAAGATTACAAGATTTACAATACATATTGCTTCAAAGCCGGTTTACAGTAGCAAACAAGAAAAAAACTGACAAACTGTTGCATCAAAGCTACAATAGAAAAATAGAGGATGTGCTTGTTAATTCTATCAGAGAACCAAGCCAATAGTCTCACCAACAAAATTGTGCATTAAAAATAAAGAATATGTTTTAAATAGCTACAAGCAGCGGTCATTGTTAAAATTGCTAAAATTTACAGAGATATGAATTTGGGTGTGTCTATTTACTATGCTTATTCGTGTTATTTATTTATTTATTTATGTTTAATCATTCAGAAAAGATTAGATGTGTGGCTTCCTCTGATGGACAGCATTATTATTACGGCCGTCATCCGCGAGTTATAGCAATGGCTGTATTTTGCACACCATTTGTTTTATTTTATTTTTATACTTTCAGCTTTAATGTGCAAGGCTTATGGTTTACAAAAGAGTCCGCTATGCAGCTCACTGCAAACTGGTATTTTGCTATCATGTTTTATTTATTTATTTTTTCATAGTCATAACACTTTGTGCGTTTCGCGCATTCACAGAAAATAGTATGGACAGGCTAACTTAGGCATAACAGAATCATCCATCACCATATCTAACAACAATTATCCGTTTATAATAGTCCCGAGAATGGGAGTCATTGTTTTTTAAATTCAATTAAATGTAATAATAATTTAATGCATCACAATAATATTTAAATTTAATTATTATTTTTGTTTTTTATTGAGTTTTGACGCTTAATGTCAAGAGTGCCTTGAGATGATCGTGAGAATGGAAAAGGAATTCTTTATATTTAGATACACCATACCGGATATATCTCAGAAAACGCTTGTGGCGATAAGCACCGCCCATGTCACAGCTTTGCTTTTCTGTCAATTTCCATTCTACCCATCTATTTCTTTAGACTTTAGCGCACGCGCTGTGACTGCTAGTACAGTGCGCTGTGATGGCTCGAAAGGAAGCTGTGAATGAGCGTCCTCTTTTATTTTTAATCATTTGTATTGTATTCATACATTTGTTTATCTGTCCCTACACCAAAGTTGAAGAAAGTTTTAACTTACAAGCAATTCATGATGTTCTGTATCACAGATTTGATTTTGAAAAGGTAAGCGCTCGAATCTCAAAAACGATTAGTTTAAAAAAAAAAAATCATGTTTAACCTTAAAACAGCGCATGTAATTGTTTAAAATATAAAGTGTTCTCTTTGTTAATCCTGTGTTTTAGTGCGTTAAACCTAAGCTTGTGATCTTAGATTAAATTTGCTAAGAGTGCTGCAGCCGTGACGTTTAAACCCGGAAAAGAGTCCCATGGTGAATTAAACACTCTGTTATAGTGCTATGGTGCTTTAGTGTTGTATAGCATTGAAACAACTAGACCCGCATGAAGACTAAACTTGTTATTACTGTTCCTCCAGTATGACCATCATGAGTTTCCTGGTGTGGTTCCTCGTACGTTTCTTGGACCCCTGTTCATATCAGCACTCAGTGCACCAATGACTTGTGTGCTTGCCCTCTTTCAAACATCAAAGTTTCACACTCAGATCCTTGGTATGTCAGAGAACACAACCTGTAGCTTTAGGCCTACATTAAACCCATTTTATTAATTTCAGTTTCATCTGCTTTATGTTCTTCTTTGTTCCACAGTGAGAGGAGTTCTTGGACTATGCGTGATTCTGTCACTATGGCAGATGCAAAGAGAGGTCCGGAGGCAGTTTGGGTCAATGGTGGCCAGTCTGTTTTGCTTTATCTGCATCACACAGTTCCATCTGATGTTTTACAGTACCAGAACCCTCCCAAATGTGTTTGCTTTGCCTTTAGGTACAGACTATATGAAGTACAAAGTATTTTGGAGTGATATTTAGTTTTCTATTAACAATTTTGTTATTTTGGCTTAGAAAACAAAGTTGAAACAACTTGACTTGCGGTCTTGCTTTAATTGCTGTAACGGCACCTTATTCAAGTAATACATCATTTTGTCTTACTTAAATTTTACCATTAAATGTTTTTTTCAAATTCTGTGTTATTGAATAGTTTTGCTGGCATTCACGTCTTGGTTGGGCCAGAGACTCGGTGCCTTCATTTGGCTCTCCGCTTTGGCCATTATTGTGTTTCGCTCTGAATTGTGTCTCTTCTTCGGCCTGATGTTGTTGATGTCACTCCAGAGCAGGAAACTCCATCTTCTACAGTTACTTTACCATGCTGTACCTGCTGGTGTTTTATCTTTAGGTCAGTTATGCACAAATATTAACATTGTTTTTGTTTCTCATCATGCAAAGAAAAAGATCTTCACAGACTGAAGTGTGTTTCTTTTGTAGGTCTCACTGTCATGGTTGACACAGTTTTCTGGAATAAGCTGCTCTGGCCTGAGGGTCAGGTACTATGGTACAACACTGTCTTGAATAAAAGCTCCAACTGGGGAATATCCTTTTGCCAAATTATTTTAAAATGCTTGTAGTTTAAAGGAGTAATTTAGTCAAAATAAAACGTCATTGTCTCTAATGACAATCCAAGCCCTTATGACTTCTGTGGAGCACAAGAGGAGGAACTGGTTGTTCTTTTGCAATTACAATGAATGAGCACCAAAGATTTCAGGATTTAAAAATTACAAAAGGTTATTGTAAAAGTAGGACTCCATAGGACTGATAGGTTTGTGAGGAGAGTGCATTTGTATTAAATAACAGAAATAATGGAAAGGGTGGAGAAAGCTGCTCTCAAGAAAATAGATTTTCTTTTTACTTTTGGCCAACTAAATCTTTGTTAACAACAGTAATGCATTATTATTATTGTAAAAAATGCATTCTTGCTTGATTCTGTCTCCTGTCAAATTGTAATCTTTCCTTGACTTCTTTTGTGCCTCAAACTTTCCCTTTTCTGTGGTACTTCTATTCTGCTCTCCCTCGAGCTCTTGGCAGCACAATACTATTTATTCCACTCGGCCTCTTGGATAGAAGAACATCAAAACCGCTCACTGTAACTGTAGGCTTCATTCTGCTGTACTCCTTTTTGCCTCACAAGGAGCTCCGTTTCATCATCTACACCTTCCCTGTTTTCAACATGATTGCTGCCTGTGGCTGTTCCTTTATGTAAGTTAAACATATTTTGATAGTAAAATAATTTTGAATTTAATTTTCTTGCATGAAAAAACAATTTAGTTCAATAATTGGGTGTATTTCTGAATTGTGAATGAGAAAAATGTGTGATAAGATTTTATTTTATCCATCTGAGACTTGATTGGGGAAAAATGGGTATACCTGAATAGGGCCAGACTGAATGAAAGTTTGCTAAAACAAAACCCTGCCTAACATGACATGAGAGCAAAAAGAAAGAAATGTAAAAAAGAAATTTACGACAGTACCTTATGTCCCGTAGGAAGCTTGATAAGACAACACTGATAAGGACAAAATACAAGGGATGTAACAATATTATCAATTTCTTGATTGCAAAACTTGATATTATCGTAATCACATTATGATATGAAATGCAGGTCTTCCAGGCAAAAAGTGTAGTTAGAATATATTTAAACTTCTAATTTTAACATAAGCCTTATGCTTTGTTTCTGCCAAATGAACTGTATCTGTCAAAAAAATGGAGCTCTAAATTTTGAACATTAGATGCATTAGATAGAATAATTTAACTTTGAAATGTACAAAATTACTTTTGTCCCCCAATTGTTTCAATTGTCTTTTTTTTTTTTTTTATAGAATTTTACAATAAATATTGCATCATGGACTTTATATCACAAAATTATTGTGTCTTAAGATTTTGATATCATTACATCCCAACAAAATACCTATTTAAATAATTTTAAATAGATGAGGAAGAAACTTTATCACAAAATCCTGCCTAGAAAGCCTCATACTTGACACATGTCCTGTTAGCTGAAAATGTAAGAACACTGGACATTCATTTTATTTTTTAATTAACAAAAAAGACTGAAGGGGTCATGAACTGCATTTTTTTAAAATGTGTAATAAGAATACTGAAGGATGTACAGACATACACATCAAATATGTATTTGAGACATACACACGAGAGACAGGTGAAATATGTAATTTAAAATCTTTCTGTTAGACTGCAGTTTCACACACCATTTGCATCAATGGACTTTGTAAACTTTATAAACTAACCTCTAGAACATAATCTGAGATGGCGTTTCATGATCATCATGACCTGTGATTGTTGTCATTTATAATTGTTCTTTTATTTGATATAATAGATATGGTTATTCATTTTGCTCTAATTGGTCCTACAAATTATTTTCATGCACTTTAGTATCAGATTGGTCTATCAGAATAATAAAAAATCTTTCAATTATGTATTATATTTTTTTAGGCTAGTTGACTGCCACTTTTTGTTTAAAGAGGAGATAGAATGCCCATTTTCTGCAAGATTTTATGATTCTTTAGGGTCTTCATGAAATGTCTTTTACAAACATACGTTTGCAAAAAAACCTGCATTTTCTCTTTTTTTCCGGTTACAGTTTGAAGAATTACCGCAAGTCATGGATGTATAAAGTTGGCTCCATAGCTATGGTAGGACATTTGGTGCTAAATGGAGTGTATACAAGTATTTCTCTTTATGTTTCCCATCACAACTACCCAGGAGGGAAAGCAATGCAGGAGCTACACAGAATAATTCCAGTAACAGCAGGTATATTGATTTGTATTCCTTGTTTAGTATTGAATTATTATTAAAAAATGAAAGCAATCTGATTGCATTGCATACTTCTCACACAGATGTGTCACTACACATCGATGTACTTGCTGCACAGACGGGAGTCTCACGTTTTCTGGAGCTAAATAGTAACTGGAGGTGTGTTTAATTATTAAAGACAATGCTATACATGTGCAATATTGCTGATTTGTCTGAATGTTTTTCTTTCATTTCCTAGATATGACAAGAAGGAAAATTTGACTCTTGAAGATGCAGTTATGAAAACATATTCACACCTGTTAATGGAAGCAAATGCAACTAAGATATCACTGCTAAAAGACTCTCACAAACCTTTGGTTATCTTCTCAGGATACCAAAACCTCATATTTGAGATGTTCCAATTTCCACCTATCAAAATCAAGCTAAACAACAAGCTTGTGCTGCTAGAAAGACACTCAAATAATGAACGCAGATAGTGAAAGTGAAATAAATGTTTACATAATTGGTTTTCTGAATTATTTTAATTGTCTGTTTTACTGAGGAGAGACGTCCTGAGTTAAGGTGTTTCAATAGCATGGTCATTTGCTCGCTGCTTCCTTTTGTAATCAGTTGAAACATGTGATTACTATGCCTCCAGAATGCTTTGTATGACTGATAACTGTGGCTTCAGACTTTAATAGCACTTAAAGCCATCATTTATGTTGTTCCAAACCTGTATGACTTTCTTTTGCAAATACAAAAAGTATTTTTAAGCTGGTAACCAAACCATTTTGTTGTGCGTTGACTTCCATTGAATGCACAAAAATTGCTGTTTCACAGAAAAAGTCATACAATTGTGGAATAAAGTGGGATTATACAATCCCTCTAATCATATGTATAAAAACTAAATCCAAAAAAATTGTGCTAGGTAAGGTCATCTAAACATCTCTGGCTGCAGAGGAACACTCTAGACACATGGCCTATCCTTTTTTTCAGAATTGCAATCAGTATACTAAAGTTTAGCAAAACATCAACTACCATTAGTACTATGGCAGCTGTAGTATGCGCTGTCCTCTGTATACAACTATTAATACTATTGTATGTTAATATGTTAATATCTCTTTTCACCACATTTTTCAGTTTGGATTAGAATTAGAGATTTATAAGACAATCAAGATTGGGAAAATATATAATGCATAAGGTGACAACTATTAAAGACATTCAGAAGACCAAGATCTGAAACAATTAAATTTAAAAGCAACATGGTTTCAAACTTTAAAGTTTTATTTACAAATTACCACATGAAAAGAAAAAAAAAAATGTTCCAGTCTCAATTATTCCTCTGTCAAATTATATTTTGGAAATTTATTAAATGTACAGTACATTTCCTTAAAGTCCCATAATTTAAACCCTTTAGATTAAAAAACAAAAAAAAAAAAAAAACATTTGTGCTTTACAAAAAAAAAAAAAAAAAAAAAAAAAAAGATTTTAACCTGAAAGTAAAGCATTATGTACATTTTAACAGCTACAAACAAAACAATCATCAGCAAAAAATAACCCTAATTCTAACAGTACCATGAACCACAAAAATCACAGAATTAAATAAAATACATTTAAAACATCTCTCAGTCACAGCATTTATTTTGGGCCATGTATTTATATAAAAACAGTATTCAGCATGTAGTTTCAATTTTATAAAATCATTTAATCAGAAGACTATGACTTGCTTTGCACATTAGTTAATATTTACAGCATGTTGACCTGAAGTAGTTTGTATAAGGCACAAGGAGAGAGAAGACAAAGATAAAATAAATTTTATAAAAAGGAATCAAAATACAGCAACAAACAATAACTACCCCTATAGCTAGCTAACCCTCCCTCCCTGAAAACACTTTTCACCAGGAATAAGACTCCAGTTATCAAGTGTACTCAACAGTAGTACTCAATCAATCTTTTATTCAATTAAATATCATCCAAATGCTCTGTGTATTGAAGAATATGAACCTCAGTAAAATGAGTTGTTTAGTTAGGCCTTCTCAGAAAAGTTATTTGAGTGGCCCTAGGTTGAGGTTCATCAGAATCTAAGAAACAGCCTTGCAAATATAAATACGCAATCATCAGTACTGAAAATATATCAAAGGAAGGTTGACTTTTAAAAAAAGAAGTCCTTCAAGATTTTCTAGCAATGGCCGGGACTGATTCAGGGCACAGTTGACACTTGATGTGCTAAAAAGTGTGTCTGCTGGTACAATGCTGGGTGGACAACCCACATAGCGTACAGCTACTTTGGCAAGTTCAGGCCACAGTAACTTCTTTAGGTTCCAATAATCCAGAGGATCACAACTCTGGTCAAGAATGTCTTCCTCCAAATACTCCAGCACTGCAAGCTCCAATGATTTTGGTCTCTCCTCCTGCTTGATTTTCTGTCTAATGTCATCCATAAGAGCCCAGAGGTTTTCTTTGTTTGAGGCCAAGCTGTTTGATGAAGCTGGTATTTCACTGCATCCATTTGACAGTGGTGGTTTAGTCTCCACAGAGCTAGATGCAGACACCTCAAGCTCTTGTATAAGGTCATGCTTACACTGCTCTGCTTCTTCCTCAGTAAAAAGGGAGGTCTTATACCTCGGGTCCAACATGGTTGCCCATATGTACCTGGGGTCATGAAGTGTAGGGGACATTTTAGTCACCATTGCTTCCTTTAAAGACTTCAGCATATTGTCAATACCCATGGTCTCATCAAAAAGCATATCTATTTTTCGGTTGAGTATGTGAATGAGTGGAATGACCTGACCTAGTGTTGCTGTGCGATTGCTCATCTCCCTGCAGGCTACCTCGAAAGGCTTAAGAGCATTGCAGACTGACTGCATGACTTCCCACTGGTCACAGCTTATCTGTTCCCTGAAATTGCACTCTATTGACATCTCATCAATGGCTTTCTTTTGCTCTACTAATCGCTCAAGCATAAAATATGATGTTTTCCACTTAGAGGGAACATCCTGAACCAGCTGGTTTTCAGGTAACTGATAAGTTTTTTGCAGCTCTGCCAACTTCTCCTTTGCTTTAGCAGAACGATGCACTCTCTCACAGATTTTCCGAGCAATACTAAGCAAGTTCTGAACCATCCTTTGACTTTTTATGGCTTCGTTAACAATGAGGTCTATGCTATGAACAAAACACTGCATGGTGGTGTTATCACTGCTCTCTAGTATGCTTCCAATAGTTTGATTATCTGTTACAGTAAATCCAATTTTAAGGCCTGAGGAACCAATCCAGGTGTCCCAAAGATATTCAAGCTGCTTCTGTATATTCAGCACATTGTAGTCACAGTCAATTGAAGAAACACCAAGGAGGGCTGAGCAGTGGAAATCTTGCCCCTGAGGCAGAACTTGAGACTCGAATGTTACCCAGTGGGCTGTAAGAATCAAGTACTCTTGAGTTTGGCTGCTCACCCAAACACTTGTTGTGAAATGAATGATTCCACCTTCGGCCTCCTTGAGGTGGGTCAGAACTACTTCTTTCACGCTTCCACACATTTCTGGGATTGCAGTGCTGGTAAAGTAGGACGAGGAAGGTAGAGAATACTGTGGCTGGAGGTATTCCAGTAGTCGGTTCAGGCCAACATTTTCCACTACAGTTGATGGCTGAAGATCCAGTGCAAGCATTTCAGCAATGAGTTTGGTGATTTTTTTGGCAGCTGGGTGGCATTCACTGAACTTCTCTGCATTATCCTCATAAGTAGAAATGTCCATGAGCTCCTGCTTAACTTGAATTTCAGCAGATGACACATCACCTGAGATATTACTATTATTTTCAAGCACATGCCCATGAAATCTCTGCATGTGCCTAAATAAGCAACTAGTGCCTAAATTGGTTGTCTTTTTGCCTCTGCTAATTGTGCGACTACAGTGCAAACAGACCACCTTTGTTGGGTCCGCAGAGGAAATAGAAAAGTGATTCCATAGCTTTGAAGTCTTTTTGCTGAAAACAGGCAGGGTGTGGTGTTTGTTTTCAGCAGCAGGGCTGTCCGTTGCATTTGTTGTCATGCCGTCCTCTGCAGCTGGAGTACAGTGGGGAGACTGAGGTGAGGAAACTTTGTCATTTGTGCTTTTTTGAGTTTTGAGAACATCAGGATGCCGTCGCATCAAATGTCTCATTAAACAGCTTGTTCCAAAGTCCCCTCGTTTACCACGGCTTATAACACAGGGACAATACCGACACAAAGCTTTGAGTTGGTCGACAGGAGAGACAATGAAATGATGCCATACTTCTGATTTCACCCGTTTCATTATTTTTTTGTTTTGTTGAAAAACTGAGCTCTGATCTTGGGATATGCTGTGCCCCTCACTGTGTTCCTCTGGTGAGGATGACAGAGGTATATTTTCCCCTTTCAGTCTAAAAGATGCATCAAGTGAGGACTCTTGTCCAGATTGATATGTAGCATCATTTGCCTCATCCTCAAGAGTCATGTGCTCACTGTCATCATTGGGCACTTCATCTGATATGGCATCAGAGCGATGTGAGGTACACAGGAATTCCTTTTTGATCTCTGTGGAGTCTTGTGTGCGTGAGAGCAGTGTTGGTGGAGTGGTGTAAGGCGGAGGAATGCTTGTGCCCTGTCCATTTTCTTCAATGACTATGTCTCGATGGGCCCGCCACATATGGCGAATAAGGCAGCTCGTCCCCAAGTCTTTCCCATTTTTGCCACGACTGAATTCATTCATGCAGTGAATACACACTGCTTTCGAGCTGTCAGCAGGGGATAAATAAAAGTGTTTCCATACTGCTGAGCGCCGCCGGGAACTTGAGCTCTTAGGGGCTGATCCAGGGCATTCACTCCCCAAGTCTGTGGCATCATCAATATGGTTGTTTAAGGAATGTGGGGATGGAACCACACAAGAGTCAGTCTTGACGCTCTTTTCTGCTTTTGGTTTGACCTTTTGTAAAGAGTCTTTGGACACTATGTCTGTGGCCTCAGCTAGAATGGAGGATAGTGGAGTATGGTTGTCTGTAGGGGGCTTGATGCATACGGACAAGTCTCCATTGTTTGGTGATAAATTGGGAGGTATTAAAGATGAATTACTGGACAAATTATTTACTGAGTCACTGTCTTGCAGAAGAACAGTGGGGTGAGCCCTTCGCACATGCCTCATTAAACAACTAGTACTGAGATCCTTCTCATTTTTACCCCGGCTGAACTCTTTCATACAGTACATACAGATTGCTTTGGTACTATCACGTGGTGATATGAAAAAATGGTTCCAAGCAGGGGATTTTTTTCTAGGGTTAAGGGGACTTCTTATGGATGATAGAAGGCTTTGTGTGACAGCATCCATTGCAACATCATACAGAGTACTTGAGTACCCACTGAACAAGCTACCATAATCATCATCATAACCTCTGGTGGCAAAGGGGCCGAAGGCCCCATCAAATGATAACTTTTCATCATCCTGAGCGATTTCACCCGTTTCATTTGGTTCTGCTTTGATACATACACTTGTTTCAATTTCTGAATTATTTATTTCAATGTTCTGGCTCCTATTTGAAATAGATGGAGATGTTTGAGAGTCATGCTTTTCACAACTTTCTGCTGTTGAATCCTCTGTTGAAAGTCCATCGACCTCAGAAGATCCATCTTCCTCTGTGCCCTCAAATGACAAAGACACCAAAGAGGAATCTTTTGTCACTGTCTCAGAAGGACAAGTGTGGGGTTCTGCTTCCAAAACCTCTTGTGGAGTAATTCTGTATGATTTAAACACATAGCCATCTTTCCCTTCTATTTTTAAACAGGTTCCTTTGGCCTCTATTCTCTTGTTATCTTTGGAGCCATTATGCTTGTGGCTTATATCCTCAGTCTTCTGTGAGAGGCCGTCCTCTCCGTCCATTATCGCAGAAAGAATTTCTGCAGGGAAAGAAAACCTTCTCTGTTCAAAGCAGCTTTTTTAAGTGTTCAAGTGTCATGGGTGTGGCTCTTTCTTCCATCCAGATGTTTACTTTAACATACTATATCTGAGCCCAGATGCAACAGATATGTTGACCTCCATTTAGGATATTGTAAATCGCTTGTGTTCATTTGTAGAACCTGAAAAATTAGATGGGAGATAAAAGAATATTAAGACATTAAAATTTAAAAATACAATTAGCAGTTTAAAGGAATCAAAGTTCATCACAACTGGATGTGTGATTAAAAATGTTACAACTTTATGTTGGCAGCAAATTGTGGTTTATTTTACTGGTCATATACACACTAGAAAATTATATTACTATTATTATTACTATTATTGTATTAGGAATAACACTGGTTCTGTTATTTCTTTTAGCTTTTAAAGCATCTCCAATGTAAATAACCATAAAGGCATTACAGCCACAACATACAGCTAGTTGGTCAGTTTATTTTTTTTATACATAATAATTCTTATATATGGCCGGTATTACTATACTACATATATATATTTTGAATCAGTGGCAATGATCAATCATACATAAATATTATATGATAATACCACCCATTCATTCATGTGAACATGATAATGATAATTTAAAATTAATGGGAAACCTGTCCAACATTTAAATAAATAGATAATCTGCATAAGGGTGACGTGGGTTGCTACAAATCTGTAATTTTGTGCACTTTGACGGCTTCCAAATGTTTGTGTGACTGTATAAATATGTGAAATCTTTATTCTGGACCTGTAGTTACACAGAGCTATGCGAAAGCTGTACTGTGATATCCTCACACACTTAATTTCTTGAATTGCAAGAGTGTTAACTGATCCAGTATTTTTCGCTCTATAAACTATATATGTTAATATGTATTCCCATTTGAATCCTTGGTGAGTTTTTTTTTACTTCTGAAATACCCCCATATTTTATAAATCTTTCCTTTCCTGGTTTTAACAGGTTCATAACTGAACATAGATATCAAGATAAACAAAACGCCAGTTGTTCTCATAAATGACAATAGCCAATTACAGAAATTAATGGCAAAAACAAAAATGTTATACGTGTCTAACTATGCAAAAATATTTAAAGTGGTTTTTTTTTGGGTGGGGGGTTGGTTAGTAAGACTATGTTAACGTTTACATTTTCTGTCAGTTGTCACAAAACAAAAAATAAAAGAAAAGGAAAAAAATATACATTGAGCAACCTACTGTGACAATTATGACAGTATGCTGTTGTGTGTTCCATGTTATTAGAATAAAATTATGTACAATTTATCTGAGGCGTTTCTAGTAAGGAAGTTGGGGTGCTGCTTGAGGTACTCGTCTCAACACACGCTCTCGCGACCTCACGAGATGTAACGTTAGGCGCTAGCTAGAGCTACACATGCTAGCGGCTAGTGCATTAGCTCGCAGACAAAACAACAGGAAAACACTTCGTTTCTCTCTAGCCATATGGACATAAAAAACGATTTACTTGCGTGTGTTTTCTTATTATTACATTTGTATACGAGACTGTTTGGGAATTTAAATGCCTACATAGAATCGTTTAATCACGTAGAAAGAGCGTATTTGACTTAGTGACAACTCAATTGTGTGGTTACGTTAGGCCACACAGGACATAACCTGATGAGGCAGAACCGGATCCTGGTCGCACAAAACAGAGAAGCTCGTTGAACTAGCCGGGTCACTGAATCTAAACCAAAACCATGCATGCGTCTTCCCGAGACAAAATAAACATTAGAGTAAAGACATAAGTATAGCTTACCTTTGTGTCCTGAGGTTTACTTAAGTGAGTTTCGGCTGTGAAATGGTTAAATAAAGCGCACGGTTGATCCAGTGTTGTAATTGAGTTGGTTGCTTTGTCTCCTGTGCCGTAAACAGTGCGCTGTAGTAGCGCCACACGGCGTCAGACGGAAGAAACATGGCTCTATGGCGTCACATAGGCTTTCGATATAGTGGGTGGGGTTAATAAAACAAAACTACCGTCATTTCTATCCCATAGCCGATAACAAATCATAATCATGTAAATAAAATTACGAAGCAACTGATTGTACTCTTTGCATACTTATTCATAGACGATCACACCACAGATAACAAATAACAAGGGTTTACTAAAGCAAACACACGGGGTTTCTTGACCCCAGGGTCTCTCTCAGGGGCAATCGGGCACCAGAAGGGGTGGGGCACACACACAGGCCCTTTGATGTTTAAATTTGTTTTAGGTCAATTTAAACCGTGCCAGTTTCTAGATTTTTTGCTGTTTTTGTATTTCCTGTTTGCATATTAAATGATAAATATGTTTGAGGTTCACAAACAATGTAATTGTAAATGTAATTAATATTTTGAACTAAGGATGAAATGTTTTTTTTTTATTGTTGTACTTTATTAAGCAGAAACAATTAAATAGTAATTAAGCAGAAAGAATTGCAATCTATCTATCTATCTATCTATCTATCTATCTATCTATATATATATATATATATATATATATATATATATATATATATAATGCGTGTGTACATAAAAAAATGTTCCTTTAGGAAATTTCACATTCACAATGAAATTATGTTGTGTAGCCTGTGTGACCCTATGAGCGAGCTGGGTACGTCATGACGCCATGCGTTGCGGGTGGGACGTCTGTTCGTAGTGAACCATCCGCATTGTTGTTGGTTGCAAGCGAAGAATCGTATCGCCGCTCGTTGCCGGAAAGGAACCGACGCTGTCTTTGAATGGCAATCTAACCAAACATTTTCATAGTGATTGTTAGTTCATAATTATAGTCCTGGCGGCCGCTGTGGTTAAGCGTTTGCAGCATTCCAGATTTATCCATGCAGATGTAAATTGGTGCTCCTTATATGAGAACATTGTGTACGGAATAACTGCAGGCCACCTCGCCAGAAAGCTGCTCCTTTCTTTATTCAGCAGACCAGAGGTAAAATGATCGATCATAAGATAACCGTCATTGTTTTGTGATTTACACCTGTTTTGTAGTGCATGGGAAAATAAGAGATATGATTGGAATGTGCATCTTCATAGTGTCTCAAAGCATAGCGAACTGCCTACATGGACAATATTTTAGGGAATATGCGACCCCCAAAACGCTTCCGTGATATTGCTTTTTTTAAATTTTATTCTAATGTTTGGAATGCACACAAAATGGCCAAAATATTTTGAATTGTACGTCCGAATGATGTCCCTGATCTCGCTTGTGATGCCCGAAGATGTGTCCTAATTGCTCTTACGCTTAAGTAACGTTAGCAATCAATGCTATCTAGTAGTAACTTAATAATACTTAAAACTGTAGTTGAAGTAGAAATACCCTGGGCTTTAGTGCCGTTGTATACATAAGTACCAAAGTAACATACATGTATTGCATCATTGTACCATGGTAACACTACTTGCTTATAATTTCCTTCACTGTGACATGGATTATTTAGATTCAGTCATGCATGTGTGGTTTCATTTTTGTGGGATGCATCAACATCTAATTCAAATGCACCATTTAATTAGTAATAACACTTGTTCTGTTTTCTTTTCAGATTTGTAAGGATCCCCAATGAAAAGAAAATCTGCGCCTCACAAAGTATTCTCCCCTCAGCGGCTACCTTCCCCTATCAAACTTTCCTCAAATCGTGAGACGCTGACTTACGCCCAAGCCCAGAGGATGGTCGAACTAGAAGTTAATGGCCGGTTGCACCGGATCAGCATCTTTGACCAGCTCTACATTATCACGGATGAGAATCCCATTGCACAGGAAATTTTGGAGTGTACCAGCAATAAGGAGAATGCTGAAAAACACCAGCAGGTCTTGGTACGTTCTGCACGTCTCAGAAACAACCAGCAGAAAAAGAGCGCAGCTGTCACTGCACAAAATGCTTTAGTTCAAGGCAGCACTCTTCCTGAGCCCAAATTCCGCACTGTGGATTACAATCTCCCAACAATCCCACGTAGACCTTCTACATTCTACAAGTATGAGGAGAAAACTTCAGAAGAGCTGAATGAGGAGGTGGAATATGATATGGATGAAGAGGACTACGCTTGGCTTGAGCTGGTCAATGAGAAAAGAAAGAATGAAGGGCTTAACCCGGTTTCCCCTAATGTCTTTGAATTCCTTCTTGACCGTTTTGAAAAAGAATCATTTTTAGAGAGTCAGGGCCAACAGAGTCTACAGTCCTTAATCGATGAAGATGCTGTTTGCTGCATATGCATGGATGGAGATTGCATGGACAGCAATGCCATCCTGTTCTGCGATATGTGCAATCTAGCTGTTCATCAGGATTGTTATGGTGTTCCATATATTCCAGAGGGACAGTGGCTTTGCCGACATTGTCTGCAGTCCCCAACACAACCCGCTAACTGCATCCTCTGCCCTAACAAGGGAGGAGCAGTCAAAAAAACAGAAGATGACCAGTGGGGTCATGTTGTTTGTGCTTTATGGGTTCCTGAGGTTGGGTTTTCCAACACGGTCTTCATTGAGCCTATTGATGGTGTTTCAAATATTCCGCCAGCTAGATGGAAGCTTACCTGCTACCTCTGTAAAGAAAAAGGTGTTGGGGCTTGTATCCAGTGCCACAAAGCGAACTGCTACACTGCTTTTCATGTCAGCTGTGCACAGAAAGCTGGTCTCTTTATGAAAATGGAGCCTATTAAAGAGTTGACTGACTCAGGTGTACCCACTTTCTCTGTGAAAAAGACAGCCTACTGTGGGGCCCACACCCCAAATGGCTCCATTAAAAGACCGCTTACAATTTATAATCAAACTAAGACAAATGACAGACTTTGTCAGTCAGTGGACAAAAAGAACAACAGGACGAGGTTAAAAAAACAGAAGGGACTTAAAAACAATGAGGTGGAAGTTACAAGGCCAGTTCCAAATGCATCTGTACCCAATATTTCACCTGAAAGGTTTGTCCTAAACTTTTTTTTTTTTACAAAAGGTGGTGAGATATTGGATTCTTTTAAACCATTTCAGTACGTTGCATTTCATTGTATACTGTCACATTCTCCTACAGGTTAAACACAATCCTCAATCAAGTTTCTTTACAGAAGAAGGCGGCATTTGGTGAACTTGTCTTAAATTATTGGATGCTTAAAAGACTTTCAAGGAATGGAGTGCCACTCAACAGACGCCTCCAAACTAGTCTACATTCCCAGAAAAAAACACAGCCGGTAAGTACAATCAAAACAAAATTTATTCAGACACTTTCAACATGTCTCACATTATCACAGCTTATTTGCTATAGGTTAGAAAATGGTAATAAAATATGACAAGAACACAGTTAAACTGTGTCAAAACAAATCTTGATAATATCAGATAATAATGATAGACACATTCATCTTGAAAATGTCAGATTGTAATCTATTACATAGAAATATGTGTAATGGATTACAATCAACCAAAAATGATTCAGCTATTCAGTTTAAGTGACAATTAGATAATGGCAATTTAGGTCAACCAATTACAAATGCTTAATGCTTAATTTTGTTCAGTCTGTGGTGTAAAAAGTTCACATTAGCAATTAAAGAAAAGACACTCAAAACATTGTTAAGTCAAAGTGTTTGAATAATTTTTGGTTCCAAATGTTTTATCAGTTTGACTGGTATGAAGAAATGGTTGGTATAATACGTCAGAGTTTACTGTTTTTTGCTATCCTCACTTACATTAATGAACTATAGTGTCTTGCACCCACTAGTAAAAATCCTTATGCAGAGTTGTAGGAATAATTCACACAAAAATGAAAATCTGAAAAAGTGTACTCGCCCAAGTAGACAGGCGAGTTTGCTTCTTCATCTAAACAAATTTGTAAAATTTGTGTTGCGTATCTTTGGTGGCACCCATGCACTACACCTGGTGAGCAAGTGTGATGTAATGCTCCATTTCTTAAAATCTGTTGCAGTAAAGAAACCAAGTCATCTATATTTTGCATGGTCTGAGGCGGAATAAATTTTGAGCAAATAATTCAATTTTAGGTGAAATATTTCTTAAAGCAGCACTTATACATGACCATGCATGCTTTTGCATTTTAATAACATAGTTTGCTTGAATTTGAAAACATTGTAATTCAGAAACAGACAGAAGAGGAGACTGAAGCATTGAAGGAGCAGCTGAAGGAGTGGCAACGGTTGAGACATGACCTTGAGCGAGCAAGAATCCTGCTGGAGCTGATAAGGAAGAGAGAGAAACTCAAGAAAGAAGAGGCATGAGAACAATATGCTGGTTTAAATCAAGACAAGTGTTTGTAACAGTAGTATTTGCTAATGTTATTTTCTTGAATATTTGTTTTCTTGATGACTCTTATGGTTATGTTGCAGATTATGCTTCAGGAGACATTAATGGAGGTCCAACTCGCCCCTTTCACAGTCTTTCTGAGAACTGTGCTGGATCAGTTACAGGAGAAAGACCAAGCAAACATTTTTGCAGAGCCTGTTAGCATTAAAGAGGTTTGACTGCAGTTTTCTGAACTTTGACTTTAAAAAATGTCATAATGTCACAGTCTCTATGAGCAAAAAGTATGTGATTTAAGCATCCAGTGTCATTTGTGTTAGACAAGAAAGATCAAAAGTAATGTCATTTAATTTAAAGACGGATAAACATGCCCACTTTTCAAGAAAAAGGTTTGCTTATAGAATTTGTAAAGCAAAATCAGGGTGTACAATATACAATACCATTGAAAAGTTTGATCAGTAAGATTTTATTTTAAAATAACTTTTTTTCCTCTTTTTCTTTTGAACTTTACTCTTATACAAAGATTACTGAAAAAAGTATTACGTTCAAAAAAAAGGGGAAAAAAAAGAAAGAAAAACAGATGCACAACCTTATAATAAATCAATTATTACTTATAATAAATCAATCATATTAGAATGATTACTGGTATTTCGAAGGCAATAATATATATATATATATCTTACTGTTTTTGTCACAGTCATGTCATTATTGATATAGGGCAGGGGTGGCAAACTCCAGTCCTGGAGAGCCACAGCCCTGCAGAGTTCAGCTCCAACCCTAATTAAAACTTACCT
>JAUCMR010000091.1:14716195-14735752 GCA_032357425.1 Enteromius argenteus | reverse complement strand
ACGTTCCCACGAGTTAATAAGTCGTGGCCACGACAAAACTAAGTGAACCGAAGACGTCCCCTCCCGGTCACCGTAAATATCTACCCAAGATAACTAATAAAGTTTTTACAGATTTTACAAATCTTAGAAAACTTGATCCAGCAATATTCAATATTTTTCAGATTATGGATTAATGTGATATGTATTTTTCATGTATGCACTTTTTAACTTTTTTAAAACATATTTTGTGCTTGCTTAAAACAGCTTAAAAAAGTTAATATTAGATTTTGTAAAACAACAACAACAACAAAAACCAACCAACAAACAAACGAACAAAAAAGGTTAGATCTAAATAAAAGCTTAGACTCTTTTGTATTATTCCGCATAAATTAATTATAATGGAGTAAAACATAATACATTTAGTAAAAAAATTACAATCAAAGAAAAAAACAAACAAAAAAAAAAACCTTTTATAACAAATACACACAAACAAAAGACTTTAATAGCTAATGACAGCAGACAGGAGCTGAGGTGTTGTGTGCCCACCTTTTCATTTCCTCCTATTTCTCCTATGTCTCGTCTACATACCTGCCGTGATCACCCATCTGTTCACATAATTAGCCCTAAGCGTGATCTAATTACCATTGATAAACACATCCTCTCATTGAGAGAAGTCAGGTTAGAACTCTATGTGTCCTATGATGAAGAGCTCTGAAGGGGGGTTTGACCAAGTAGTCCTGTTATAGTACAGTTAAAAACTCCAACCCTTTAAGCCAACATTTGCTGCCCATCTTACTTCTTTACTGTGAAAAGGGTTGGAGTTGTGATACATACCACTAAATCTTTTGATTTAGATATACCAATATCCCCTTGATTTAAAGAAAAAAAACATTGTGGAATGTACCTCCCTATGATGTAATAATGTGGCTAAACACCGCCTCCACAGAAGAAGATCAAGATGCCTTCTACATTTCTGCCTGTTTAGCCCCGCCCACTGATTCACACATGTAGTTTAAATTTCGAGAGTAATGAATGCAGGTCTACACAAATAATAACAAAGACGGCTCTGAAGACAACAAGATGCTGTACAGTGCCCAAGTTGTGGAAAAGCAGTCTTTGAATTACTTTTCTTCTGATCCTACTGTAACATCAGGAAGGAGTGGATGAGCTTTATTTTAAATGAAGTTCCAGACCGAGTCAGAACAGATTCTGTTTCAAACAAGGCAACACAAGATTTTCAGAAATGTTTCAAATAAAAGCTGATCCTATGCCAACCTTGTTACCTAGGCAATTTATTTTGAATAATATATACATGCAGAACAGAACCCAATGGATAACATCCAGCATTTTTATTTTATTGTAATATCCTGTTTCATTTTATAATATTGTATGTGACATTACAGAATTGAAAAAAGCTGTAAACAGAGTGATACTTGACAGTGATTATGAGAATAAGTAAGTCTCACCGTTGTAGTTTTCACTCTGCCGCTGGGCTGTGTACAAGTCCAGCCTGATTTATTTACTAACAGGTCACAGCCTTCATCCTCTAGACAGGGCACCATGTCACACCACTGCTTGGTCTTCACGATACGAGCTGTGGATCGAGACCAGAGAAAAGGTTAAGTTGACATGATCTGGAAAGCAAGTAGAAGCACAAAACACACACACACACGCACCCAACAAATATTTATACAATTAAGAATGTACTGTTCAAATTTAAGACAAGAAATGCCACTTTCTGCTTTATAAACAAACATGTACATGATTAGATGAACTAACTGACATCACACATCGACTAAAAATCACCACCAAATCATACTACACCAAACACAATGGCACTGTAGCTGAACCTAGACTAAATGCACTATTTTCTTTTGATACCATTTATAGTGAATTAGCTACAAGCATGTGTCTGAAGATTTCACTTTTCACCCCATCAGAGCTGTCCCCGCCTGTCAAGTATAAAAGAGGTTACTGTAACACACATTGAACTAGTGTTGTGTATGACACAACATGATATCTCCTCTATTCTTAGGAGAAAAACATCACCCTATGGAAGAGTTTTACATAAAGGTTTGTCAGATTTCTCACGCAGATGTATGTTCATTATAGATGACCACTTTTATATAAAAGTAGGCCATTTTAACATACTTGCATTAGCATTAGTCCCTTGGGAGAAACAGCAACAGTTTATATATATGCTAAATTATATTACAATAGCTATTGCTTTAGAAACGTGTATTTCAAACTTTACATGCCAATTAAAATGTGTTATGTAAGTGTAATATACTGTATTAAAACACATGCAACAGTTTTACATTGTTTCCATTGTAACTTTATATAACTGTTACAATGACCATGTTTCATTTATTTTAGATCCCACAATAAGCAAAACCTGTCAGGTTACAGTTTCAGAAAAAGAAGAAATATATATATATATATATTTTGCAATAACAATGTTATTATAGAATTATATGTGATTATTCGGTTAAATTGTTGCCCTGTGCACTTTTTGATTGCCAGTATATTATGACTTACTGTACATCATGTACAAACAAAATATAATTGCCCAGACTACAGATGACAGCATAAGTTATCTTCATACATTGCAACAAAACATGCCAGCTCTATTTCTTGACAAAAGAAATATCTTTCAAGGAAGTAATCATAATCTCTAATTTTCTACAGTGTTTTACTGTTTATTCTTACATGGCTTTTGATGTAATGCATCTCTGAGAGCAATATTTAGAGACATAAAGAGAATGAGAGTAATCACAGCACAGGATAATTACCTGCTGATTTGCATTTTTACCTCTGAGGAGACTTTTGTGAATTTCAGATACCATAAGGAGACAAAAGGGGGCACAATCAGGCCTAATTGTAGGTGTAATGGAGGAATACAGTGCATCCGTAATCAAGACAGTTGAGTGGCATTAAGATGTTTGCTTCTGTGTCACTCAAATCTTGTTTTAGGTAGGAGAATTATCATTTTACACATCTGCATTAGCATACATTAGATCAACTATTGCAACAACTGCACAGTACAATAGACCAAAACCTAAGCATTCAACAAAAAGCAAATAGCAAGCGTCATGGCCAATAAACATTCAATGAACAAAAATTGAAGCACAAAGCAAAACAAAATTCTCACAAGTTTAACCAAAAAGGAAAATTTGTGGAGTCTGTCCCAGGTGCATGAGCCAGCATTAGCGTCCATCTATGGAATATCAATAGAGTTTGTTGGCATGAAACAAAGCCCCACCCACATGAATGAAATAATATCCCTGGTCTACCATCTCCAACTGGTCCTTCATTCTCCAGCACTAAGTCACCTTTATCACTATTGGCTCCACCCTTCAAATTCCATTCCCACCCAGCCTCCCTCTTCCTCTTCCTCTGCCTAAACCATCTCCACTGATGGCAGATAAAGTATTCTGACAATATCTTTCATACTTTTCTGGACCTTGACAGTGAAAATTGTTTGGCAGTCAAAGGGACAATCACAAGCATCTCAGTTTTCATCCAAAATACCTCAAATTGTGCTCTGAAGACGAACAAAGCTTTTACCAGTTTGGAAAAACATTGGGGTAAGTGATTGGAGTAACCCATTAAACTATATAGCATTCATCATGCATCATTCTCTGGGTATAAACTGAACAGAAACCTGTGACAATAGGTCAATGAAGACAATTAGTATTATAGTATTATATTAATAGCATTATATATTATTAGTGCATACTATATATTATGTACTATGCAATATCTGAACAAAATCTTTGTTCTTGGATGTCAGTGCCTTAATTACAACAATAACTGGCCGGGATATACTTTGTAATGGAGAACATTTTGATCATTTTAATACGGTAATATGCCCTCCTAGGGAGTTTGATTCAGTGATTGCACCGATCATTAATCCAGTTGTACATAAAAGGAAAGGAACCCACCCAGACTAAAATGATTTTAAGAAACAGGGTGCATGTAATCACAGTGCCCATAATCCGATGTTATACATCACTGACAAGCTAGACTTGCCAGTTAATTTGAGCTACTGCAACATTTTAATCAATTTCATCCAGGGTCACAACTTCCGTAAGGGGCCGTTCAAACTTTCAGACACTTTCTGCCACTGCGTAGTCACTCTCCAGGTGTGAGTGGGGATTCAAGGACAACTCTACGTTATAAAATAAAAACAACCTGGATGTAATCTGCCTCTGGGATGGGGCTAGACGCACAGTTCATCTGGAGGCGATAAGAGAAGGTATAACATCATTACACCCACACTGGGACACTCATCTTGTTGAAATGCTTTATCACACTCACGTCAACAGCCAGGAACCCTGGGTAATAAATCTTACCTAATGCTGTAGAGAAGCAAGGTCTGGCAGGAGAGCACAGATATACAAGAGGGCAATAGCTTAGCCAGATCTGATAGTAGCTATGCATTTTAAAATGGTATAGCCATCTGATACAGTGGTGGACAGTAACAAAGTAGTTTTACTTCGTTACTGTACTTAAGTAAATTTTTCAAGTATCTGTACTTTACCGGAGTAGTTTTATTTTGAGCAACTTTTACTTTTACTTCACTACATTCCAAAGCATAAGATCGTACTTTTTACTTCACTACATTTCATAAAGCATATTGTTACTCATATATCACATGCTCCGAGATGCAGACGAGTGATTCATTAACAAACTGATTCTTTTTAATGAACCTGTTCAGTCAGTTCATAAATCGCACCAAACGATTCATTCTCGAATTGGAATTTTCCGATTGCAGCTGTTCTCGATTCGACAACTCACTGATTCAAATGAACCGTTCAGAGTGAGTCTCCAGTGAACTGAACTCATAAGAACAACTGGCACGCGCGACTGATGATGCGTAAAGTAAGTTACTAATGTTGAATTTAAGGATTAATTACTTGAACTGAAAATCATATTTAGGTAAAAAATGTCAGTTTGTTACACTGCAATAAAGGGTGATCTATTTAAGCCCACTGAGATGAATGCAGAAACATCAACATCAGTGTCTCCAGGTCAAAAAGCGTTCATATATTCCCTGCTGCTGTAATGTTAGCAGTTTTATTAAAATGCTACGCATTTAGCCCTACGTCTGTTTTTATATTGTTTATCAACGGTATACTTTTTTATATTGTTTGGATCAACTAGCCGAGTAGACAGATATGAATGTTTATTCAGAACCATCCTGAAAATAAGTAGTCTAAATATTGTTATCTGATGCTAATTGTTTAGCTAACAAGCTTGCTGGTGCTAAGTTATAGTAATCTTTAGATAATTTATCTAATTTATCTAATATTTTTGATAGATTACATCTGAGGAGAAAAAGAAAGGTTGTGATGTTCAGGTAACTACAGTAATTATCAAAGTGATGTCAAGTAATGCCCTCTGGAGTGTTTTTACAACACAGACAAGGTTTGAGAAGAAAAAAATATTAAAAATATAATATAATATATTAATAATATTTTTTTTTTCTTACTGGTGAAAATAAGATGCTCCAATCTGTTTTCTCTCAGGTACATTGCAATGTAAGCTTCACAGTGAACATTACATCATGCTCATCAACGCGGTCCAATCAACAACAAAAATATACTGTATCCTGACTCCATATAGTGGTTATTTTAGGAAAATTACAGGCATTTTGAGCAGTAAGATTATAAAAAAATATGTGCTATATAGAATTAAGTAGCCTATATACAATTGCAAAATAAATCTAGCAGTACTTTTTTACTTAAGTACATAAAAACAGAGTACTTTTGTTCTTTCACTCGAGTAAAATTGAAAAAGGAGTACTTTTACTTTTACTGGAGTAACATTTTATTGTATGTATCTGTACTTTTACTCAAGTACTTGATGAAAATAACACTGGTGAAAATAAACTAATAAATACATAAAAATAAAATAAAATGTGAGGTTATCATGAATGTATCTCATGATAAGATGCGTCAATACATAAGAACAACACACGGAATCTCTACAGTTCTGCTGTTTTAATTAAACAGAATTAAAAAAAAAAAAAAAACATTTGGTTCTTTCTCTGACTTTTGTCTGACTTCCTTTTTTTTTCTTTGGGAACTTTGCTAGAATATTTATGAACATTGTCATTTGTGCTAAATGAAATCACAAAACGTAAATGCTGTAATATTGCACTTATGAGCACTTAATTCACTACCTTATTTCTGGTTAGTAAAGTTATTATTAAAAGCTTATTTGACCATGAATTAGATTTATAGTTTTGTTCAAAGATACAGTGTTTCCATGCTCCAGTGGTCTGGTCCAGTCTTGCTCTGGTGGCAGGCATGCGCATGTTCTTCATGTCCCTGGCCGGGTGCCTATCCTCTCTGGTCTCACGCATTAAAATTCGCAGCAGCACTGCTGCGCAGTAATGACAGCTCAAAGACCCTTTTAAGCAAATTTAGTGTGTCTTCATTTTTGCACAGGCGTTTCCAACACGGCATGCCATTGTCAGTTCACTATCCTCTCCTTGTGGGTCATTGCTTTTTTTTCTCTCTCTTTTTCTCTTAATCTGTCTTAATCTTTATCATCTTGTGACCACTTTTAATAATACAATAGATTTTCCATAATTAAAACTTATTTTTCTTGTTGCATGTTGTGTTCACTCACAAAAGGAAAATCTTACAATAAGTTACAAAACAGGTTACAAATAAAGTCAAAGAGAAAACTGCCAAATCTCTGATATTATAATTTTTAGTTATGGCGCAGGTACCTTCTTCAGTGTAAGTCTCTTGCATTTATTTTCTTCTTTTATCGTCCAGCTGCTATTTAAGTTTGATTACATGAATATATATCCTGAATTAGCAAACACCAGTAATTAAAACAAGATGAGTAATTTTGTTTGTACATTTTGGGTTGGATATAGAGCCTTGGAATCCTACTGGATTTATTTATTTATTTTTTAATTTAGTATATTTTGAAGAATGCTGGCAGTCAAAATATGTTGTTTTCATAACTATTTAATCCTTCCTATCCAATGCTAAATAATATTCTATAAAAAAAAAAAGAAAAAAAAGAAAACAAACCTGAAACCTCAAATGAAGATGCATCTGTTGTTCAATCAACCTTTCTATGCATATTCACCATCTTTTTTTTGTGGGATAAAATGAGTTATTGTTTACAGACCGTTGTTCTGTACGGAGGGGACAGTGTATTTATCCTCACTGCTGTTTGGTAAATGCCAGGCTGAACCCTAATTGGCAGGTGCATTTGGCACAGCACTATTTGCCGAGACTGTCTGTCTGTTTGGTTGCGCCGTGGGGCCATGCGGACCGGTGCTTGCAGCCCGTCATCTGCAAACCTCACCCTGAGTGATATCATGGACTCACAGATGCGTGCTGACATTTCCCCCCTGCAGCAGGAGTAGCTACGAGCCAACGGTGGAAATGTCAACCCCTACATGGGTGACACGGAAAGAAATCATTTAAAAGTCTGACAGTACGAAGCATAATATCTATGAGGAAAGTGACTCTTCCAGTGTAAAGCCTCACTGCAAAAAGTTATTTCTTAACTAAACTTAAAAACAGGAGATACAGTATGTATTTGAGAAAATTGTGTAAAATACTAACAATCTTTTTTTTATGTATATTGTACATTTTAAAAAAGAACATAATATATACTATTATATTTCTAAAAACAAGTGTTAATATATTCCTTTTTTCATTTCTTCTTTAGATTATTATGAAAATAATGATTAAATGATTTTGTGATTAAGATTTTTTCTCTCTAGCGCAGTGTAATGATTATCTGCCCTAAGATGCTGGCTATTTTACAGCTATATGCTGTATCAATTTACTTGTAGTAATTCAATAGCAGCACCCCGCGGTAATGTTAGTGCAGCTATATGATCCCTGTTATAGGCTTGGTAGCACTGAAATTGTTTTAAAGCAGTCTGTTATTATTAAAGAAAAGTAATAATGTCTAGTTCATAAAAGTGCCCTGTGGCACACACAGTTTTTGTGATATTAAAGTTAACAAACAGATATGTGTACCCATTAATTTGCATATTTGGACTGGAAACATTAATCCACATGCATTTCATAATGGTGAACATCTTTTGACTTATTTACCTTTTCTTTCTTTCTTTCTTTCTTTCTTTCTTTCTTTCTCTCTCCAGTAATCTTTGAGGAAGTATAGATATAACTGTATTTTTTATATGTATTGCTTTGGTTTGTATTGTGTTTCTTGCTAATGGACCTCGAGCCTGTAAATAAAGCTACATTTCTTTCATTCTGTAAATGCAGGAAAGCAGTGAATAAAATAAAGTAAAATAAAATAAATATAACTTACTGCTGCACAGTGTTGTTTTTATATACATGTTTGTCCAATTAATTTCAACACAGAAGCATCAAAATAAATTAATAAATAAATATTTTACAGAAAAAATAAATAAATACATTATACAATTTGACAAAAATGCAACAAGAAATAAATATTGTAATGGAGTAAGAGTATAAGTCTGCATTTTGAATTTATCCTATGTCCTCTTTTTTTCTTTCTTTTTTTTTCATCCCATGGGCAGAGAATTTTTAAATCTACCTTGTGACCCCATGTCCATGCACATTTCACAGCTCAATTCACACATTACTGAGGTGTAAACAGCACACATTCACACATATCCTGTATTGCAGAGTACTGCCTGGCTACACATTTGCCTACACATTTCCTCTGGTTTATCACTTCCTGATATGTTTGTCATGAAAGCCCTAAGAGATTAGTTGTACAATTTAAATTTACAATTGCATTATTATTTAGATAAATAATTACATATTATCTGTCTATGTTTACTTTACATTTATTCACACCATTGCCCTGTTTTAGCAAACCCCCATCTAAGTGACAACTGCAAAGTATTCTGAAAGGAACTAACTAACTAAAGCTAACCAAACTGTAGACAGCATAATTAAAATCAAGTACTATTTTTAAGGAATATTTAACTGCATACAGTATTAATATATGCAAAGTACTCAATGTCAATTTACTAAATTGCATAAATATGGCAAACACACAGTCTTCTAAAGGTCTCTATTAGGTGTCATGCTCTGCTTGTGTCCCACCTGCACTTCAAGTTCTGAAGATGGAGAATGGACTGAACCAGTCTCGTATAGGCCCCTGTGGTCTTGACCCAGTTTAGATGTTCTGTGACTGATGACCTGGGCTCAGACTCACAGACAGGCTTTATTGAGACAATAAATGAGAACGACTTGCGGCTACAGGGGAAGGAGAGTATTATTTATGTATTTAGAGTAATGCTTTGCTAAGTCTCTCTGTCGTATCTGTTCTCTGATACGCCTGCATTACTGCATCAGGCCACAATCCTTCTTCTTGAAAATGTGCTGAGCTTCCAGATCAGAATCTGCCCCTTAACTCTGACCCTATTCCCCTGGCTTCTTTTTTTATCTCACTGTTAGGTTTAAAGGACCTTTCCCTGCTGAAAAGATCAACCCAAACAGCCTAAGGTGGTTTACTAGTCTTATTGAGCTGTTTTAGTTGGTGTACTTGGCCTCCCACAATAACAAAATGAATTCACTTGAGAAGCAAAATCATATATTTTGCAACAGATACAAACATTCTAGCTTGCAGCAACCTTAAACACTATAGAACCGGTCGATTAATACATCACTTGACTTGTCAGGATCATAGCCCACAATCAAAAGTTAATCACCATAATTGGATACGCCCCACACACATAATGACATTTCATAATTATCTGTAGTGCAGATGAATCTGGGCACTTAGTGTTAAGCAAGCTAGCTAATGTCAGCAGATAATGAAACGGCTGGGAATTTTAACTCAACATTTAGTGAAATCAGTTTGAGTCGTAAAGGTTACTATAGTTATGCTGTAATGTTTGTTGAGGCATTCCAGTCACCTCTTGTTCTAACAGATAACAAAAAGGTAACTGCTTAGAAGTTTCATTGATGATCGCTTCTTGTATGGGATTTAATTATTAACTATAACAGTAACACAATAAAAATAATACAGGCTTGATTGACAGTATATTAGCTGAAAATTAGGGGGAAAAGTAGTGTAGTTTCAAGGATATTTAGGTCTGACATAGTTTGAATAAGCATTCAGTTTAAACACAGATTTCATTTAATATTTGAACATTATTTGACAGATGCTGTAAATATATAAAATATAAATATGTATATTTCCAAGTGCTGTGCAGTACAAACATCACACTCTATTTCCACATATAATAGAGCCAAAAATTTGAAAACCTTAATGCAACGCTAAACTCTGGTTTTCTCTTGGTCATGTCTTTACAGGATACAAATTTGTAGAACATAGTTTACCAAACTTGAACTTTGAAATTCACATGAGCTTGCATTTACTGTCTCCCATATTTGCATGCATATGAATAAAAAAATATATGCATGTGACCATCCCTTAAGACATGAACAGAGCACTTAATTAGCTATACTTAGCTCTGTCTTGAAGAGCAGCTTTCTGTGCATGCGCTTGGGGTGTCTGTGTGTACAAAAACTAGTCTGTTAGACAGTGCACAGTCGCCAAATTGAGTTATCTTCTGTGTCTTGCACTTTTTCGTTAAAAAAACAAACAAACAAACAAACAAAATAATTTTTAAATAGGCTTGAAAATGCAAGAAATAAACTTTTGTGACCTGTGTGATCAGGCAGTCCTTGCCAGTCCTGTTATATAATATGCTGGATTTACAAACATCAGCACTGTTTTCCTGACACAATTATCATTGTGCTATTACTACCCACGGAAAGCTAGTGGTAAACAGAGGAATGTTTGTGTACAAGTGATCATGGAAACAATAATTGCAGGCAACTTTTTTATTAAATTTTTAAATGCAAAATCCTCCAACTGCTTCTTGCTCTATAATGCTATAGCATAGCTTAGCCTTTTTGGATGAGCATCTTAACAATGGCAAAACAGCATCAATGGCTCACCCAAGATAGTGAGTTTGGGGTGTGGTTAACTGTTATTGGGTGAACCATCATTAGGTCTGCAGTGTACCATCTTGGCGTTGCTCTCTAAATTGGTAACAACTAATCAATAGTTCATTTGTCATTGGTGTCTTAGGAAAAAGTTTTTCAGAGATCTACTTTTTCCAAACAGATGAGGCAATCAATTTGCCTTCCATTGAGACCCCTCTCTGAGAGATGGAAGTTAGATGTGTTTTCTTTTTCTGTGTCCTTTCTCTCTTGTATTCTTTCACTTTCTCTCTAAGCTTTTGTAATGCTCTCTCCATATGCTAGAGTTATCTCTCTCTCTCTCTGGAGAGGTCTTCTGAAATACTCACAGGAGAATGGAAGCATTTTCCGACTCTGTTCCACTCTGATGGCACTTTGTGTTTAAATGAAGAACAGAATGTTCCTGTCAGAGGCCCAACCCTTACTGGGACTGGCAGGTGTATTATACTTCTTGCTACAACGTCCCTGGACAAATTTAAAGGCAACTCAGCCATTTGCACAACGGCAGCTCCCTAGGTCAACTACCTGCACGTTTATCTTTTTGATTTTTTATGTTGTCCATTCCCAACCCTTTCAAACACATGCACTAAAGCAAATTCAGATATTCGGGACTGATACTGCTTTTCAAATCTCTCAAGCTTTCAAGCTGACAAGTCAAGGTCATAGTGCTCTTTTTCTGGAAACACAAACTAAAATAGTTAAATGTGCATCATGCTGACAAATGTTCGGGTAGCTGTTTAAAATCTATAATAGTTAGTAATCAAATGCTGCAACATCCACATACAATTTTCCCCTGGTGATATTATGGATTAAATTTGCAATACACACAAGCACCAATGGGGGCACCATAATCCACTGAACTGGATGTCTACACTGCAGTGTAGACAGTAAAAAAGCAATTGGATGCATTAAGTGCTAAATCACACACACACACACATACACAAACAAACAGGTTATTTAACTAAAAGTGGTGATGCCACTTATCTAACATTCTCCATATTATAGCTTTTACAATAATGGCCATTTTCTTTCCCTAATATGTAGTAGTGTAGATATACACTATAACACAAAGTCTTATTTTCTCGTATTATGCTCACAGGTGCACTAAGTGAGTTAAGGCAATAAAAAACAGAAGAAAAAAACATCACACAATTCAGTCATTATTTGTTAACTTTATTAAATATGACCTTTTTTAATGTGTTGTCAATGCAGTTATAAGCATATTGTTTATTACTGTTTTGTTGCTTGTATTTATTAAAATATAATTTAAAGTTAGAAGCTGCAACCAACTTGAGATCCTCAGACTTTTTGTGCCAGATGATCTGTTGTTGTTGCTTTTTGGCAGCAGTTATTCTACAATCTGGTTATCTTAAGGAAGCAAAACAATGCATGTTTTCATCATATGAATTCATATGAAATTGTTACATAGTCTCATGAGACTGGATGGATCGAAATACCTCACCAATGATGCGTTGAGTTAGTTATCTGAAACTGACAAATACTGCATGGTATTAGTGCATGGCATCTGCTGTGCACAAATAAGTGGTTTATCCAGTTTATTCCTGACCTTATTATTGTTACTTGAAGTGAAAAGATCATTAGTGTGGAAATCACTAGGAAATGTCTTCACTAAAGCTGCAGTGACAACTGGCTGCGCTCCCTAAAGTCCAATCACCAAACCTAGCTCGGGGTTGCCTCGGCAACAGAACCTTACTTTCCGCAGAGCTGACATGAGCTCTTCCACTCAAAGGACTGCAAACCAAACACATGCAACAGTCACTACAATAGTGGAGTTTCAGGCTTCCCATACATTACAGAGGATTAGAAAACAACCTCCAGTGGGCCACAGAGACTGTGTTCACAATGTGTCAATGAAGGTGAGCTCCTTAAGGTCCTGCCTTTATGCCTCTATCAAAGTCACATATGCATTCGTGCCAAAAATTTGTAGCTGTCCAGAACAAAAAGATGCTCCTTAAAAAACAAACAAACAAACAAAAAACTTTATTTTGCTATTGAATTTGTGAATTAGCACTGTTAGTTGCACTTTATTTTTTGCATTTTGCATTGAATTACTCAGGACAGGCCTTTTTTCATTCATTTTTGACTTTCAACACAACAGCCATAGTGCTGTATATCATAAATTATATCATTTTAATTTTTACACGCAAATTTGTCGTAATTTTAGCATTAGAAAATAAATAAATAAATAAATAAATAAAAGTGTGTAAAAATTGTGTAAAAAATGACTTTCATGGCTATGATCACATAGCACATTGCTATTATCCTGTGACCATGAAGTTGCGCTCATTAATATTAATGATAGTTGTAATTGTTACAGACGACTGGGGATGTACACTGGCTCCTGACAGCTGGAGCCTTCGGCAACACGTCACACCATGGCACCAGGGTTCTTGATCTCCGACTAAGGGACATCTCTGCGTTTATTTTTAGGCAGAAGGAAAATCTTGGCTGGGTAGAGGCAGAGAGGTATTAAAATAGGGCTAATTACTTGATGCTCGGTCAGTGTGCGGTTTACCGAACTGTGACATTGTGGTGTGACAGTGTGTGAGTCTCAATCACTGAGGCAGAAACAGCGGTCACTTTCTTATTCACAAAGATTAACTCAGTCAAAAACCTGCAAAGCTTTGGCTACCTTGTTCTGGAACGATATGCAGTCAAATAAACCTTAGCTGTAGAGTGCTTCATTTATTTAGAGAGAAACTTCTTGAGTGGATGTATTCAGGCTAAGTGCTCCACATATGGGTGGACTTTAGAGGTGGATTACAAGGGCGTTCATCGTCTCTTCCTCAACCCTGTCCTCTTCCTCAAGTTCACCTTGTACCTGACACTGACAGAGCACACTATTAAGTTAGCACACTAAGCACTGAGTTTGTTATTATAATGGTCCCCACTTTCAGCATCTAACTTAATGTAAAAAAATGGGAGTCTGCCTTCAATATTAATCCAAACCTGATTTATGCCTCCTGCAGCATGCAGCAAGAGATGTCATTTGTATTCATTTGTGTCTCCTTTTGGGGCATAGATTTGTTTCTTTTGCTCCTCTCATATGCTTGTCACCTTGTTGTTGATATTGCCCAGCAATGCTCAACGGCAGAACATGCCTGCAAATTGTCAGGATATTTCAAACAGTGTTTTTGATTATCATAACAAAAATGGTGTAATTCCAGTTCCAATTCAATATGTTTCATTTAGTTTTCAGTTATTTCAGTAAAACAAAGTATTTTGAACTTTTAAATAAAGAGACATTCTGAGCAACTCTATAAACATTTCAAATAATTTCTGTTTTCAGCAATTGCATTTATTTTTTATAATTGTGAAATTTGCTTCTCTGTTTTCTGTTTCTTTTTCTTTTCTTTTTTTATACATAACTGCTTAAACACTATTCCACTATTAAAAGAAAGATCAAAAATCACTAAAGAAGCATATTGCTCCTTGAGTCCAGTGGTCTAATTGTTCCAAGTAAATATTGATAGAAATGTTCCATTTCTGGAACTCTTGTGACATACTGTGTTTTGCTTTTATGTACTGAAAACAAATTATTTCAGCTGCCACAATTTTTACAGAAAAGAATATTTTTGTAAAAAAAAAAAAAAAAAGAACTCTATGTAAAATGCATTTACTAGCAGGCTTTTTCTTCTTATCACATTCAAGCACACTTCTCAAGACATAATAGTCAGGGCATTAAAGTACAGAGCATCTCTTTCCATAACCGTATCATTTTTCCTTTGCATTTCCCTGCCAGTTAAGCCTGCCCAGCACTAGTGACATATGAGATATGAAATGTTCAATACCACCTTGCCAGTGCATTAGAGGGTAGCATTCTCAGGAGCAAGACCACTCAATCCACCACCCATCTGGCAAACCTCCTGTGCTACTATACCAACTATCACCAATAAAGCATGACTTTGTAGTTATTCATATAAGACCTGTTGCAACACAACTGGCTGTGCACTTGTAATCTGAAAATATACTAAATAAAATAAATTAATACACACACACACAAACATAGCAGAATATAGAATATAATATTATTTTATTAGTATTAAATAAATAAATAGCCATTTAAAGACAGCTCACTTTAATTACTGTTGTTAGTGCCATAGTGACAGTATTACTTTGAAGTACATTTAATTATTGTGTTTTAATTATCTATTTGTCATGCTGCAAAGAAGTATTTGATGTGTTGATCAGCACAATAAAACTCATCCTGTGTTTGTGTGTTTTTTTACAGTAAATTGGATCTTCATTACAAATGTATAACTGCAAATATATGACACCAAAATTACATTTAAAGGGACAATAATATAAATGACATTAAAGTATTTTTTTTTTTTTTTGTGTGTGTGTACATTTGGTATACCCATATTTCATTTAGCTATATAAGTAATTATGAATCTACATATCAATGTGCACTCTCACGTCACTGGAACTACTAAATAACTAAATGTAAATGTAATATAATATAGTAGTAATTTAGTTTGGGGACAGATTCTCACTATATGAACTACAACTTTTCCTTAATAAACCCATAATTTGCTGTTTATCAACAGTTAGAAAGGTAAATGTTAAGTTTAGGTATAGGATAGCCAGCCAGTTTTTTAGTAACATACATGACAATAAACACTACACAAGACACTACACAATTACACAGTTGATTTAGTGTCTTAAAACATTGCATTTAGCTTGATATATATATATACATATATATAGTACTGTTTCACAAAGGATCTTAATGCATCAAATGGATTTGCATTCCCTTTTAATGGCAGGTGAAATGCTGAGGTGAATAGGAATGCATACTTCAGTATATTCTTAAAGTCGTGATGTAAGAGTCTCTTTCACCGGAATGCGCTTCAGATGATTGCATCTTGCACAAGTATTGCTTTCAAATCCATGTACAGTAGTAAATAACACATGAGAAGCTGAAGGTACAGAAAATTGCAGATTACATGAAAGGGAAGTGCGTAGGTAAAGGACAATCAGAGGCTGTCAGCCAGAAGAAAAACACCGCTGCTGCTTTCAGAGCACCAAGTGCACTGAGACTTCCACTTCTGCCATAGCTCCATTGCCTCCTGCTTTCTGTAGGACCATAGTAGAGTAATTAAAAAAAAAAAATAAAAAAAAACATGGCTCTTTACTGTAAAGGTCTGCCAGAGACAGGAACTCTCCAGTCCAATTAGAATCTCACTCTTCACATGAACAAATAGCAACATAGGCACTTCAGCAGGACCATCAGCCAAGTGTTTAGGTGTAGATTGGAGGTAGAACACAGCCCTTGGGAGCCATCATAACTTAAGTACATGTCAAAAGGAGGATAGGTTGGTGTAAGTACTGTAGAACTCTATGAGAAGAAGACAACCTTGGTAAGTCAGTACTGAGATGGCAAGAATTCAACAACAAACAGCTTTACATCAGTGCACACTAGATGGAAGTCTCTTAAGAGCAGAGCTGACAGAGGTAATGAACAAATTTTACAAAGGATTTTGAAGCAAACATTGGAAAGGTAAAAAAGAAGAAGAAAAAAAAAACAGGATAAAAAAAGATAAAGTGGATGTCTAAGTGGATGAGGATGTTGATAGATGGCACAGAGAAGTGGATGTTCTCTGGTGGCTCAGAGAAGAAGTATTCCTGTGGGTCACATTTGAACAAGATGCAGTTTCATTTGCAACTACCATTATCTCAACTGATTTATTCTGCCAAAAAATATTCCAAGATGTCAACATCCCTCAGTTAAATGGACTTAATTTATGTAACTTTCTTAGAAGTTTGTTAGCTGCAGGTCATTATGCAGTTTATTTTATATGTGAAAGAGACGCTTTGTCATTCAACTTGCAGTGTGTTCCACGATAGAAAGTGAGTCAGGCATTTCAAAACGATAGGTAGGTAGGTCAATAATTAGGAAAAAAGAAAGAATATTAAACACATAAATTCTGTAATAACACTATATTGTTTCATGTCTTTATATGAATATAAACCTAACAGAGGCTATTTTTATTTATTTATTCAGAGAACAGCAGAACAAACACCTAATAACTCACATACTCGTCTAATCCATTTCTCTCTTAGATTTATGACACATGCTCCCATTTTGAAAACAGTCCATTTTTCAACTTAACCACTCAACAGTCCATGTCTGACAAACTTCAATATTAATGTTGCTTGTTTATATCCAGATGACTGAGTTAAACCCTTCTCCTCAAAGTTTATTTTCCTTTTTTCTATGCTTTGAACTCACACTAAAATTTTGTGTGTGAGAGAGGATGCGTGAATATGATATAAATTGTCAAGTTACTTTTATTTATATAATACATATTGCGTCAAAGCAGCTTTACAATTTTAAACAGGAAAATAGAGTCAATAATGCAAACAACTGCTAGTGCTAATGCAAACAACTTTTTCAAAAAATGAAATAAGTCAAGTCAAGTCACCTTTATTTATATAGTGCCAGTGCTATAGTAGAGATTGTCAAAGCACTTAACAGTTTTAAATAGGAAAATAGAGTGTCAATACTGTAAAATGACAAGATTAAACACTCAGTTACTTCACTTTAACATTTCAGTCAAAGGCATTCCATTATTGAATTCAGAAACATCATTATCCAGCTCAGTTCAGTCAAAGTCTCTTTAAGACAAGTCATGTCACTCAGCGGCCATCTTTGAAATGCCTCTCAGGCATCCAAGTGCATCTCCTATCTCTTTGAATCGGGAAACATCAAATTCTCCAAAATGGTTCACTAAGCTTACGATTAAATATAATATTTGAAATCACCAATGAAATCTGACAACTGTGTAATGAATGTTGTTTCTTTTGCTGAAATACAGTAGCATTATAAAATGCTTATTTCTCAAGTGGGATCAGTCAGTGCGCATGCACAGTCCTAGGCGCATGTCTCAGAATGCTAAATGTTAGCTGGAACTTCTAACGGCAGATGTGTTGATGCGCTGACTTTACAAATCAGCGATTGGCTACTTCATTCAGAAGGCGGGGCTTCCTATGATTGATCAGCCATGTTAAGCGTTGCATTTTCCCCCATTTAAAACTATACGAGTGACATGTCTTGGGTATTCAATAGTCTTTGGTTCAGTTTAAGTAATATCTGTATGTATACAAATGATATATAGTATAGTATATACCATGTATAGTCCATGACGACCCCTCTGGCCATGACTGGACAGAATGAGTGTTCACCGGCCTCCGGGACCATGACAGGGCAGAATATCGACTCAATATTTTCTTTAGCTGTGTCCGCGGGACGAGAGGTTAATGGCAGCTCTTATGGTTGAAATTGGGCAGGACGGGAGTCTTTCGGCCTCTGTGGTCGTGACAGGGCAGGACGGTGACTCAGAAACGGCTTTTATAGCCGTGACATGGCCGGACAATAGTTCAATGGCGATTCTTCTGGCCAGGATGGAGCAGAAGACTTCTGGTTGTGACTTGGTAACAGGTCTTGACAACGGCACTCCTGACCATGACTCAGGAACAGAACTCGGGAACGGCACTCCTGGCCGTAGCTTGGAAACAGGATTCTCAGGATTGGGAACGGCTCTCCTGGCCGTAACTCGGGAACGTGACCTGGGAAAGGCTCTCCTGGCCGCGACTCAGGAACGACTCTCCTGGTCGTGACTCGGAAACGGAACTCTGGAACGGCTCTCCCGACCCTGACTCGGGAACGGAACTCTGGAACGGCTCCCCTGGCTGTGACTCAGGAACAGAACTCTGGAACGGCTCTCCTGGCCGTGACTACGGAACAGAATCCGCGAAGCACTGGAATGAGAGTTTAACGGTCTCCATGGCTGTGGCAGGGCAAGGCAATTGATTGTCTGGAAGGTTGTGTAGCCATCAGCAGAACCACCGAAGACTCTACGGCCAGTGCCGACGTCTCCAGGGTTTGTGCAACCACTGGCGGAACCTCCGTGGCTGGGACTGGGCATAACGAGCATTCCATGGTATTCCTTTTGGCCAAAACTGGACAGAACGAGGGTACAATGGCATGAATGACTGGATCTGGAGGTCGTGCAGCCACCAGCGGAACCTCTGGAGAATCTGCGACCGAAACCAACATCTCCAGAGGTTGTGCAGCCACTGGCGGAACCTCTGGGGAATCTACGGCATCAACCGACTCCTCGGGGGTCAGTGCAGCCATCGGCGGAACCACCAAGGAGGTTTTAGCTTTCGCCATAACCCCTGGTGGTCGTGCTGCCACCGATGGTACCTCCTGAGGGTTGACGGCCTGATCCGGTGACACTGGGGACTCTGAGGTGAGCCTGGGGACATGCTCTTGGGGAAATACAGTATCTGAGGTGAGCTTGGGAACACCCTCCGGGGGAAATACAGTTTTTGATGTGGATCTGGGAATGCCGGCTGTCCTTACTGACATCATAGGCGGGTCCGCCAGGCTGGATGCCAAATGTCTCCATTTGATGAAAGGCTTTATCTCGACAGCCCTCTTGTGCAGTGGTTTAGGGGCAGCAGCCATTTTGTGTAGCGGCTGGGGTTCTGGAGCAGCGGCCATCTTGGGCTGTGACTGTGGCTCTGGGTTGGCGGCCATCTTGTGCTGACCTTGTGGCTGAGGCATGGCGGC
>JAUCMR010000091.1:14662202-14686675 GCA_032357425.1 Enteromius argenteus | reverse complement strand
ATAAGGCTCAAAGACAATTGGTCTCTCTGGCGAGTTCCCATCTGTAACGTCGAAGTGATTCGACTGAAAGGGTAACCATTATTATCTCTTGCACAGTGAAACACCGGCAGAATCTCATTTGAGTTTGCTTTTTATGTTCAAAGGATACTGATTACAGTCTAATACGAGTGTTTGAGTGTGCAATGATGGTTTACTGCCATCCTGTATGACTAACATTTGTAGGACAACAGCATCCAAGACCATCATTACTTGCAATGAAATAAGAGGGTAAATTAACACATTCTTCAGAGAAAGCCTTATTGCTTTTCCACCTTTTTATTCATGGCTCATAAAAAAAGGGGGAAATACAATCTGCTGCTTCAAGAGAAAATTGTTAGTTGCATGCAATTTATTCAAGGATGCAAGGCTAAAAGAATGTGACATCCTGCATTATAAGGTTTTCATTAAATGGCAATGCCTTTAATTCCATTTTCAATTGAAAATAAGAATACCAATCATGGTGCGATGGAAGACAAAGTGGATGCTGTTTTGCTATGAGCCAGGCGATAGTAATCACTCCTCGATTGCTTTCGACACAAACTGCCCACAATGACAATGACTAAGTCAGTCAAAGTTAGTAAAGAAATTAATAATTCAAGCTTTATGGCATTTATATGGCAAATCTTAAGTAAACATTGCAAGCACAATTCTCATTTTAAAGCAATTTTTGTGTATAGAGCACACTTTAGCTTCCTTTTTTAAGCGTTATTTCCATAGTGAAAATTACTTGACATGTAGCTCAATACAAACTGCTATCTAACATAAAATGAACATGAATGAGAATAGGGTATTTTCAATGTGTGACACTTAATATCAACATCTGAAATGTACCCATCCATCAATGAATCAGTAGGAAGTGTCTTATCAGATACTGCTTACACATACAACTTCATGTGTAACAAATATGTTAACCCAGCAGTTGGGGCATGAACTTATGGATTTTTGATCCTCAAGGGAAGCAATGGCTTCAATAAGAAAATTGGATATCATGTACAAAGAACTAAAGGAAACTCTTTAAGAATGTATCTCATTTAAACAGGAAGACTGGCCCCTATTTTACAAGCAGGAGAGTACTGAGAGACTTTGCCTCATCCACATTATTTAATACCTTCAATTCACCTACGCTACACGTCTTTAGGTTGTAGAGGAACCGCTGTTAAAATGTAACTTAATAAGAATTTAATGATATTATAAAAATATACAATCTGTTTAAATTACGATTTTGTCTGTTCATGCAAAGCAAGCACTATACTAGCTTTTGAGCATTCCACTGTAACATTATTGATTAGGAAACACATATTCACTATTGACTAGTTGCTTATTAGCATGCATATTACTAACAAATTGTCTTTTTTTTATTAGTACTTACAAATCACATATAAATGCATGACCATATTCTAAATCTAAGCTTGGTCCCTACCCAACAACTTCCAGCTACCTTATTAACAATGGGCAGCAAATTAATAGTTTATTTAGGGAAAACACTTGGTGAATATGTGTTGTCTATAGTGTTACACATTTACTAATAAGGTTTAGCTATGGAAACCGATCCAGGACCAGCATTAACAGCCTGATTTATCCCAGTGCCACAATCAGGTGTGGACTGAGTGCGATAATTTCACCACACATTCTCCATGAGTGAGCTGAGGTCATAAATCAAAAGCTATCATGCTTATGTTCTACAGCATGAAAGGAGAATACTCATAATTCATGTAAATTATAGACTGATTTGCAAGATCATGCTCAATTACAAGTGTTGATGAGGGATTGTGTGCATGTCTGCTGGCTGGGATACAGTCCGAAAAATCTGCTCTGTCAATAAAAGCTATTACAGTTTCAACTGAGGGCACTCTTCCTTTGTTTGAGGGTGCTCAGCACACTCAAGCACTGCTACAGAACCAGCCCTGCCGTGAAGAGACTGCAGCAGTCAGTGGAACGAAGCAGGGATTCTGCTGCCTGCCAGTCCTCCTGGGAAATTCTATGTGTGAGTTCAGGAATCATAATTACGATGTGATGTGTACTCAAGTGATTTTTGTCAAGTGATAGACATGTTTATTTTATAATTTTCGTTCTGGCACAGAATATGATGGGAAATCAATTTTGATGCATGTTTGTGATATAATAAATGGGCTAAATGAGTAATATTTTAAGGTTTGTTCTTTTTCTTTTATTAACAGTACACAAAATGTACAAACTAAGCTGCACAATTCAAACCAACCCGGTCTCATAAAAATATGTACCTCTGTGCATGTTTTGTGCAACACCGTTTTTACGTGCCTTGCTGCATGGTTCACCGCAGTTTCAAAGAGAAATGTCCACTGAGTGGCACTAAAACACAGGTTTAAAACATGAACCCTGGCACATTTTTAACACGTTGATATATTGGAGTGGTTTAGAATTTAAATATACATGGACTGTTGCTAAAAGTTAATGCTCTGTAGGAAATATGCCCTACACCAAATCCAGCCCTAAACCTATCCGATAGTGTTAACAAAAGCAAAACTGCATTTGACGAACAGTGTCATTTCAACTGGATTTGGATCAGCGCTCCTTGCCTCTTAAGTACATTTCTGTATTCCGTGAGCAACCTACTGTCTATGAAAACCCCTAGATATGAATCTGGATATGTGTGATGCTAACATTTAAAAACATCAGTTTTCAAATATCCCAGCATATTAATATTGTTTTAAAGTCATAACATGATATTCTTCAAGTAATTGTGCGAAAACACTTTATTAATAAAAAATTTGAGTGAAAAGGAATAAAAGGTACCAGAGTTGTACTGCCTCTAATGTTCATTTCTTTTGGAAACTGCAGTGATATGTACTTGTTGGTACATATATTGTTTATCGTTAAAAAGTGCACCAAGGTATGTTTATGCCATGAAGCCAGTTAGAATATAACTGTAATTAGATCACTGTGGTGGAATTTAAGAGCACCAATTTCTTAATAATTTTGACATGATTACCAATGCAATATAGAATTAAGGTCTATAACCAAGGGTTTAATAAGAAAGATGTGTGAGAGCTGTTGACAGATTTTTCTTTTTATTTAAATTAATTCTAGCCAGGCATTGGACACTGAATCAACCAGGTTGTCCCCTTTGTAAATTTGTTTAATCTCTCTTGTTTGACACATTTCTATGGCAACACTTCTGAGCTATGTTCTGGCAATTCTTGAGAAAGAGATTCTGCCTTTCAGCTTGTTTGGGGGTTGACAAAAAGGGGGATTTCCAAGCCACAATGACGATTGCACTATTCAGAAGTTCTCACTGCAGGGTATTACCAGCGTGTTAAGTGTAGAGTAGTACTGAAGAGCCACTTCAGACCGACGTGCCACTCCAGGGCAAAATTGCCAAATCTTTCCACACTATCAGTTTAAGCACCTTTAGAAAAGGCCGCTAGATGAATAAGTCTGCCATCTGCCAGCCAGACAACCGACACTTGCTAATTGCACTACTGTTCACCAGTATGTTCACTACAATTATGCAATCAGTACATCATCACAGCAAACAAATAGCACTGGGGACTTCAGATCACCAAATCCTTCCAAACTCTTGCTTTCAGAGATCGTGCTGCCAGGGTTGGTTTAAAAAAAACCGGAAATGTTATACACTGAGTTCTGGCTTGAAATATTTAACTATTTGACGTCATGAATAAAATGAAGTATATTCAAAGTATATTTTAAAATACGGGGGTAAGAGTTGAAAGGAACTGGCATCTTTTCCAACTGAAATTTGTACAGTTAAATCCAATGATTGCGAGCAAAAATCATTTAGCAGGCACTTTATTTAAAACACTGCACTATGAAGTGCTTATTCAAGGGCGGTTGTGATAGTTCATGGATCCTTGTGGGACTTGAATCAGCAACATTCAGATCATCCTGTTGGATTTTAGTGTGCGATAATTACTGGCTGACTGTGCATTATTCTGCTTATAACCTGGCTACTTACCAAATACATATATATGTGGACATGAAATATTGATTTGAGTTAAAATTATATCATAATTTTACCTGTTTATTGTCTTAAAGCATCACTGAAAACAACAGCAATAACAAAAAAAAAAAAAAGGTCTATTACAACCTACAAAACAATCTGCAAACCACAAACCTGAAATCTACAACAGTCCTCTGAGGTCATTTTTACTAAAGAAGATAATTAACACAAGAAGAGACACAATAAAATGTGTTACCAGAGACATAAAATAGTAGTTTCAGTTACCCAACAGGTGGCCTCATATACAACGTTATATGAATTATCTTATGAATTCTTGAATTGACCTATTAGAATGAAGTATTCCAAATACACTTAAAAAATAATTTATTGGATTTACTATATATACTGTATATATTATTTATATATTTATTTATTTTAGGTAAGCAGTTGCAATCAATTTATTTTAGTTATATTTAAATAAATCTAGTTGACTAACTTTCAGCTAAATTTATCTAAATGTTGCTAAAATAAATTATTTGCAACCGCTTACATAAAAAAATGTAGCATTGTGTAGCTGTGTAATAATTAAGCAAACACTAACAATTACACTTAATAACATTACAAAGGTAACTGATTTTCTGCTGTTATTATTATATTGTTTTTAAACAGTATAGAGAGTATACTATTAACTAAGTTATCAAACTGATAAGAGTTGTATATTTCATATCCATAATTATCATAGTATATAAGACATACCAACTATTTGCATGGCCCACTGTGATACACTGTAGAGCACTAAAAATGATTGCTGCTGACTCTCATTTGAAACGTTTTCTCCACAAATTGAAAATAAGGACCACTTCAACATTATTTCAAAGGACTCTACAATAAATGACTTCCTGAGCTTGCCTGCCTTATTCCTGTGGTCAGTGGAGTTTATTCAGTGCCTGTATAAATTATCTCGCCTCTTAGTCTGAGCAACGACCTTGCAGCAGAAGCAAATGCGCTCTCACCTCTGTGCCTCATTTACTTCACCGGAGGTTTCAATAAGCACATCACTTTGATTTTTTGATTTTTTTTTTCAGCTCAAAATGGGCTCCATCAATGACTGAATGAGAATGTTCAAATAAAAAATGCTAATCAGACACATTCTGGCATATTGTAGACCTGAAATGAGATAAAGACGTACAAAGCCCAGTCATGGGTCGTGACTTTTTTTTATCTGTTAATTTTCTGTTGATTAAAGGGAAATGAACCAAGCATCTCAAAACCAGAATGTCTCAGTGCATGTCTTGAGTGGTAACATTTATGCAGCTTTTAATAGGCACTCCAGTTAAACTGCTATACTCAAATGCCATATTATAAAGTATCTGAATTTAAATAATTACACACTGACAATCTCACTCTCCACCAAAGCTCTAAAAATCTTAAATTGCACCAAACCAGGTTTGACGTGATTTTCAATAAAATAACATTGGTTATTTTGCATCATTATGGAATGCGACAGAACTATAATAATTCCTTTACACTCATGTCCTTTCTTCTAACAAAAAAACAGCAATTCTTTGAAACAGTAGTTTGTTTTCATCAGATATGAAATCAGGTCAATAAATGTGTGTTGACATACACAGTTTTATAGTAATTATGCTCAATAACCTTACAGTTTGCAAGGTCATAACGCACACGCACACACGCACACACACACACACACACTATTTTCTAGCTTTACACAGTGCACATGTTTGTTCATGCACTGATAACAAAACCAAAGGAAAACAACTTCAATATCTCATGTAAACTTTTCAGAATTAATTTATTAATCATAGTTTGCATATTCAGTATACTTCTACCTTTCTTTGTGAAGCCATTTCTTTATTTATCTGTTAACTTCTGCTTCACCTTGAATGTTTTTTTTTTCCCTTGTTAGTCTGATCTTTATATTTACATCAGGAGTACAGGGGCGGGTTGAAAACACGCTCCAATCCCCACAGCTAAGCAGAGAAACCAGCTGACCTTCTGTCTCATCTATAAACAAACCGCTCTTGTCTTCCCTTAAGGCACATGCAGAAGCCAGGATAGATGTCTCTTGAAAAGGACATCCTATATCTACTGTGTCAGTGTGGAAAGGTGAAGCAGCAGTATCTAGCTGACTTGTCTGTGTGGCTCCCATTTCTCACCTTTCAGCATTCATGTTGACACGTTACCCCATTAACTGCATAGTTTGCAAATTAGTGCATTACTGCATTTGTTTTAATCTGATCTGCTTTGTATGGGTTTATTGTAAAAAATGCAATAACACAAGATAAATATTTAATAACAATAACAATAAATATTTAATAGACCGAAATCTAAAATGTAGAAGATTGTTAGAGAAAACGCTGTAAGTTAACACTTTACTTTAAGCTTGTATACAAAAAAAAAAAAAAATGGAAAAATACTCTTAATGCATTTAATAGAGTATTCTTGTGAGTAACTGTAACCATAGTTATTGTACTGCATAATATAATACATTAATAATATTATTTACACACACAATACACACACACGCACACTATGAAACAGGAAAATGTGTTGTTGTTACTGTAAGAACCTCATGTCTGTCTGAATGAAAAAAAAAAAAGTTTTGCTGGTTTAAGCTTTTGTAAGCAGGCAAATAATATAATGTCACATACTATTTTGATATGAACTAAAATATTACCACAAAAAGTACAATTTTAGATTCCCTGACGAAACTTTTTTTTTACAGTGTTGTTACCTTAAATGTGAATGTGATTCATTACCACATATACCGTAATGCATCAAAAAGTGAATATGATGCATTACCACATACTGTATATGGTAAACACTATATTTCATGTTTAAATGCACTATACTAATTAGAGGTGTAATTATGAATATATACTGCATTATAATGTAACTTTGGTTATAGTTATGACATCACATTATGTATTACACTGTGGAATTATGAATACTTTAGAATGCACTTCAGATACTGTCTGAAAATTAAATTTAGATTAACTAATGGAGACAATAATCACTTTTTGACCTCAGCTTTATCCTTTAGATAGACTGTAGTGCCATCTATTGAAAAACATAACTATAAATCACTAACTCTTAAAACAACTCCATCTTATGCGATATGTATCACATCCTGCCTCTTTTGAAGATGAGTTCATAAAAATCCATCAATCAAATAAGATTCAAAACACGAATATTATCCAGTAAACCTTATTTTACGGGTACAAAAAAGATAAAACAGGGGTGTTCTCCTCCAACCCGAGTTCTCTATATTAAAAGGGAAATATGGGCATGATTGCGCACTGTCAAATAATAGTAATAATAATAATAATGTATTATAAAGCAATATTACTCCATCAAATCAACAAGCAAAAAAACTAAAGTGACCTACAGGTGCGATTTCAGAGTTCAGGCAAATAAAACATGCGGCATATTATTAATTAACACACACACATTACCTTCTCGTAGGAAGCGAGAGTGGATGAGAATAATGAGAAAACAGCAGATCGCCGCTCCCGCCAGAGCCCACGCAACTCTCAGCATCAGCATCCTGACTGCCTTCAGCATCCACACCACATCTCCATTCTATTGCCATACAACAACCAACACCTTTGCTTCGCTTTTCTTTCACAGATTCAGAAGAAAGGAATCCGTTCTTTTTTTTCAAGAGATGTCAACTTTAGGAAAATAATATATTTGATGTTTTGGAGCTTTCAACGCCCATTGCAAAAATGTAAAAATTTCCAGTTTGTCTGTGGCTGTTGCGTGGATCTAAGTCGAGTGATGTGCGATCATCCTCTCCAAAATCTCTGGTTTACGCACTTAGAGAACTGTGCCGATCTCTAGAACTGTCACTCTCCTCTGTATTTTCGACTGGTTCTTGCTGTGTACCAGAGGAAACAAGTCAGCTTCCAAACAGCCGTAATTCCCGCATTAATTCGAATGATCGTGTCAAAAATGTCCCAAAAGCGACGCGTGTGGTGTTGGTGATATCTTGAATCTGTATCTCCGCCTCCGTCTGTGCAGTTACCGGGGTTTGATTCTTCTCTTAACGAGCGCACTTTCTCTCCGCTCTGACGCATACATCGCCTCCACTTGCCTGAAGAGACGCGTTTCAGAAGCGCTCGCCGGTGGATGCGTCACAGCGCATGTTCTCTTAGTCTGACGTCAGAGTTTAAGTCTTAAGTTCTTCCATTGTGCCTTTTGTGTGCTGAACCTTTCAGAAATGTTGTGCACCGCAGGATTTAAAGACACCATGAAATCAAACTTGAAGTTCCGTGGCTTTAGAGTCATTTGAGGGCATTGGTATGGTACTGGGTCATTGGAAATGCGCCGTCCGTGCTCTGTGTTCCCCCAAGGCATAATAGATTTAGCAAGATACCATATTTATTCACATTTTGCATTATTACCAATCAATATTGTTTTGTGTATTATAAACTACACATATATTTGGCTCTGTTTTGTGTAATTGTTTAAAAAAAAAAAAAAAAAAAAAATATATATATATATATATATATATATATATATTACACTGATTAAATAATAAGCTATATTTAGTTACATTTACTTCCCCCAGAGACATGCAGCTTATGTGAATGTGAGACTAAAATTGCCCATAACTGTGAGTGTAAATGTGTAACTGTCTGTTTCTGTTAGCCCTGCTGTAGACTGGCCACCTGTCTATGGTGCTTTTTTTGCCTACGGCTTAAGATGCTGGAATAAGCACCAGCCCCCCTGTGACCCTATATGGGATATGTGATTTTATAAAAATACAGTAAAAATAGGTGATTAACCATTTTTGTGAGTTTAGTCAGAACAAAAAAATGTTACAAACAAAACAGCCAAGGGCCGTGTTTCTCAAAAGTATTAGGTAGAATGTCATACATGCAAAAATATTACTTGCCATGTTTCACAAAACAATCAATTTTAGTATTGCATATGAATAAATGAAGAAAATAATAAAAGAAAATGCCTTATGAAATGTGCCTTTATATCTGTATGCATGAATTTACATGACAATATGATAAAGCTTTATGTAGGCCTAACAAATTGTAGTTGTTTGTTCTTAATAATATAATTTTCACAAGAAATATTTGAGTCTGTTTTCCAAATGTAAATAAATCAGCAACTTTGGATCTGACAGCTTGATGCAACAATGAAATTCATTTTGCACAATGAACATCTTATACACTGGTTTGGAAAACTTGCTCAGTCACAAAATAACAAACTACTGCTGTGTCTAAATCTGAATAGTAACCACCTTAAATAGTATTTACTATTCTAATTAGTATGTCACAAACTATTTATTACATCTGGAAAAAAGAGCATGAGGAGAGTTCAATATGCTACTTGGTTCTCTCCAATACGCCTGGAAGAATTGTAGTGTAAATTAACAAACTGAAATGAAATTATATTGAGTCACGTATGGTTTGTTAAAAACAAGTATGATGTGGCAGCATGTCCCGAAACATGCCTATGCTCCTGCTACACACTCAAAAAAAAAAGTTTTCTTTACAAAAAAGAGTGCACACTTTTAGTGCATAATATAATTGGAGTGCAGAATATAATTTTATGATCTTAAGAGTGTGATTTACAGTGTGTGAAAATACGGTGAAAAGAAAGAAAAACTTTATTGAGCTGGTAGTGTTGCATTATGGGTAATTTTTTAACAAGACTGAAGCATCAGAGTCGCAGTGTTGTTGTCAGTGCTGGTGTCTGCGCAGCTAATTTAGAGCCAATTATCAGCATTCGCCAGTGTTTACAATGGGGGCGTCCATTTTTAATTTCTCTGCAGTGCCTGCAACACACTCCCATTGTGATCCATCAATCAGCTGGATGGCAATTAAAGGAGAGCTGTCCAGGAGTGACTGCATGAGGCAAGCAGAGCAGGTGCATCACCTTAAGGATGATGATGACATACACATTGCCAATGAACAGTCCTTGGTCGCGTTACTCAAAGAGCACCTGTCACTTGTATTGACACGTTCCTGCTGTTTCAGCACAACTGGGCCTTTGGGAACTACTTGAGAGTGGTCATAGGGTCCGAGATGACCACAAAGATGAGATCTGAATTTAAGATGTTGTTTATTCACAAAGCTGGCACTTTTAAAAATCCTTTTCTGGCATGGGGTACTGTGGCTGGACGCACATTTTATGCTTTGGACAAAAGCCCTCAGAAAAGCATGTTTTATTGATTTTTCATCCATCACAAATATGATTCACATTTGTTAGTGAGTATACTTCTGGAACATAAATTTTAAAACATTTAAGGTCTATAAGGGTAAATATAATTTATATCTACAGTACATTATGTTAAAAGCAATTGCATAAATATGTTTGTTGCCTAAGAGCAACATTGTACGGCAGTGGAAGTGGAAGTGGAAATGGATATGGATAACGTACAGTATTTATCATGATTTTATTTTTAGTATTATTTTTGCATTGCTATTTAGAAATGTATACAAATTTCGTTTTTAATTAATACTTATATAAAAATAAGGGAGGGGTCAGTTCTGTTAGATTCTGTGGTGCAGCCATTTTTAGTACATAACCTTGAAGCGACTGTGTCTGAATGGGAGCAAATCCCTTCATCCACGTTCCTTCGTCAAGCCTCTGTTTTAACAGCAAAGGAAGGGTTTATTGGCTTCTATCTTTTAAAATTAAATGTTCCATGAAAGCAAGAAAATCCAAAACAATGTCATGGTTTAGCATAGCATTAAGATTTTTTTCTGAGAAAACTTTCATTTTTACACTCTTAAAAATAAAGGTGCTTAAAAGGTTCTTCATAACGATGCCATAGAAGAACCATTTTTGGTTCCACAAAGAACCATTCAGTCAAAAGTTCTTTAAAGAACCATCTCTTTCTTACCTTTTTGTAATCTAAAGAATCTTCTTTCACCACAAAATAACCTCTTGTGAAACCAGATGTTAATTAAACCATTTAGACATTTTTCTTTTCCTATGGCATCATAAAGCACCTTTATTTTTAAGAGTGTATTGATTCATACTCTAAACACTGAAATCAAAACTATATATAATACTGAAAATTTTAACTGCTAAAATAGTTTACTTTATGTTGTGCGGTAAAAAAAAAAAATGTTCCACAAGGAACATTTTATTTTTCTTGGCATCCACTTCTCTATCTTACAGCTGTATCAGGTTTGTCGTTTGGCTGATGTTCCACCATGCTGTTTTTATTTAGGAGCACACGTTTTTCATTGTGCCTTGACACTTTTTAATTGATCAGACCAATGATGGCATAAGAGTGATGCTGAAGTCCTAAACTAGGCTTACGTGATTGGTTAAGGTGAAAAATGGAGTCTAGAAGATGATTATCACTCAGTTCTGATTAATGTGAGCACCCTAACAACTTCAGCACAATTTTATGTGCCTGTGACATACTACAAGGGAAGGTAATCGCTGAGTCAGAAGAGTCTATAAACAGAATAGTCTATAAAACCACTCAGTTCCCAAACTAAGCTTAACTATGGAAATAAGGGAATAGCTCTGACTTGAAAGAAACAAGCTACATGCTCTGTTCTTTTTTACTTATGTTTTTTTTATAAGCCAGAAACAGTCCTCTACTGAACATATTCAGTGAAGTTGTTCTTCCTGCAAAACCACTTTCTGCAGATTTATTCCCATATGTTTATATAGTTTAAATATGCAACTCAAGTTTGAATCTGCTTTAAGCAGTACCAGTTCTAAAGCAGTTTGCTGGTGCCATACCAGTGGTTTTCACCCCATGATAACACAAATTAAGCATATAGCTGATTTTATATACAAATATCACATTTCATACATAGACATTTACTGTATTTAAAATAAATTTTATCTTCAATACTAAACTTTAATTAACTAACCTAATTTAAAGCCTAACAATACCTAGTGCACATGTAAATAGCTGTTTCCTAATTAGGAGAAGAAAGGAAAAAGCAACAATGATAAAAATAAATAATTCTTTCTTGTTAAATCTCACTGAAAATATTGCAGTGTGCTAAATCATTTAGCAGGTTAAGAGTCTTGCGAGGCACATAACTCCCAATAGAACAAACCCCCCAAGTATTTTTACCGCACACCTCTCTGGTCGCATCCATCATTTCCATTTCACTGGAGAGACAAAGATCTCACCTGTTCTCATCCCATTTGTCACCAGTTTTTATGCTGTCATACATGAGTGAATCAGTGTTTGTGTTCCATGCTTCTGCACACTGCCTGATGAATATTCATTAGCCTCTTAAATGCTCAGTCTGTCGACAGCTCATTAACTGCTCAAATAACTTCTGTATAAAGACCGAATTGCCTGGCATAAAAATAGACAAAGACTGACGTTGTTCAATCAGCTCTGATGAAAGACAAACTCTTCAAATCTGCATCAAACACGAAGGTGATATACTTTACGTCACAGCCCAAAACTATCAGATCAAGGAAAGCATTCAAGTATCATAAAAAATTGTATTGACTTATTTATGTTTTTTAATAAGGAACATTTATTGGGGAAGTTGTACCTGGGACAGTGCCAGTCAACTTTTGACTATATCATCATTATCAAAACATCCCCATTTTCTTAAAATGAACAGGAATTCACTTCTGCTATTATTTTATAAACATTGTTTTGTGTCTGCTAGGATTAATTCAAATTGCTTTGTGCTTTGAGCAATACGAATTTACTTAGAGAAGAGCTGTTTATCATTTCTTCTAAATTAGAGAGAAAAGCAAAGCAACCATAAAAATTACAGAAACATTTTTTTTACCATTGTCATCTGAGAAAAGAATAAAATATTTTGTGGAGAGAGAAAACTGTTATATTAAATTATAAAAATTAAATTATATAAATTATATTAACACAATTAAAATAGAATTAAACTAAAAACAACATTATAATAAATGGAATTCAAAATAAACAAATAAATTATATAAATATATACTGGGTATATATATATATATATATATATGTAAGTTTCTGTTACATATCTTAATTTCTGCTCAACTGTTTCAAATATGTATTTTTTTTTTCTTTTTTTGCCATATTTTATTGCATCATTATTTAGATTTGAAGCTTTTAATTCAATGCATTGCACAATGTAAGTGCAAATAGTCTTACATTTGCATTTTTACAGTCTGAAAATTAGTTATTAACTAAATTTCCTGCTTCAGATGCAGAATGTCCTTATTTCACCTAAACCAAAGCAACATTCATTAGCAATGCAGTGAGCTCTGTGTGTCTAATTAAAGAAAAAAAAAGTTCTGCTTGATCTGTTCTCTCACTTACAGAGTCCCAGAATATTTATTTGTTTCAATATTTTAACCCATGGTAGAGGGATTCAAATTTACAATTAATTGCTAGTGGCACACCTGTGAATTTGTCATATGTTTACAAATATTCCATTTCATAATTTAATTACTCAATAAAAAATAGACAGTTTAGGTAAACACACACACACACACACACACACACAAACCCACTCACAAAAATCTAATATTTGTGCAGTTAATATTACAAAAAATAATTGGTTCAAAAGTGATTATATTCAGTATAACATTCTCACTTTTCTGTGTTTACAGTGCTCTATACTATGTGGAATGGAGCTATGTGATTTCCAAGTCAGATAATATGTGTTTTCTTTCATGAATGTAGTGCTTTTATGGAATAGAGTTGGAACTGAGGGGTTATAGAACACTGTAAGTAAGGAAGGGAAATATCTGGCATTCCACTGAACTCATAATAAACTGTTCCAGACAAAATAAATAAGACTGCAGAAATTGATCTTCATGTTCATTTAATTTCATGCATTTGAAAGTATACATTAAATACAAATGTTGGACTACAATAATAATTTTCTTCTTATTATTATTTATTTAATAATATTATTTTTGGAATGCTTGTATCCAGCAAGTATTTTAAGTCATATTATTTGAGTAGTTGGTGTTTAAAATGCGTGTACTATACAATGTCCCATAAAGCAAATGTTGTGTTTTCATGCTTGTGTTATCAAGGCCAATCCAGGACCGAAATTCAGTGCATGTCAACAACCCTGGACAAAAACACTGAGGCAGGCAAATAAGAGGAAATCTATACTCACTCTATACTGTTAACACTGCACAGAATAAAGGGACAGTGCAATGAGGGTGCATTTATTGAGGACAAAGAGCTACAATATCACCATGCAGAAAAAAACAAGAAAATGCATGGATATGCATGATAAGATGCTCTTATCTTCTCAACAGATGGTGCTTTTGTCTCTGCATGAGTGAAAATATTGTTTATGTGGCCAGGTATGGTTTCCCATACTAGGAATTTGTGCTCTGTGTTTAACCCATCCAAGTGCACATATTTTTGCTCATATTTATCCTCTTGCTGTATGTTGCTGTATTCACGCCTTGCTCAAGGATCTCACCTCAGCCATGGTATTGAAGGTGGCACTCTCTCCACCTTCAGTACCATGGCTGAGGTGAGAACCTTGAGCAAGGCGTGAATACAGCAACATACAGCAAGAGGATAAATATGAGCACAAATGCATCAAATATATGTTTGATTAATGGTGGTGTAAGATTAATCCAAAGCAGATAATCCTAGGAAATAAATATGTTGGCATTCAAATTGACCTTTAATGTCAGTGGCTTGACTGGCATAGGAACTGTCAGCATGTGATTCAATTCCACCCACAGGTTTTTTTTGAGATGATCATCTGGGCTATAAATGTCTTGTGAATAATCACTCTAGAGGTGCAGAGAGTGATGTCATGTCCATTTTATTTCACACTTTTAAAAGCCTGTCAAATGCAATTTGTGTCGTGGTAAAACAACTGCCATATTACAATTAAATATATTTACAATTTATATGTAGTTTTAACCAATTTCGAGAGAAAGCACGGTCGAAATTCCACTCAGCTGCAAACAATCACAAACCAGCTGCCAACAATCAGGTAACTATTACCGCCCCATAGTTAGCTATCAGGCCATTTACTCCACTATAAAATAACCAGTCTCCTACCCTTCAGTATCTCGCTTTACATCCCCTTCTCCTCCGTTCGTTCGTTCCTTCCTGGGGGGCACGCAGGGTTCGAGCCGGCCTCGAGCCTCGCCCTAGCTAGGGTTATCATTACCAGGGCTCGAGGTTCACCGAACCCCCGGCTCGCCCCCGACAGCACGCCAAACTCGCTTATTATTTTTATTGAGGAAGTGCGAACTCTTGAAATGTTGTTTAGGAAGTTTAGGAAGATTCTAAGGGCCTGACGACAGAGGGGGGGCCCCCAAAGGGGAAATGCAATTTCTACTGCTGGGGATTTGTGTAGCTGCAGACCGCGATCCTGATTTCTATGCCATTGCAGGGGACCCTGCAGAGGGACTTTAACTGCGGAGGGACATTTTTAAACAGAGATGAGATGAAAGTATTTTTAAAAAAATGTGCATGATGTGTGTGCACTTTCCAACACTCTCTTCTCTCTACCTACATTTCTGCAAAACTTATTACATTAAAAAATATATACATATTCATTACAGTATCCAGCTGAAATTACAACCAGTTGCAGTAGCATACTAACAGCTCTACTTGTCAATTAAGACTTATTTTAGACTTTATTTTATTTTACTTTTTTTTTACGTTTCTATATTATGACCTGAAAATACATTTACAATAGTTTTAGAAACCCAGCAGAGATACTGTTAAGTATCTGATTTCCCTAAACATTAATAAAATGCTGTATCAAATAAAAGCTGCACGTTTTTAACAGGACTATGTGTTAATAAATAAACATGAGGGACATAGCTTTTGTGAAGTTCTACAGGCACAGATTCCACACTGGACTGAATTTACCTTTGAATGTGAATTAAAGTGCATAAAATCTTTAAGCTACAAGAAAACTAAAAAAGGTAAAATGAGGTAAACTGCCCTTGAACCTTTACAGAACGTGGGTAGGATGATAATGTAGTCAAAGAGAAACAAGAAAAGAATGCAAGCTGCTTTACTGCAAAGAAGTGCACACAATGTTGTTTATATGCAGTGGATAACATGCTGTTGATTTTGTAATTTCGGTATGACATTAGTCAGGCCACAGGCTGTCAGCGACTCCATCCCCTGAGCCGACTGATTGACAGGCACGCTGAATTCATACCCGCCTTGCTCAATTTCAATTACTCAATAAACATGTAGCCCTCAGTTTAAGTTGTCAGGCCCTCGCTGGAGTGCCTCTGATAAGACATCCTCTCGCAGATGTGAAGCCCTATGGGCCCTGGTGAACAAAATTCATTCACACACACAAACACATTCCAAGAGGGAATTCTGCATATAGGCGGCCCACATCTGAGCTTGTTTGCGGATCCTAATTCGCAGACAAGAAAATAATGAGACCAAACTGCTGTTACACATGGTTAAAAGCGTCAGGACATGTGTTGTATTTTTCTTTGAAGTGTGCAGGAGGCTAAATATCAGATCTTATTTGAGCTACGGAGAATCTGAAGCACCCCAAGTGCCTCTGGCAAGTAGATTATCATTGGATTTACAACTCAGGTTTACTGGACGTAGCTTACACACTCAAGAACAGGAAATTTGTCAGGAACAGAAAACTTGTCATTAAATTGCAATGGTATTTAACATCTAAACACATCATATACTATGTCTGTGATTTATTTATTTATTTTTCCTAATAATCATTTCTTAGTGCGTTAAGGACATGATGGTTGTTCAATTTGTCTGGTAAAACTGAACAAAATGTGTTCTCTATCCGCAGTCCAACTACACTCTCCTAAAGCCACAAAGTATTTTTTTATGGCTGGGCAATGGGATGCCAGCATGGTATAAAATAATGATCCCTTTGGCTACATCCTCCCAGGGTGAAAGAGTAGATGAGTCATGAGCCTAGTAAAACCAACTGAGAATCAATTCAGGGTAACATACAAGTTTTCACAGAATCAATTTATTGCAATTTCAGACGTTTTTGTTGCAAGAACTAATAGCACTGGTACTCATCCTGGAGAAGTAATATTTTCAAGAAATTCAGGCCTTTATATAACTTTATATGGTGTCTAGACAAACTTCATATGTGACTTTGTAACAAACAGCTAATAATTGAAAAAATGATATACGATTACGTTTGTAATTTCAAAACAGTACACAAAGTGCTTGGAGATGCATACAATTAACATAGCCTATTTAAAAGCATTTAATTTTAACATTTAAAATATTGTTTGTTGGGTATTGACATTTATAAACAGCGTAGAAATGCATTTGGCTAATTATTTTTGTAATTTCACAGTTTAATGGCAATTTAAGAGGCAGCTTTTAGGCGCAACACTGAGTGACTATGTTTTATTTATTTATGAGTGACATTCATGCTTCCCCACTCTTGAAAAGCACAGAGTAACATCTGCTCATTGATAGTTTTACATTTAAGATAAGCTGTCTTTTTTAACACGGTAAACATACTAAACTCCAGTGGTGGCCCATCTCAAATCTATGGAGCATTCTCCCTACCAGATCTACATGAGGTCGTTAAAGTCACAGCACTATTGTAGAATAAAGACTGGTTGGGGACTTTGAAAGGGAATCGATGAGAGGTAACTCTTGCAATATTGTTTCTGCAGTAGCACTGGAGTGCTAAGTTGATGAAACAGATCAAGGGGGCCCCACGAATGACTTTGATGAAACATCCATGACAGTTCGAAGGATGGGCTTGAAGGATTTGATAAGTCTTGCCTCTCTCCTCCTGGTTGGACTCAAAAGAGCGTGTAATCAATCATCCCGATCTAATTTTGGAGCCACACATGGGGGGTTAGCAGAGACCCATCCTTTAAAGAAGGGGACAGAGTTGATGGGACACATCAAGGCTGCGTCCTGGCCAGACAGACCAGATGTGTTTACTCAGCCCTGCCCGCCCCCTTTTCTGGCTGTGATCATGCTGCATGCTGGGAAATCCTGCTTGGGCCATTATCAACACAAGGCCAGGTGCATCCTGGGAGATTCAAGCCAAGCCTTTATCACAGTCAGGGAGGTGGCAACCAAAGCTGAAGGATCAGAGGTGCCCCGGTGAAGGGACCTAGGCAGAGGCATCTGTAGGGACGCTGCAGTCTACCACATCAAAGGTTTGTGGAGCCAGAGGTACTGGGCTGGAAATATCAAATCTTGTCAAGAGAAAAACTCTAATGGCCCAAATCCATTCCAGTGTGGCTTGTGGTCAGAGTACAGTCATGCGCTGAACATATACTGTAGCATGACTATAATGATATTGCTGTCACTGGTTAAAAATCATTCATTAGTGCTCTTTTGCTAGCAAGAACCTAAAGCAATACCGAAACTACACAGATAAAAAAAAAAAAAACAGAGACAAAAACTGGTGCAGGTTATATTTCACACCTACAGATCAAGGTTTTGGGATGAGAAGCATTTATACTAGTTTAAAAATTGCATTTTATTTAAACGGTATAGTATTTGCAAAACATAATATAGTATTCACAATAAAAGCTTTCGCAATTACAGTAATGCAATGAGAATCATCACTGAGAATAAATAAATACAACTGGGGTAAATTGGTCATGTGGATAATTCAATTATTCAAGCATCATATGCAATTTTATAACTTTAATATAACTACTGTTATACTATTAGCTTGTCAAGAGAAAAACCTCTAATGGCCCAAATCCATTCCAGCATGGCTTGTCAGAGCAGTGTCATGTGCTGAACATGTAATATGACTAATGATATTGCTGTATTCATTAGTGCCCTTTTGTTAAAAGGAACCTAAAGCGACACTGAAAAAACAAAAACAAAAACAAAACAGAGACAAAAAATGGTCCAGGTAACATTTCACACCTAAAGATCAAGATGTTGGTATGAGAAGCATTGGTAGTAGTTTAAACATTGCATTGTATGTCAAATGTGTTGCATTTACAATACATAATATCAAGTATTTACAGTAAAAGCTGCTGCAAAAATGATAATGCAATGAGAATCATCACTGAGAATAAATACGTAGTTTAAGGGATGAATTGGTCATGTGAAAATGTACATTCTTTAAGCACCATATGCAATTTTATGACTTTAGTATAAATACTATTATAATAAAATAATTAAAACTATCTAAATTGCAATTATACATAGTATACAATTATACATTCATGTAATTATGATGTGAATGATATGACCTGGAAATGTTCTTGACATTCTTGACGTTCACTCACCTCAACTGTGAGAAAAACGTAACAAGCTCAACAAAAGAAAATGCAGAACAGCAACAGTTTCTGGAACAATCAACAGTGTAAAGTGCCACATGAAGTTGGAAGAAGAAGGACTTTATCGCCTGAAGGATCAAATGTGCACATTCTCTCCTCTGACTCAACCAAACCTGTCTCGTTTTCATCAATATGCAAAGCACACGAGTCTGTTCTCAAGGCAAGCCATAAAATAGAGGCACAAGTGACACCGCCAGAGTAGGAAACCATCTCAGTGGAGACAGAAGTCTGCCGCTGGGTCTGTAAATGAAAGGGAAGATAATAATTGGGCCTTGGTGGCCATTTTCCTTTCTTCTGCACTCAGTATTCCAGTCTTTCGACAGCAGGTGATTTCTGTGATGGCAATTATCGTGACCGTTTAAGCTACTGAACTAAGCATATTAGACCCGGGCTTGTTTGCTACATTGAAATGCGAACTGTTTGTAGAGGCTGATAAATCATTATGAAGAGATTGAAATGTTGAGGAGTGGATTGCATGTGGTGCCAAAAAGAGAAGGCTGCCCAACTGGCACTGCCACTTTCTTGATAGAATCCCTTTGTCAATACCTTTGACTAAAGGCGCCTGCAGTAGAATTAGGCCATGCTGAGCAGTGAACTTTTCTCTCGTTTCGTACAATGTTAAAATTAACCCAATGGCTGTAATCAGTGGCTTTAGTTATGATTATTATTATCCCCCCCCCCCCCCCCCAAAAAAAAAAGATGGCGCTTACAACTGAGGGTAAATTAAACCTTTACCCACAAATGTCAATATTTAAATAAATATCGGCAAAATTATCGATGAATGCATAGTGGATTATCAAATTACTAATTTTCCCTTTGTTTTCTTTTTCTTTGTTTTCCCCTTCTGCTAAAAAGCAGAATCATTACATTATTTTTATGCTAATGTATTGATGGTGACCATAAATCTGGATATTTTAACAAATCTAACAAATTCTAACAAATAAATAAATAATATTGCTGTCAAACGACTAATCGCAATTACTCACATCCAAAATAAAGTTTTTGTTTGTTTGTTTGTTTACACAGTATATGTGAGTGTGCACTGTGTATAGTTATTATGCATACATAAATATACATATGTTTAAGAAAAATATGTTTTGTTTATAGTAGACATATATATATATATATATATATATATATATATATAATACTATAAATAATATTAACATAAGTAAATAAATGCAAATATTTTCAAAATATATGCTGTATGTGTGTATTTATATAACATAAATTTACACAGTACACACACATATTATGTAAATAAAAAAAAATATTTTGAATGTGATTAATTGTGATTAATTGTTTGCCAGCACTGATAAATACATAAATAAATAAGTGTAACAACACCCCTTTTAATAATGTTATTTGTTTGTTTGTTAGTTTTCTGTACACATTCTGCTGTATAAAGTATTTTAAGTTATTTAGAAACATGCATATATGTAATGAAACATACATGCATGTTTCTAAATAACATACAACAATTCTGCCTAACAGAAGCAATACAGCTATATCTGCCACAATATAAATGGCTTGAAAATTAAATCTTTACCATCTGACACATTTCCACCGCCACATGTAGCCTATACAGTATACCATCTTACCACCCAGCCCTGATCTACCATGACCCATATCTATGAATAACGGCTTTCCAAGGTTTCCCTAACACTCACAGAACACTCCTTCAACCCCACCCCCTATCTTTCATTGGCCTTCCAATGGGCTCACTTACACTGTAGTTGTCTCTGCACATTAGTCTAGGATTGCATTCATTTTCTTAGAATTCAAGAGTGCTTTCTGTTGGGAGCCAAGAGATGGCCTTGCATTATACGTTTTAGAATAAAACCCTGACATATCTGCATTAAAAGAAGAATATGACTTTAAATATAATTCCCATGCGAGCAAAGTGCATTCACATAGCCTGAAGTTTGCAGTCTTTGTTCTGCCTAAATTGGGTTTGAAACTGCTAGCGAAGATCAGGCAGGCAGGTAATCCCAGAATGCAAATTGCCTGGAAAAACCTATCTACTGCATCCTTAAATAAATGAAAGAAGTTTTCAAAAGGGTCAGGACTCCCATGCTCCCAAGTTTACTGTGAGTTTAATGGGATTAGAAAAGCATGCAAACCCATCTTTACTTGCGATTACATAAGGAGTGGGGGGGGGGGGGGGCTGTAGTCTTTGTATTTGTTCACACACTGCCAGATTTCTACTACATGCCAAAGAAGCAGTATCGTTACATTATTCAGAGGCTGCAAGACTCCACTTTGGCATGCCTCAAAATTTAACTCAATTATGCCAGGCTAAGAGAGAGTGGGACACAATAGACTAGCTGCACTGCGTGCTTCTATGACTGCAGGCTGAAATGAAGTGGCTAGCAGAGATACTCAGTATAAATCCATAGCAGATTCAATCTACACAGGCCTTCGCTTCTTCTGTCAACACAGGCTTTAGTTTATTTAAAAATTAAATAAACAAATAAGTAAAAAAACATAATATTTATGAACACAGATGGATAAATCTTACATTTTACTCAGTATCTCAGGCTGTTCCAGTCCTAAACAGTAAATAGCAACATAAAATGCAAAATAATAATAATAACAGTAGTAGTAGTAGCACTGGTTTCTATGACGTACTCCAAGCTTACTTAAAAAAAACAAACAAAAAAAAAACTATGGTTATATCAATACATTTTTCTTTTTCTCAAATGGCTTAATGAGACTTGGAATACTGCTACTTCATGTTTTGTCATTAGTTTACAGTTTTTATTTTATTTATTTATTTATATTTAGTGTGTGTTCAACTCATGTCCCAATGAAATTTCTTTGTATGGAAAACGTCTAAGGTTACGTAGGTAACCCACGTTCCCTGAAGGAGGGAACGGAGACGTTACATATGGGATGTAACGTCGGAGTGAACTCGACTGAAGGGGAACTGAATATTCTGCCTAATGTCTTCTTATGTGCTGAGGCGAATGACGAATGAGTAAATGATGAGAAAATTTCCATTTGTTGGATGAACAATTTCTTTAGACCTAGGAAAATAAACTAGCTTTTCAACTGTCAAACCACTTACTTTGTTCCATTTTTTGAGTAAAACGCAAAGGGTATTTTCCCAAGGTGACGTAATTACAATTCCCATTTGTCCGTTTAGACAGATTGACAGATCTGCAAAACTTAGACTTATACTGACTGAAATATAATTGCCTTGCTTGGCATGGGTGTGAGCAGTAGAGCAGAAAATGGAAGCTAAATTTTGGCCCACCACACCCCCTGTCCTCCACCCCCTTTACAAAACAGAAGAGTGTGTAGAACAGGCAAAGTGGAAAAGCTTCCTCTCAGCTCTTTGCTTTTAAAAATAACAGCCATTTTGGTTAAAAGGGCTGAACAGAGAGCCAGTGATGTATAACCAAGACCTTGCATTTAATTAAGCTGGCCTCTTCCACTTTTCTGCAAGCATGCATAATCATTTCATACACCGTGATATCATCTGCCTAATGCGCTATTTTACCATACAGTTAAACCTGGGCGATAAATCTTGTGCAGCTTTCTTTTAATAGATGCAGGCTGAATAATGCGTGCATTAGATTACCGGCCCAGCGTAGTGTGTGAGAGGAAATGCTTTACAATGATTAGGGCCACCTCTCCCAGCGGACACCATCTTCATGCCCCCGCTGAGCTCCTGGCCAATTGTTTATTTCATTTCTTCTGCATCAGATAATCCATTCAATGCATAACACACATGAATATCTGCATGTGAAATGCACCCTGGCACGGCACAAGTGACGGTTTGCCCTGCCCTCTAGTTTAAGTTTTTTAACGTTGCATGACACTGCATGACAAATGATATTGTCTTGTAGGTCAAGAGTGGACAACACTCTTATCTTTGCTTCCTTCAAGCATAGCTGCCCTTTTTTTTTTCTTTAGCATTTTTGCTCCTGCAAAAGGCTTTGTTTGCAAGTGTGTGGTAGGCATGCTTCATCCTATTATGGAAATTACAAACGGGAGACTGAAGTCATTCTGTGGCAGCTATTAACCCCCAAAATTCTATTTCACATTTTCTTTCAACACTCATTATTTTTCAAGATTCTGCCGACATGACTTAACATATCACGCTGGGCCATGGTCGCAATGCTACAACATCCTGCTCATAAGATTTTGAGAACAGTGCCGATGGATTTGTTAATTACCATTTCGACATCTGTCTTCTGTGTGGGAAGGATTAGCAAGGAATAACAGCCATATTCTGATCGCCCCGTGACTTACACAGATTATGACAGACGTCAAAATAGCCCCATTAATATTAATGAACACTAGCTCAAAATGAACCATGCTTTTACATGTATATGGATGTTAATTAACATCAAGATGTTTAAATGTATATAAAAATATAAACATAAAGTTTATTGTACATATATCACTGCCCTTTTTGCCTTGCAATGTGATAAATATTTGTTAAAAGTAAGGATGCATCTTAATTACTGTGAGCTCATAAAAGCTACTTAAATGTTTTAATTGTAGAATATGTCACATGTCAAAGCAGGTCAGCTTCATTTTATGTTAACATTTAAACATGGTCACAAATACAAGCTTTTTAAAGATATTGTTTTGCATTATCTTCTGGATCTTTTTAATATTGCCTGTTGAATTATATCGTGGATATATATTGTTAACATTTATCTCTTATAAGAGAGATATATAATAATTACAGTTGTACAACAGTATGCATAGTTCCTGAATGATAATGGGTGGACAACAAAATATGGCCCTGTCTACCAAAATTCACCAAGTTTCATCAATCAATAAGATAAAAGAACATTGCACAGCCTCTGGTTGTAAAAACTGCTGAAATGTACATTTCTGAAGAAATTTGGTAACAGTATTGATTTAACATTGGTTTGTGTTTTTAATATCTTAATATGACAGCTTTTTAAACTATATTTACTTTTTAATGTTGCTTTAGCTTCATCATGTTATATTGTGTTAGTTTAGCAAAATCATCTGCTGAAGTTTATTGCAGATATAGATGATATAGATAGATAGGTAGTGCATGTGTATAACAAACACTCAGGCAACTAGCTCTCGAGGGTTCATGGACCTGCTGTGACCATTCTAATGTGGCGTGCGACTCATATAGTGGCCCATAGAAACGAATAGCTAAAAAGGCATCTACCTATACATATCTATGGTTCCCTTTCAGTCGGTCACTCCGAGTCACGTCGGTGACCGACGAATAGGAATCTCGCTTCGAGATGGCAAA
>JAUCMR010000091.1:14632848-14658112 GCA_032357425.1 Enteromius argenteus | reverse complement strand
CAGAACATCATAGCCCTGGCATTAGTGGCCCAGTAATAATGGCGGAACACTGGTAGCGCTAGACCACCTAACTCTCTTGGCTTATGCAAATGGGCCTTAGAAATTCTATGTGCTTTGTATCCCCAAATGAACGGAAAAATTACAGAATCTAATTGTTTAAAAAAAGGTAAAACTTTCTTTTATAGTGGCCTTGTTGCATGCATGAAATAATAACAGTAAATTATACATAATTAAAGCAACCCTAAACCAAACCTAAAAACACTTAAGTAACCTACATGTTCACTGTATTAACATAACACAATCCTTTTGTTGCTAGGCAATATTATAATATTTAATTACCTGATATTATTTTATGAACTGCTCGTGGTTTAATAATGGGCTCTATCTATATATCTATCTACTGTATAGTGTGTGTGTGTGTGTGTGTGCATAAAGAAAGTCTTCAGAGTATGAAAATAGACATAGTGGCAGGATTACTTGAGTTAACACCTGCTAGATGGACTGCTATAATATAAGGGTTTATAAAAAGTAATATGAAATTAGCAAACCCTGTAACCCCGATGAAGATGAGCTTTGAATGTGTAATCATGTTGTTTGTAGTATGTAAACAGATGTTATGCTAATTAGCAATCACTGAATACATCATGTAATGATCAATGAACACAATTCTCCACTGAGACATGCTGCACACTAATCTAGAGTATGGAAATCCATGCACAACTGCTGCTTGTGATCAAATTTTGAGTTTGAGAATTTTATCATAAAATGTATTTATTTACTTTATCTGAGCAGTACTATATTAATACTAGTATTTGTGTCTTTTATCCTTGTATAGTATCATCCAATGCTAACTCTCGACCAATTCAGACGTATTTTACAAGGCAAATTCTTATGACCTCATTTGTACGATTTTGTACAATTTGTCTAAAACCTCAGTGACAGGTATGTTTAGGGGCAGGGTTAGGTGTAGGTCATTCATACAAATTCATGCAAAATGGCAACTCTTAAAATACGTATGAAAAAATCAAATGAATTTGTACAGTGAGATCGTAAAATATATATAAGTAAGCCTGATCTCATGTTTAAACGTAGGTATTAATATGTTACATTTACGAGCATAAAACATACATTTTCGTACGTTTTTACGTTTTTGCTTAAACAGACAATTTAAACATACAAATGGTTACGTATTTTTTGTTAAAATACGTAAACTAGTTGCGTATATCTTTTATATAATTAAGTTATTTATCAGTGCATTTTTATCATTTTATCAAGCAATTTGGATTTTTAGAACCCTTAAAATACCCCAAACCTAAACTTACCCATTTTATAGAATATATGCATTTCTATCATTTTATCAATAGTAAGGTAGGTTTGTGTAAGGTCCAAAGCAGAATATATCTTGTTAATCGCTGAAAATATCATCCAGATTATCTTCCCGATTCTCTCTCAGTGAACTCAAGAAGACGGCGCAAATCATTCAAATACACTTCACCAGTAACACGGCATGTCCAATCTGTGACGAATGCAGACGAGAGACAATGAGCATTCGATTATCTTGTGGTAAAACCTGTTGTTTGAAGACATTTGAATTTGTAACAAACATGTCAGTCCAGTGCGGGCTTTGCTGTTTATGGTCATGTCTTTTCTCATTGCTCCAGATAGGGATAAAGATTGCCAAATAAAGGCTTGGATTTGGGTGTGTTCAGAGAAAATATGACGTAACGTTAAACAGTTTAATAATGCAGTTGCAAACAAGGTCATTGATATGACAACAAAAGAAAAACACAAAAAATAATAAAATTAATGCCGTGACTTCAGGATCCAGGATCCATTTTTAGGTGTAGTCAATACGTCAGTTTTCTAAGTTAAAAAGCTGAAAATACGTAATAATTTGTACGTTTAGATGCTGAAAATATGTCAGTATTGTACGTTTTAGTGCCTGCAAAAACATAAGTAAATGTAAATTTTATAGAACAAAATTTTACATAAAATGCATTCAAATTGTCATGAGATCACGTTGCAAAATATGTATGGACTGCTATGAGATTGGCTGGATCATAACTAATCATCATCATCTTCATGCACAATCATTCTGCTAAGCAATAAAGCCAAGCTTAACTGAATGTTGTTTACAGTTTTCTAGAATTCTCTGACCTTGAACAAGAAAAAAATCATCAATGAGATCACGTGTCTGTGATTTTACATCAATGCAATATTATTGCCTTCTGTCATTCATACTGTATTACCCAGTGTTGTTAAGTGCATGTGCTTGCATCTTTTTTTAAAGATTTTCTTTAACTGAATGTCAGATATGTCAAGGTACTGTCGCTGTGATGTTACTACATCCCATTCATATACAGTAGCATTTTGTAATCCATCAATCCAGGAAAGCTTTTGAATCATGTTTCTGAGATGTCTTGTCAGGCTCAACCATGCATCACAGTCTGGCAGCCTGTTGAGGTTTTGGCAAAAGACACATTTGCATGATTGAATGCAGTTGACTTCCACACAATTACCTCTTCTCTAACATGCATTTGTCGAGCAACCCACACTTTTCTTCAGAATAAGTAAGTACAGACCTATGACTTCAAGATAAATGCACCAGCCTATTTTTTTTCATTTTGTCCTAAAGACTTTTCTGACTGTATTAGGAAGTTTTTTTGTTTTGTTTTGCTATTTTTCTCCAACAAACGGTCAGTGTTATCAGGATGTTGTTTGCCTGAGGACATCAAACTAAATATTACTGTATATGAGCTGACATATTTAAAACTCTAATTTGCATGTTTTTTTGTTTGTTTTTTTTTTGTTATTTTCTAGCAATAAATTAATTACAAAAATGTACTTTTTTAAACTAAAAAGACAAACTGATGAACATGAATAATAATAATAAAATATAATATTATTATTGTTATTATTATTTCCTGAAATCATGTGGTAGGGCTTGTTTTACTTAAACAGGGTTGTGGCAATAATTAACAAAAAGCAAACAAACAAACAAACAGACAAAAAAAANNNTATATATTTGGAAACATTAAAGAATGTCAGCAGGCTGCCTCTACAGCTTTTAGTGTACCCTATTTGTGGATGTGGATTACTGTTATTCCCATGTCTGCTTATAGCGGAGCAGCAGTTTCAGTCTTACTATCTGCTTCTTTCTCTTCCTTCTTTTTTATCTTTCATCCACTTCTCAACAGTGTTTCCACCCCAGACATTTCCTGTCATAGCCCGTGAGCGACCACGCGTTGATGGAGCCCTCCAGGAATTCAAAACGCCAGGGTGGCATTTTCTTTCAAGCAATTGGTTTCCTCAATAATAAAGAAGGGGAGTCATTTTAACAGCCTGCCGCAAGTATGTTAGTAGTTTTTCCTGTCTTTGTACACCCCTAAAGCAGTGTGTGTGTTTGAGGTTACAACTGATCATTAAAATTCACACCCTCATCGTTACATCAACCAAAAATGGAGCCAGATTGTTAGCAGCGTCCACGTCCCCTTAAATGAAGAAGACCCTTGTGTGAAATGTCAAAAGTGATGTTTTATGCATGCTACTGTGCCTATTAAAACTAATACTGAATTTAAATTAATTTATGGTGTAACACGCAGATTTGAACACCAATTAGTGATCACATTTATGACAGCCTGGAGGAGACATTAGGCAAACGGTTTCACATTAATAAACACTAAGCATGGCATTCGTTCATTCGTTCATTCATTCATTCATTCTGATGAACCAATGCTGAGCAAAAAGGACAGCTGTTAGCCAAACTAGATGCTGATCTGCTCTCTTCTTAACACAGGCTCAATTCACCATCACATGGAATGTTCTCTGCTAGCCGTCAAATCTTTCCTTTCCAACAAATCCTTTTCTAAAGAACTAACAATTAAAAAAGAAAAGTAATTCTGTAACTTTTAAGATAATTACACCCTAAATTACATTTGTAGAGAATGTAATGTTAAGTACCATGAATGTGAATCGAACACTGACAGTGAAACATTCTCTGTTATCCATTTAAGTTAGCAGTCTGGAACTAAATATTGTATAGTATCCCACACAGTACATGCAAAAACAAATAGATTCATTTCATGAATGATAGAAACCATATTCAGTAGAATGATACAGCTCCAGTATGATATAGTTCCAGTTTTTTTCCACGATGTTTATCAAAATTTTAAAGTTTCACAATGTGTTTACATGCATTTTAACTTTGCAAAAATCCCTGCACAAAAGTGACGACTATGAACAAAAAACCTTGTAAGTCCTTTGAGCTGATGAAATATTCATCTATAAAGATGCCTTCTGTAAGAGTTTCATGATGTGCTTGCTAGGCCAGACAGAACACTTGACAAGTTCCACAAGCCCACGTCTTTACCATTTGATGTGGACAGTGGTTAAATTGATCGTGCAGTGGAAAGGGCTTTCGGGTAGCTTTAAAATAGCCAAGAATATTATAATGACTAAATGCTTATTGTACCATATAATACACCATTTCATTTTCTTTCTTCCTTTTTTTTCTTTGCTTTACAACCATAACCTCTGGCAGTATTTACGATCAAATGTCTTTAATTACCAAACATGGCTTCTGTTTTCTGTTTACACCCTTAAATGGTTTTGATAATGACCACAGACTGAGAGCGTGTATGCATTTGTGCATTTGTGAAAGTTAGAGTAATGTGTCAGACTACATGAGCTGTTTTCATGGGGGATGTGTGAATTGCTGCATTGCATTGTGGGATGCTTTCAGTGGGCGGGGCTATGACAATGCGGGTTGGGCCTGTAGCAGGTATGATTCATCAGGGCACATAATTGACCCTGTGGGAGGTGTGATGGAGGAGGAGACCATGGTGTGTTCATCTCTTTTTTTCTGCTCTTCTTTTCCATTTTTGTTTTCTGTGTCCCTGTGTTAGCTAGCTTTCAATTAGTATTTTCTTTGTCGTCTCCCCACCCCCCCTCATTTAACTTGTTCACAAGAACACAGAGTAACCAGTGAATATTAGCACACACTCACACATTCATAAACACAAAGCACCATATGCTTTCAGCACCGTCTGATTTTAATGATGGTCAGGCTTTCTGTGCATTTGCAGAAATATAGTTATATACACAGTGTGTGTGTGTGTGTGTGTGTACATGTATACACACACACATACAAAGAAATCAAAAAAAGTAAAAAAATAAAAAGAAAGAGTGTTGGAATGTTTTTTTTTAATTTTTTAAGGTTTTTTTTTTTTAAGATAAACAATTAGTTATAAAACCAACACAGAGTGCATGTGATAGAGGGTCATATCATATTATATAAATATTACATACTGTAGTTATATACTGTACTTAGATTATTATTATTATTATTATTATTATTATTATTATACAAAATAACAAAAAATGTTAAATAATATAGTTTTATATTCATAAGTATGATATAGTATAACAATAACTTTATTACAATTTTTTTATATTTGCTGTTAATAATTTACTTCAGTGATGTTAGCCTAATCTGGGTGGTTTTTAGTGTGTGGCTATGTGCTAGAGTATTCTGGGACATTACTAGGTTCTGTAAGGCAGGTGCCTTGCAATGATAACCTGTGGTTTGCAATGATATCTTGGTCTCTAGCCCTACTTCTGTGTAACTCTTTGTGAATTGTTCGTTTTTTTATTTATTTATTTTTTCACATGTGGTATCTTTTGCCAGGTGAAAATTATAAGATTCTAAAATTATAATCTGACTAATTATAAAAGTAATGGCACACCTCTTATTAACAGTTTACATCACTATGATTCATTCTTCATCTTAAAACAAATGGTATGGTTCCAAAAAGAAAAAAAATTAATACTTGGGTAAACTGCCAGTTTTAGTTTGTTATAGTAAAAGTGATATTTGCATCAGCAAATAATACATTTTATTTTAATTCTTTTTTAATACATGTTAATCCACAGGTATTAAGTAAGAGTCTTCTTAAATAATGCAGTTATTCTGTTTTTCCTCTACACCAATTGAAACAAGCTTTAACAATGCATCTGTGGCCCCAGCAAAGAACAAACGTATGTCGGGTAGCATCCAGAGGAGGGAGCCAGCGGACAGAACAAAGCCGTCCCCATATCATTCATTAAACAGTCATTACAAACAATCTTTGTCATCATATTGTGCTTGATATTAATTTGTATAGCTGCAGTTCAGCATGAGTAACATTCTGCTATCACTAAACTCAGCTAAACATATATTTCCCCTTTCTGTTGCTCTCTGAAACAAACACAATCTCCTGTACAAGGATGACATTTGTAGCGGATACTTTGACAATATTTTGCTGTGAGATGCTAATATAAAGAGGCAGCGACTGCATGACTCACTAGTGGGAATGCAGACCTAATTTCGGTTGTGTTTGTGCATTCATCACACAAGGCTCGCTATAAATAAACAAATCAACCATCAGAACTTGGTTTGTGTCCCTGCGTTTATGTTTTCAATCTCCTCTGCGAGTAATACCAGCTCGAGCTGTGAGGTGCCAGTCTGGGGTCTTGACAGCAACTCAGACATAGATGTCGTGCGGTGGGCAGCCCATCTAGATGAAGATTAATATCACAGACAACAAGCAGGTCGGGGCAGAGCTGCAGAAGCTGATTTGCTCAGATAGACACAGAGAAACAAACACCCAAATAAAAAAGAATAGACTGCTAACCACAACAAACATCCAAAACATTGACTATAGCCAAGCAGAGAATAAATCACGCTATCGCAGAAGATCAATTGAGGGAATGCAGAAATTTCTATGCACATATTTACATTCATATTAGCTCAGATGAGAACTGCAGGTACAGCAGCACAGGTTAAATATCCTCTAAGATATAGTCCACCCAGCCAGGCCTGGTTTACAAAAACAATGCTACATTTCTCACACAATTCAGATGTGTGACTGTCTGCTTGTGTATTTATTTAATTGTTTTTCTTTCTTTTTTGCTTGTATGCATGTGTGTCTTCTAGTGCTGTCATGTGGAATTACTAACTACAGAAAAAATAAATCTGTCAAAGAGACAAAGTTTTATTCAGACAACAAAAAGACTATCAGTCACCATCTTAGCTAAAGTAATAAATCAACTGAGCTTTAATGTGCTCAGAATATATATCTAGATATACCAAAATTGTTTCAAATAACATATTTCTTAAAGTCACAGAGGTCTGGATACATCCTTTTTTTGCAACTAGGTGTAGTTCTAAAGTGATTTCAAAGAAAAGGCCTTTTTACTTATAATATAAGGTCTGTTCAATTTATAAAACGTATATATAAGATAATACATTGCTTGTTATAGATTGTATATACGATTATGTAGAGTATACACAACTTTACTTACCCTTGTGTTTTAGGTTAAAATATATGTACCGTATAAACACAGTGGACAGACCTGATTTCTGTGGGAGCCTTCAAGATATCAATCATGTCTATGTGTTAATGAGAGGGTTTGCCTTTGCATGTATCTGTCTGAATAATGTATTTATGACTGCTCATGGTTTTATTTATTTATTTACTAATTTATTAAATATTATCTTTGCAATCAGATGAAGGGGTCTCTTTTCCCCTTCATTTTAATAATGTTTAAGTTTAATATTGCACCATATATCCAGCAGGTATATTTATAGATAATAAACACACATGTTCCCTGCCCTTGAGTAGCAAGTTCGATATATGTATGGTCATGTCTAGGACATGCTTTGGCAATTCCGTTTTCATGAGCTCATCTCTCCTGGAGGATCCATGATTATGTTTGTTTGTGTGTGTGTGTGTGTGTGCGTGTGAGTGACACGACAGACACAATACATTTTCCTTAAGGTCACATCAATGAAGTATTACACATCCTTTACACACGTAGAAGACGCATCGCACACACCGCAAACTCACCGCAGTACACGATAAGAAGCGCCGTCAACAGCAGCACAGCCCAGAAAGTTGTCGACATCCTCGGCCAATTAATCGCATCCTTACGCTTAATCGATCTGACCGCCGGAGCCATGGAAACGCGTGTAGTGAAATCGGCGATAAATTCAGCGTTACAAACCCTCCCGTCCTCTGAGGAAACGTCTCTCTCCACAAGTGATTCTTAAAAAAGACATTTTGAAAACGGACCGCTCATTTCCAAATCCCCTCAGTTGTTTTTAAGTCCAGTAAATCGAAAATAAAGTCTCTAGTTGACGCGTGATCGATTCACTGTATCCTTGGAAACGTATAATCCAAAAAACAGGCGCGTGAATTCAGATTTTGTCATAAATATTAAACTGTCGACGGCACAGTATCCGCCACGTCAAAGCTCCGTATAGAAAAACGAAAATATACTCGGTAAAGATTAAATTATTCACGTCGCAACGCCGTGAGAACTAGCTAAAGAACTGCTCAGTTGGTCTGTGAGGACGTGTTTGATTCCTCTCAGACTCACAGAGAAAAGATCCCATCGTAAAGCGTCTGGATTTGGCAAATATTCGCAAAGAAGGGATCGAAGTTCCGATCAAGAGACGATGAGGAACATAAAGAGCTGTGAGCAGATGAAATGGAAAGATCTAGAGAGCTCTGAAGCTGCGCAGACCGATACATGAACTGAAACTTCGTGCCGCCTCAACTTTTACTTGCACTGCATACGAGCGACGACGCCAAAACCGCAACACTCTCACATTATAATTAAGGAACTTGTTTAATCTTGCAATGCAGAAATCATCCTTAATTACAACTGGAACCTTCTCCTTCTCTTGACTCGTCAAGCTAGAGAGCAGACGTGTAGACGCTGTTTTTAATTTAGCATACAGATTATTTTACCCCAGCACATTTTTTTCTTTATCTTTTATTTCATCCATCAGTCTCGTATGCTCCAATTATTCGTGACGTGTGATTTACAGGTTCTACACTCGGGTGCGTGTGTGCGTTTAAATAAAACTTTTAAAAAATGTCTGCAACAACTCAAAGCAGGGGATATGTTTGTGGAACTTTTCAGCACCAAAGGTCCGGACAGCTCCCACCCATACAGTTGCCATTAGAAAGTGGCAATATTAGGAATCTTAGTCACTTGCGCTGCTATTATATATATATATATATATATAGAGAGAGAGAGAGAGAGAGAGAGAGAGAGAGAGAGAGAGAGAGCTGTGTCTATATCTATATTAGGTTGATTCAAACTAAATATTTTATATTGTTTATTTACACTTGGAGTAATTGCAAGTTTGACAGTATTTTAAAAACTTTAAATTACAGAGAGATAGATAGATAGATAATTTTTTACCTTAAAGAGACATTTTTACCTTACTTACCCGCTGCCCCGTTGTTTGAAACTATATTTTATGACTTACTTCATTTATTCTTGGTGGGCAACTGAAAAACCATTGGCGTTAAACCAATTAAAATGTTCAATAGGTATCAGATAAGACAAATATATTGTCTATATATATATATATATATATATATATATGTCAAATTTATAATGAGTCGAGAATTACAGTAGTGGGAGCTGTTCAAATTGAGTGGTGCTGAAACCTGTTCTCTGCACACAGTTTCTCATAGAACCATTACTACAAGTAGTCATGTGTGTGAGTGTGTTGTGTGTGACATCAAATTGTTATATTATTCTACATACAACTCATATATATTGGGAAAGTCAGTCTGATTTTCTTTCGCAAGTATTCTAATTGGTGCTGATATTTAATCACAAACTTTAGATTTAAAATAACTTAAAGAGGGAAATAAGACGTCAATTTCATTATTATAATTACTAATTTTACACACAGCATTTGGGTCTCTGTGACCCTAAACATGACTTAAAGTAAATATCAACAGAACCTGAAGGTTAAATGAGAAAATGTGTTTTGCTTTGTATTCAGCTTATAAAGAGTGCCCACTGAAACTCTCAAAGAGATGTACTGCATACGAATAATTTCTTAGTGGAAACGTGAACCGGATTTAGAAATGACTTTGCAGGTGCTTTGAGGTGTTTCACCCTTCCCCTGTCTCTTCAAAGTGTGAGTTTCCATTGCACTACGTCCCTTTCAGGAGACTGCACTGCTCTGTCTCTCTGTGGTTGTGCAGTGCACTACTTAGCAGGAACGCCTCTTTATGTAGTCGCTTGTGATCGACTGAGCGTTGACCTTTCACATCACTCTTCTTTTGATCTTTCCACACTCTACTTCCCCTGTATCAGAATGGAGATTTGTCTTTGAACTCCAGCATGGAGTCTCTCCTTCTGTCTTTTCTCTTTTATTTACTGTAATTTTCCAAATCACAAAGACACAAAGCCATGCTGTTAGCAAAGCAGAGACTGCAGTAAGACCTTTTGGAGAGCTTATTATCATTGGGCAATTAAAGTTCACTACAAGAATAGAAATTCTGTAATGATTTAATCACTTTCATGGTATTTTCATACCTGTATAATTATTTAACTGTAATGTAAGTGTAAAACTTATTACCTGGAACGTGCACGGAGATGTTTAGAAGAATTTTCAAACTGGCATTTTTCACAAAAACAAACAAAAAACATAACAAGAAAGTATTGAGATACTTTTAATAATAATAAAAATAATAATAATAAAAAAAGCAGAACACATGTATGTACAGTATGAGTGAACTCCTTCATCATAATGCCACAGCGGGGGAAATAATCATAAATGTCCTTGTAACTGTAACACTGTCATCTCTTGATGAAGGGAACCCTATTTATGCATAATATAAAGACACAGGACACAGAGCTGCTATTGTCTGATAATTATTAAAAGGATTTTAAGCAGTTTTTCAAGTTGAAACAAACCAATATAGCTCAAATGCTGAGATAAGTGCTGCAGTAGAGTAGAGAGAGTAGTTTTTAAATTACATGAATATATGCCATGCAATATCACATGCATGTAACTTTCCTTGTAATATTGCTTAAAACATGAATTATACAAGTATTCTAATATTTCAGACACTTTTTAAAATGTAAGTTATGCTTAGTCAACTCTTCAAAAATTTTAGAACACATATTTGTAATATACAGTATAAAACACATTTGTCAGCTTATACCCCACAATACTCACTACATGTTCACACTTAAATTGTGTTCATTACATACCTGACAAAAATTAGTATTTACTCATGTTTAAAGACACCGAATAAAAAGTAGACCTGGGAACCTGCTGGCTTGTATTTTTGAAAAGAGGAATTTCAGAAATGGCAGTTGAGTTCACTTCTGAATGCTAAATTTGCCACAAAATGTTTGACTGACTTTTTATTTATCTATTTATTTTTTAATGTCAAAATGCTTTATTAAAAAAAAAAAAAAGTAAATATTGCTATTGCTATGTAATATCATAGTGTAATAATAATAAAACTCTTACTTTTCAACACCATTCTCCTCTAAAATGGTTATATCCAAATTAAATATTTTCCTTGAGTCAAAATATATGTGAATATTGCTGAATCAACAACATAAATCATTTGATTTATACCAACAAAATAGATTTTTAGGTCCAATAATGTAGAAACAGCTCTTTAAGATAAAGATTGCAAATTACCATCTTTTACAGAGTCTTTATTCTTAATGTATGCTTAAAAAGTGCCCTATTTCCTGTTTAAAATATTGTTTACTTAAAAATAAAATGGGTTGCAGACTTCAACAGGAATCTATAAAGACATTATAGAAATTTGGTACATGCTTTCTATAAAAATACGATATCACTCTACATGAAGAGGTAATCTTAACCCAACAGTTTTGACCCTGGAGAATGACCCCCAGTTAGACTAATCATGTCAGGTCCAAGAGTAATTAACAGGGATACCAATATTTGTTTGTTCTCATTCACAGAGCAAGAAAATATAAATTTTTCTGCCCTTTGGTATGAAATAGCATTTCTATTTCCAGATCTAATGGAAGCACATTATCAACATGAGAGCATGTTCTCTGAGATTTGGGCTGAAATTATTCTTTATAACCCAAGATAAATGGGCTGTCTTGCAGTCTAGCAAACATGACTTAGGGAACGTAGTTTATAGTGCATTAGCTCCTCTTCACTTGTTACAAGTGGCAGGGTGAAAGGGGTGGGAAACAAATATCTCTAAATGATACTACAATTAAAACCTTCTCACACTGGACTAACAAGCAAGTTGGACTACTGATCATTAGATTGTGGATTCACTATTATACTATAACATCCATTTATTATTTAATCTTGCCTGCAGCCTTTACATGACTCGGAAATGCAATGATTATTGACTTGTTTACTTGGGTGGAATTCAGACAGTAATTTCAGCAACAGCTCCATTCTGAAAGCCTAAATTATTGCTAGAAACATCCTGCCAAAAGCAAAAGAAAATTAGATTTGCCATAACCAGTGAGGGTTTGGATGTTGCAAGCAAGCCAATATGTGCAAACGTGTAACCAAGCATCACCAGTCAAAAATCGACACAATTTTGTATCGTAGAGTGTTTCATTTCACAAGCTGCTAGGTATACATGCATGCAAATGGCCTTAGGATCATTTGTTTCAGATGTTTGCCTTGATTGTTCTGCGGCCAGTAAATGAACAGGCTTCTCAGAAATCATGACAGAAATAATCTGTACGAACACTATTGTTAATATTGCAGTATTCACTCCATGTGAAAAGCAGAATATTATCGCATAATGAAGTCTGTGTCAACAATGACATGACGGACTGGCTTCCCTTGCAGAAATGTTTTTCTTTTGAAATTAAGAAGAAAAAAAACTTTTAATGGGATCCAGACAATAACAATTATCTGCAGGCAAATCCGCTTTCTTCTGAATATGGTCCCATTAATTGCATTTACGTACTTTCAAATGAAGTATGTCAAATGCTTTTAGTCAACGATTCCCAAACCAATTTGCATGGTAATGAATATATTTCATTGGGATCTGAAATGGTCCCTGGATGTGTTTCTGCTCTGGCTGGAAAATTACGAGCAGGACGTTCATGGGTTTGCAGTGATTACAACCTTCTTCATGTATAAGTGGATATGTGTGTAAAACGTTAATTGTATTGCCCTTCAAGTACAACACCAGTGCTTCAAGAGCTATAACAAACCAGCCTAATCTCACTGTTATATTTACATAGATACCTGTATTTAACATTTACAAAAAGTACAGTACATATTTGGCTTTATTTCGATTTACTGACATCTATAGAAGTGTAAAGAAAAAAATAAGAATTGTGTTATAAATATATACATATTTCGAAAAGTGCACACCTCTAAAATCTTCTCTCAAAAAGGTCTAACAGCTAAAAATGCATATCAGAGCAAAAACCAAGCCCTGAGGTAAAAACAACTACATGTAGAGCTTAGAGACATGATTGTGTGTAGACAGAGACCTGAGGAAGTGTTAAAAAAGAAAGAAAGAAAGAAAGAAAGAAAGAAGCAGAATTCATGGTTCACAGAAGCAATTAGCCTCCATTACCCTTAACTGAAAATGTTTGGGACAACCAGGAGTCCTCCTAGAGCTTGCCTCCTGGCCAAACTCAGCAAATAATCGAGAACAGCCTTGGTTAGAATGGTGACCAAGAAGCTGGTGTTCACTCTAGTTGAGCTCCATTACCACTCCATTTCCATATATGGATAGAAAAGTGACATAAGGACACACATCTCTGCACTCCACTGATCTGGGCTTTATGGAAGTGTGGCCAGACATGATCCTCTCCTTAGAGAAGACACATGAAAACACACTTGGAATATCCAAAAGAAGCCCTGAAGGACTTTAAGACTGTGATAAGCAAGATTTTCTGGTCTGTTGAACCTTAGTTCTTAGGATCATGTATGGAGGAAAGCAAGCACTGCTCATCACCTGCAGAGTACCATCCTAACAGTAAAGTGTGGTGATAGCAAGCTCATGCTGTGAAGCTGTTTTTCACCAGCAGGAACTGGGGGACTCGACAGAGTAGAAGGAACTCACAGTGCAGCAAAATATGGATAGCCTTAATGAAAACCTAGTTCAGAGCATTCAGAAACTCCAGACTGGGCAGAAAGTTTACCTTCCAACAGGGCAATGACCCTAAGTTCAAAGCAAGAGTGGCTTATAGACAACTCTGTGAATTTCCTTCCGTGGCCAAATGAAAGCCTGGGCTTGAACCCAAAAGAATGTTACTGAAGAAATCTGAAAATGCCTGTTAGCCCCAATCCAATCTGACAGATGTTATGGGGTGAAGAGGTGAGGAGAAGAAATCAGATATGCAAACCTTGTTGCATCATACCCAAGGCTGTAAAGGTATCTTAACTGCAGTGCTGATTTAAGGGTATGAATATTTATGCAAAGTATTTATTTCAGTTTTTTTGTCGTGTGCATGGTGTATAGATTAATGTGAAACATGATGTGTGAATATTTTTGCAAGACACTGTGTGTGTGTGTGGTCAGTTTTTATGTTTATATGTATAGACAAACACATGTAAGTAGTAAAGTGCAGAACCACATTTACATGTAAATACTCAGGAGCTAATGTTAAAAGAATGTATGAATTTCACCATAATCCACCTTTATTCTACATCATTTAAAAGCCATAAGTGTAGTTTTTAATTATGATTATATATGATTTTTAATTTTTAGGTTGCCCCAACACTTTCAGGTAAAAAAAAAAAAAAAAAAAAACAACTTCTGTGAACTTTTTTTAACCCAACAAAGCACTTCATGTTTTTGTGGTCCCCTCAAAGGTAGGTTGATTGTACGAAGCTGGTGCATAACCTTTTTTTGTACTTTTGTAAACAAACATTTACGTGTATAAATAATGTTATATTTAGTATTTAGCCTGTACATTTCTGTTTTTTTAATTCCCTTCAGTGCCTTGCCCTACAAATCTTCATTATAAGTGCATTACCATCAACATAATTTTTTTTGCATACAAAAGTGCAAGACAATATTGTTTTCTGAAGTAATCAGCAACATCACACAGATGCTGGCAGTAGAGCTTAAAAGAAAAATTTATCCAAAACGTATTATTCTATCATCATTTACACATCCTCATGAATTATTCTATTCATAAATCAGTATAATTATGTTCAAACCTATATGATTTTTTATTGCTTCTGTGAAACACAAAATAAGAATTTCTGAAGGAGAATTAATGACAAAACAAGCAACGTAATGCTTGAAAAAAAGGATTTTGAATTTGAACATGCTACTCTTTTGGCATACTGTTTTTCACATACTATATGCGTACATCCTGAGTTCGATGTAATCTTATATAGTCTTGACCGCATCTCTACACCTAAATCTAACCTTACCCATGAGTAATGCCTACAATTTTATTTACTAAAATTTTGATTTAATTACAGATGACTAACACTGCTGTACAAGCACCAAACACTGATTGTAAGCCTAAACTTCACAAAAACTGTAAACTGTTTCTTCATGTGATTGGTTAATCACAATGTTGTTCCAGGGTCAGCAAATATGTTGGCCCAGGGATATGTTGCATTTGGTCAAATCAGGTTAGCGTACTATATGCAGTCAGGTTTTTCATTTGTTGATAACCAGTGCATTCATGTTTCCCTGGTTTGACTGTTTTTCTGAGTTGCTGAGTGTTTTGTTTTATTTTCATTGAATAAACACTGTTTCACAGAGACCCTCAAACTTACACTCTTTCTCTGAACCTACCCACTACAGAATGATCCTTTTAATGATTCAAGGAATCAAGAAATTTAAGTCATTATTCACTGAAGACCCTCTCTCAAAACTCTGAAAAGGACTACTGTGTTGAGTAGAAGAATACCACGTCAGTTTGAAAGCACTGATCTAAGTTTGCATCATATTTAAATTAAAAGCTACAGCAGAGGGGAATTGTGGTCCGTTATCATAAACTTCAAAAGACTCAGTAGTGAATGAATAATATGTACTACTTTTACCATTTGACTGATCTGTTCAACAGAAGAAAGAATTTCAATAACATTAGAGTAGCATATAATTGCAGAGTTCTTAGTTATCAAAAACAATGTATCAGTGAAAAAAAATGTAGGTGTTTATTTTTTTTCCTTTCTTTATTTAAACTATGACCTGAATGTAGGTTTTGTGGTTTTGTTTTAGGGGGATTTTTTAAATTCTCTGAAATACAATGGCTTAACAATGCTCCAAATGCATTCATATATTTCATAAAGTGTCAATTTGTGGAAGATCCAAGAAAAGATCTATTTAAGCTGCATGTAATGGGCTTAGGAATGCTCAGAGGCTCTCATTAATTTACAAATGCTTTTACATGCTACTTAAATAGCAATGATTTTAGAAAACATGCCATTGAAATGAAGTACAACTCACATCTGACTAATGTTCTACTTGCTTCAGGAAAGCCGATCCTGATCAGTTTCAATCAGCTCTGAATTTTCCAGTCAGTTTTTGGAATTCACACAGAGCAGACAAAATCAGTTTTCATATCAAATTAAATATCAGCATTAACAGTGTCATTAACAGTGATAAAAATAAATAAATTAATTAATTAATAAATAAATATATATATATATATATATATATATATATATATAATTTGACAAATTTATTTTTCTTTTTTAGGTTTTATACAGTTTGATACACAACCATTGCAACCTTTGCCTTTTACTGTTGTAACTTTTTTTTTGGTGCTATCCAAAATGTTTCTGACTCTACGCTGCCCTGCCTGTTAGTGATCCAGCCATTGAAGCTTGTAGAGTCCTGTCAGCACTACAAAGTAAAATCTATCATCCCTGTGCAACTCCAGAACTCTTCTTCAGTTGCTATTTCTTCCTGCTTTCTCTCTCATCCCTCACTAACACCTTCCCTGCCTCTCCCTTCCATCACTGTCAATCAAAGAGAGAGTGGAGTGTGCAGCTGTTTTAACACCCACAGAAAGAAAGACAGACAGACATACATTTATTCTGGACAGAATGTTGTTATACGATATGATGATATATGATGTTATACTCTGTCCCAGAGTGCAGTTTGGAAATATTTGTCAGCTGTATACGGTAGGTATGTACACATAAACACACACATATGTTGCATCCGGAGCTGAGTTCTTTGTATGTATTGTTACTAAAAACTACAAAAAAGAAAATCAGCAAACTTGCAAAGGCAAGATGCATCAGCATTGCATTAACTTGTCTTTTTCAGAATACATAGCTCCGTATTAAATCCTGAATAATTTATCACAACAACATAACACATTTGTTGTGAAACTCAGAATTTTGAATGGATGTTTTTTGTTTTCTTCTTATTATTATTCTCACTTTCCATATTGATTTGCTTGACAGTTAAGGACAATCTGTCCTTTATGCTCAGCATGATTAAGTTTTCATTACATCTTTCCCTCCTGCTGACTTAATTAATCCCTGAAATAAATTATTTTGAACTATGTGTTATGTACACATAATATGTTAATCTAATAACTCAAAAATTGGTATATGAGGAACTTTTTAGAACAAAGCCTAGTTGGTTTTGTCAGCTGTGAAGTTTTGAAACAGATTTAAATGTTATTTTTTTTTTAATTTTATTTATTTATTTTTTTTTACCATTAATTAGTGAGCTTCCTGAAGAAAACATTTGTATTTTTAACTATAAGGTAGGCACCACTATTACTATAGCTTTTACTTATGGTTATTATTATTATTATTTTTTAATAAAACCACATAGCAACATATTTCAGCGATGGCAATCCCCTGGCAATTACCCATAGCCCTCTAGCTTTGTGGTGGCAGGTTTTACACAATCAAGCACTACTAAAGATCTTGTTTACTTAAATAAAGTTGCAGTATTTCTTTTGGTCTCTGTCTACATTTATTCAAGAGGGAATTTGTCAACACAAACTGTAGTCATTAAAGCAAAGGAGAACAAGGCAATGGGCCAGAAACGGTGTCTCTTTGTTCAGAAAAGCAGGTCAACATGTTTAGAGGTTCTGGCAGAGATGATGTGAGCCTGTCCCATCACAGACTCTCAGTGGGTCTCCAGAGTGATTCCGGGCGTTCAAGGCTTTCCTCTGTCTCTTCAGAGCATTCTTAGCTGCCAATCAGGTGCTCAATCTGTGTCTGTGCCACATCAAGTCAGGAGAGTAGGCAGAAGTAGCGCATCCAAGCACCCGCCAATGACATCTGCGAAAGACATCTGCTCCCATCCGCTAAAGGCCTGCTAATCCCACCATTTATTTGTATGTCATAGCATGTGATATCCCTGCTGGTGGGGAAGAATAAGGGGAAAAAGACAGAAGGAGAGAGAGATTGAAAGGTCGGTCATCAGGAATACTGAGAAAGTGTATAGCCAGTCTTTTGACTTTTGGCATAAAGTCTGGTCCACATTGTAGATTATCCTGCCACAAACTGGAAGGCACAATCTGACATACCCATAAAGCCACAAATCACAGTTTGTTTTGTGCATGCTGCAAAACTTCCCAAAACCATTTCTGAACATCTGACTAAGAAGAATGGAAACATTGTGCATTTTTAATGGGAATACTACTTTGCATACATCAAAATGAAACTGTTTATTGTATGTTTTTGCTTATTTATTTATGAAAGAGGTTTCAGTAACATTGTGAAATATGTTTCAGCTTTTTTTAAATAAAAACTGAGAATCAAATGATTTATGTGACACTGAGAGACGATGAAAATGCATAAAGTATTTATAAATAATGCATCATAAAAGTAGTTTGAATGTATTAATTATGACCTGTAATGCAGCTTATAATGCATTGTATGATCTCATGAGTAATTGCAACCACAGTTAGTACCTATTGGTTGTTACAATTATTCATGATATAATGCATTACTGCATGCAGTATGACTATTTGAAATTATTATGTATAATGCAAATTATAAAGGTAAAATGTTTACCAAAAATATTCCATACTTGCAAATCATTGAATATATATATATATATATATATATATATATATATATATACACACACACACACACACACACACACACAAAGATAACTCAGTTTTTTTCCAATGATTGTGTTGTATTGTGTTAGTTAGCTGTATTTTTTATTTCATTTTTTTAGTTAGGTTTCAACCTTATCAATATAATCCAACTGCAGTTTGATTGAGATTAATTGGAATGCACAATAATAATAATAAAAAAAGATTTTTATATATTTTTGAATGGCTTGTCATGAGATTTTTTTTTTCTTTTTTTTTTCTGCAATGTGGACAGACAAATTGCTTGTCACCGAAAACTATTTGCATCTGGTTAGTACACAATGTTATGAGGTTCCATTTGAGTTAGGAAACTGCTTAGAAGGCAGCTGCCCATGCAGGCAGTAGACAGCTCACTAGGTTTTGGAACAGAGCTATGATGGCCTGTCTCTCTCTCTGCTTTAAGGAAGGGTGCGACATGCCTGGTGACTGTGTTTGATGGATGGGGCCATTATTGTCCTCTCTGCAGTGAGCTGTAATACCACATCTTAAGTGTATGGTCTGCCTGGACGTCTCTATCTCACTGTGAAAGCGTGCATCTGTATACATACAAGCAAAATGGCAGTTACATGATTCTGATCTCTCTTTAGACCACCATATTACACCACAATGATTCGGGAGGTTAGAGGAAGGTCAGGCACATATAGACTTGATCTCTTTTGACAAATGCACACTTCTGTAAATCCTAAGAAATGCTGAAGAAGAACCTACAGGCTATCTATATCCATAATGTTTCCCTCTTTATGCAGTTGCCCACAATGTCTCTAGGGCTTTGTCCATATTCTTCTGACCGAATGTTACATTTAATGGTGCAGGGACAAGGGCATCTGGGATATTTATGTATTTGTTATTTCATGCATTCATTTGGAGGCAATCATGTTCGCAATATATTATTCTATTTCTCTACTAGCCCAAGTGTACAGCTTGCTTTAGCAAGGTGAAGGTCAAGGGTTTGAATCACACATCTTACTGATAAAATGTACACGTTGACGGCACTGTAAACGCTTCAAACGGCTTCTAAGAAAATACATTTAAACATAATCAGATAAACCCTCTTCTACTTATTAAGTGGGTGTTATTCATAAAACAGGTGTTACGAATTTCTGAATAAATCTGTGTAAATACACAGTAATATTTTTTTAAATAAATAGTTTAAGTAAAATCAATCAAAGTAAACTCTTGCCAGGCCCGGACTGGCCATCGGGAGCACTGGGAGAATTTGTATTATTGTTATTCATTTTTGAATATTTATGCTTCTCAATGTACCCAAGCAATCATTTCCGATTCTTTTTATGTGATAATAAATTGATAATAAATCAGTTCTTGACTGGCTAATATTATCAACAGAATGGTGTGCTGAAGAACATCAATATCGATTGTAAAGTTACATTAAAAAGTGTACTAGAGACAGATATCAACATGAATTTATTGTAGCCTATAATTAGGGAGGGAGCTAGAGCAGACACACAAATAATAACAGCCTAAAAATCAAATGTGTGTTTAGTATTAGCGTTTTTCAATAAATATATTGTACTAATTTTGACATTTAGGCACTTTAATGTAATGATGATGAAAAAATTTGATAAAAGAAATTACATTTTAAAATATATTTATACTAAAAGCAGTGCTCTTACTGTACTTTGGATCAAATAAATGCAGGCTTGATGTGCAGAAGAGACTTCTTTAAAAACATTAAACTTTACTTGACTGGTAGTGTACATTTGTATGAAACATACAAACCTATAGGTTTATTAAATCTATAGGGTTCTTAAAGTAAGTCTTTTTAAGGTAAATTACATTCTGTGCTAACAAACTGAAATGAAGTGGTTGTTTATAGGTAGGCCTACGTATTAGTATGGTTAGGGTACAAATTACTACTCTAAGCTACAAATATTAGGAGTAAAAACAAGTCCTTTTAAAAGGAATAGTTCACCCAAAAAGGAAAAATTATGTCATCATATACTCACCCTCAAGCAGTTCCAAATCTGTACGAGTCTCTTTGTTCTGCCGAAAACAAAGAAAGATATTTTGAAGAAAGTTTGTAACCAGGCTGTTTTGGGTCACCATAGACTCCCATAGCATTTTTTTTTGCCATAGTATTATGGCAAATTACAGAATGATTTTACTATTCGGTCACACATAAATGATTTCTTGTTGTGTTTTATTAATGTCATATTTAAATTATGACTAAAGCAGACACCTTTAAAATTTAGCACCAGTCCACGTAAAATGGTAAAGGAAACTGAAACTGTTCTGAAACTGCTTCACTTTCTCCTAGTTGAGTGGTTGGTAAGGCGAGAGAAAAGAAAGGGAATAGAAAACATACAGTAGTTGGAAGCATGTGATTGCGTTCTGCTTAATAAATGAAATTAGAGTAACTTTAATAAACGAGGATGAGGCAATAAGGAAACCCACTGAGAAATTAACCTTTCATCTAGCGCACAGAATGAAGATTCTTGGCTGAGCGTAGCCCACAGCCACAATTTAACTGGAAATTCAGTATGACTGTAAAGTGCCTAGATCTGAAAATGTGAAGTTGCTCCTCTTTTAGACTTCTCATACAACTGCACTGTGTCAGATATGATTCTACACAATATCCTTCTTACACACACAGCTTACACAGCGTTAATAGAGCTCTGGTTCAGCGCTGACAGTCTGAGCTTTATGTAATGTAAGTCAGTGTGATATTCCCTAGAAGAGTGTTAAAACCCAGATACATTCATTATGTTGAATACTATCTCAGTTAGCAATCTGGTTGGTTTTTCAAACAACTGCATCCCACCAGTGGCCCACCGATAAACAATTAGGTCTAAAATCCTACACTAGCTTAAAGAGGTCATGTTAGTAGCCAAAGTAGCCATGCCTACTCACACTTTTATCTTTTACCTACCATGAGGGACAGACCTTGAACCTTATTCGAAATAAATAAATAAATACATAAAAAGAACAGGCACAATTCTACAACAAACAAACACATATATTTTATGAGTTGGCGATTTCGTATGAATTTGTACAATGTGATTTGTATGGAAATGCACAGTACATTTAAAAAAAAAAAAAAGGTTCACATTGTATGGAAATGCATGGATATGTTTATACAAATTCATATGAATTTGCCAGTTCACCAAGACTTAAAGTAGTCATAAATTACAATGTCAGTAAAAAAAAAAATATATATATATATTCTTAATAAATCAACTCAACAAATATTAACATATTAACCCCTCTTTTTACACCAACTAATTTAGATCAGTTTAGATCAGTTACTTCAGATTGTGATTTTTACAACTTTAGAACTATAGTGTATTGTTTGTCATGTACTATAATGTAAGCATCCAGTATTGCTTACATTTCCTATTTTGTTTTTAACTCAGTCTCATATTTAACAAGCTTCATGTACAGTCTATATATCGTCATTTGAATCATTCTATCAAGCGTATGGAACCACCCGACAATTCCACCAGGGAATCACAAGTGTGTAGGCCATCTGACAAATGCTTTACTGCACAAGCTTTTATTCTTCAGACTCTAGCAGTGGGAGAGATGATGCTGACATCTCACCAGGGATGCAGCGCCCCTATGAGACTTCCTGTTTTTAGAAGACTCACGTCTCTCGGCTCACTGACACATTGTCAAGCATTTGATACTCGGAATAGCATTTATTTCTTGATGCATTAAGTTTGCACACCCTCTCTGTGGACTCTTTACTAACTGATCAGAAAAAAAATGTCCAGGCAATGTGTTTACTCATAACACCACTGACATTTATACACAACTATTAAACTGCACAAAAGTTCCTTTACTTGCAGTGGTGGGCAAAATTATTAGAGCACTAGTATTTTTACCAGGTAAAATGGTTTTAAGTCAGTTATTTAGATATTTTGGCCACCACTGTATATATGAAGGGAAATAACAAAAACCATTATTATTTTCCATACAATTTCCAATGTATTCTACAAAAAAAGAAAAAGAAAAAAGAAATGACAAATACATTTTGAACTAATACACACTGAGGTAATTTTGATGAGTTCATGTCAGTTAGAAGTCCACCTCATTACAGTTTTACTGATTCTATACTAAAATGCACAGACACATTTATATTTATATATATATATACAGTATATATATATATATATATATACATACATACATACATACATACATACATACATTCTAGGGAACATGAAATATTTTCTGTAAGATACACCTATTGTTTCACTGTTTTGATTTCCTGATGCCTTGATATAGTCTTCACCGAAGACGACAGTATTTAGATCATTCATTTTAACAAACGAAACCAAAAACACACTACACACACACACCGTCACAGGCGAACGTGAATTCGTATCCCTGCGGATTCCTATCGCAATTGGTTTACAGCATTGGTTCCGGCCCACTGCTGTCTGTATCCATTAAGATAATAAAATGCCCTGCAGTGAGCGCTTGGGGAGGAGGTGAACTGTCAAGATAGGGTAAGGCCATAATATGTTTGCAATATTTGCACAACTGGAGCTGGAATACATTGAATGTGTGGCAAGAAGAAGAGAGAAATTGACTGTACTATATTCAGTTATTCTTTGGCTGGTGCTTTCTCTGCAAATGCCTGGTGAAGCGTTCATGCACAATGCCTCAACGGGAAAGAACTGGTAGCAGTCAGGTCACCAGATGGCAAACTCTTAGTTCCACATGTAAAACTAAACAGTTTTTAAGAATCCAAGTGATATTTAAGCATTTGGCCAAGACATCTAAAAGAAAATTGTGCCAAATTAATAGAAAGAAAAAACCCATGTTGGGATTACTTCAGAGAGAAAATAAAGAAATAACTGATGGCAGACAGCTAAATTCTCTATAATTAACACACACCAATCATGCCATTTTGCTCAATGACAAATTTCAATAATTTAGTGGTCTGGTGTCAATTATCGCATTTATACCACAGTTGAAAATTAACTTTTCACCACACCTGTCAATAGCAGGGGAATTAAAAATGATCACCTGCCATTAAATTATGATTACTCTACAATTTAAATGTGTTTCTTCAGTACATTGCTTTGCACAATTTGAAATTAATTTTCCTCGATGTCACAACGGAAGGACTATGTGTGTGTGTGTGTGTGTGTGTGTGTATCATAATGTATTATTATTTCATTTATTTTTATTATTATTATTATTATTATTATTATTTATTTTTATTTATTTTCTTTTCATAAATTCACCTGCTTTCCTAAGCTTTTAAAGCATTAAACATTTTGATGGAAAACTTTTTACTGAGACAAGTTTTAGAACACTCGGGACAGCTTATCACAAACATAAATAAACAAAAAAAAAAATACTGGCGTAAGCTGATTGAAGTTTGTATCAACTCACATTGGTCACCATATTGGTTTCTGGGCTGAAAAAAAATGGACCCTGACTGATCCATTTCTATGACCGTTTCTATCACAGTTTTAGTTCCTTCCCAGACAGCAACATAGCGTTGGCCCACATCTGGCTCGTGTGACATCCATGCAGGCCAAATGTGGGCCGGATCTTGGCTGATACTGGTTGCTGTCTGTAGTTTGCCACTGTATTTTTTTGGCTTGCTTAGTTGGGGATGCTTAATTTTTTTGTAATATTGTCACTGTAGCACCATTTTGAAGAGTATCCACTGGACGCCAACTGCGTACACTGTTCTGTGTCAGCCACAGCACACCGATGCACTGTTTTCATTCAAATCAAAGTGTGAGTAAATGTTGAAAATATATCCTTGTGTTGCAGATGACACAAAACAGCGTACACGGTTTGCGTTCAGTGGATACTCTTCAAAATGGCACTACATGGAGAGACACAGAGGAGACAAATTGTTAAATAAAGTTGTTATTTTTATTTTCTTTGCATACAAAAAGTATTCTTGTTGCTTCATAACATTTAGATTGAACCAATGATGGCAGATGGACTATTCCGATAATCAGAGGTGGGTAGTAACGAGTTACATTTACTTTGTTACATTTACTTGAGTAAATTTTTTGGGTAACTAATATTTTTAGAGAATATTTAAAAATGGATACTTTTACTCTTACTCAAGTATTTTTTCAGTGAAAAACAGTACTTTTACTTCGTTACTTTGGGTGACGCTCCTCTCGTTAATTCATCTTAATGCTATACAAGTTTATTCCAGACTAGCAGTCTACTTTTCTCTGGGGAGTGAACGATGCCCATTCGCAAATGATTCATTCTATTGAGTCAGTTCTGTTCAAAGGCTTGATCAAACCAGTTGGTAAACCAGTGAACTGTTTCGCCAATCATTTTGAACGATTCGTTCGTAAGGAAGGCGGAGAAGGGGAGGAGGAGGGATGCGCGAAAGCGAGAGGCGGATAGAATGAAAGCTGGGGTTTTTATAGTGGACAGGAAATGA
>JAUCMR010000091.1:14591325-14604979 GCA_032357425.1 Enteromius argenteus | reverse complement strand
ATTCGTCGGTCACCGACGTGACGTCTCCGTTCCCTTCTTCAGGGAACGAGGGTTACAATACGTAACCGAGACGTTTTTTTATGACAGTATTGAATTATTCAAATGCGAATAACACTGTAACACTGTTGACATATACAGTTGCAATATCCAAACAAAAAATAAATTATTACAGATATATAGAAGACACAGTGTTTGTGTGTGAGAGAGGGAGATGTGTTTTACAGCTTCAAGCATCATTAATCGCATTTAAGTGAATGAAATGATATTTTCATGGTGGTGATTATGTCATAGTGTCTGGTTTAACTGATTAATGTGATCATGATAGAGCAATTCTTTAGATGTCAACTACAAAAATCCTTCTTAACATGGTTGATGAATGTCTTCATTGTAAAATTTTTAAACACTTGTTTTTATTATTTGTTAGACAAGACTATAATTTAAATTAAGAGATAATAATTACAGCCATCACAATCATGAAAAGTGTCAATTCCAGCATTCCATATTATATTTATAATGGTTTATTCAACTGTTCATCTGCTGTCTGCATATCAATGCCATCAGGAATGACAACCAGTTCTAAGGAGTTTGAAGCAGTACTGTATGATGTTCAAACATATAATTGATTACAGGAATTTATCATGAATTAGTTTAATTAAAAGAAAAGTGGAGCAGCTGAAAAATCACACTCTGCAGGTATCTTTGCACTTCGAATTCTAAATTGCTTGAGATTTTCCTTGTTCATTAGTGTACTAAACATCTAAATGTAAATATAAACCAGTACACTGTATTTAAATAAACAGACAAATATGTATATGGTATACAACCCAAATTCTGGAAAATTTGGGACAGGTTTTTTTTTTTTGGTTAGTGTTAATATCACGGAAAAAATTACACTGCAAGTCAGTGAAAGGCATCGGCCGTGATATCTGGACTCAGCTGCTGCTTTGCGCAAATTCTAAAAATGTCGGCAGGAGAATCCTTACGTCAGCCTTGGTTGTAAATTTCTATTGGTTTTTGTGTGTCTCGTGACCAATCGCATCATTGTGAAACGCTATTGGCTGTTGTATGTCTCGTGGGCAATTGTGTTATTCTACAGTGTCTTTGAATGAGATGTGAGTGCGTTAACGGAGCGGGATGATTTCAGCAATTAAAACCTTGTATTTTACTCTCTTCTTCGCATAAAGACATTGTATGGCTTCAGAAGGACATGAAATGCAACACAACTTGTTTGTAATGCTTTTTTTTACTGCTTTTGATCAGTTTTTGCAATAAATACTTGTGACTGTGCTCATATTGTCTGTGTGTGTTTTATATTGTTCACAAGGGGGTAGGTTTAGGGTAAAGATGGGGGCTAGGTGCTACAGTGAAAGTATAAATTTATATAAAATGAATCCGGTTATCCAATGCGTGGATCACGGCTGATGCCTGTCACTGACTTGCATTGGAATCTTTTCCGTGTGCCCATCAAGGAATTTTGACGATTCCATGATACTAACACTGAATTTTGAGTAAAGGGTCTGTGGTCATTACACAGAATTTTGTTACATCAGGTTGGACGACACTGCATTACTAAAGAAATTATTAAATGTGCCCAGGAATATTTCTAGAAAGAAGAGTCCGGGTGCTTTTGTGGCCCTAACTTCCGGTAGAGATCCCAATAGAATCAATATTAACAGCTAAATCCTTCTAGAGCAGATTTTTTTTTTTTTTTGATAACAAGCTTAAATCAGATGGATTTATTAAAAATGCTAATTAATTCTCTGCCAGCAGGAGATGCGTTAAACACAAGAAATGAACACTGCAGGATGAAATGAAAATTACATTTCCTAAAGACACTTCTCCTTGAGAAATATAGTGATATAAAGACACCCATGCTTTGGTTTGAATTTTAAATCAATTACGTGCATTACGTGGTCATGTTTATTCAACAAAGCCTTTTGGAAAATCGGTCGGTTTTGATATCGTGGTAGGTCGCCACAAAGAGATAAATGTATAGGAAACACATACCACAGCACAATAACCTGAGACCAGACTTCATTACTCACCATTAGCTGCATTTGTAGTCGGCGCCACTAACCAGATTGATAATCAAACACTGACTGGAAGTTAACTTCGGTCCAGGCATGTGCGCTCAATGAAATAATCTATAGAGAACATTTGGCACATCATTAAACAAAAAATATGTCAAAAACTCTTCAGCAGCTGGAAATTTATATCCGGCAAGAATGGGACCAAATTCAAAAACCAAAACTCCAGAAACTCATAATCTCAATGCATTTATTCACTCATTTAAATGTATTTATTAATTTCATTTTAATTTCACTATTTTTGTTTTTTGTTTATTTTGTTTACTTGTTCTTAGTGTCTCAGCTGTTGAATGGTTGAGATTAGACTCTATTGAAGATCATCACAAACCTCAGTATCATACAACTTGCAAATCACTTTGGGAATTGCATCTCTGAAGGTGTGACTCACAAGGGAATTACTGTTTGTTATCATTTCATATATGATAAATAAAAATAGCAACCGTTTTTGAAATACAGACCATTTTATGTTGGTTTGCTAACTTGAGAATAGAAAAATAAAGGAAATTCTCACATTCTTTATAGGAAAATATAGTACAGTATACAAAGCACTTCATGTTGATGTGTTTGTCTGCAGCTATGCTTGGCATGGGGCACAGTACAAAGAAAAGAAAAGAAAAGAAAAGAAAAGAAAAAGATGACATGCACGATTAGGTTCCTTTAGCATGTCATATCAATTAACTTGCTCAGGATTGGATGAAGTACAAGAAGGGGGGCAGGAGTTTGTTGACATACTCAGGTCTGTATGTGCATGACTGTATATTTGTATATACTTCCGCTTGACTTCATTAAATGCATTAAAATAATTACGGAGAGACAAAAATTTTATTGTTTTGTTTAGTTTCCTAGACATCCATGTTTAGTTAATTATTGTTATACTTGATATGTTGTACATCAGCAGTGTTTTACAATAAATTGTTTACTCCTTGTGTTACTGTGGAATCAGTAACACAAGGAGTAAACCATTTATTGTAAAACACTGCTGATCATTATTTTATAAAAGTGAAAACACTTTGCTGCTAAAATATTAGAAAAACTGGAACAGACTGAAACACGGGACTACAGTAAAGTGTGTTCCGAACCATGAATCAACCAACGACGGTAAATTAGACGATAAAGGATAAAGGATAAAGTTATTGCATTTCCATCAACAAAAAAAAAAAAAAAGGAATTTTGTTGTGGTCTAGGTAGAGCATCATGTGAAAATGTTATCAGGATGAGCCCAGGGGTGAAGAAGATAGGCAATGTCCAATGTTGAAGATATAAAGTCCAGCTTTGGATTGTTTCCGAAGAAATCAATACAGAAATCAAGCCAGCCTGGAATGAAGGACAGTGTTATAAGAGAAACTCTTCCTGGAGGAGTTTTAGGAGACCTTAGGTGCCTGCTGCTCAGCAACTAGCACTGACAAAAGCAAAAGGTGTCAACTTGATGTCTCAAGGAATGTAGAAGTAAATATCATAATGTGCCATAATGTAATAAAACCTTTCTAAGGTTCAGAATACATTATACTGCATAAACAAATCCACAAAAGCATACATTTGGTATGTATTGTGTAGTCCATTTTTTTTTAGTATTTAGAAAGATAACATACGCAGTCATGGACTTTTCATTTAAAATATAGATCATGTTTTATACTATTGCAGTCTTTGATAGTCTTTCCATGACATTTATATTGATCTTTACCATAAACTGAGGTCATTAAAAATTTCTATATGACTTTAGATATATAAAATAAATATACTTGAAATTACTTCACAAAAATCTAAATTACAAAAATTTTAGTTTATTTACATAGGTGGCCAAGTTTATTAAAACATTTAGTATTTTCACCAGCAAAAATAAAGAAAGAAAGAAATGGATTTAAGTGGTGGATTTAAATGGTGTAATATGCATAATCAATGCCAGATCTTTCTCATAACAAGTTAAACTAAGAGATGATTATCAAATGTGATAAAGACTTTAAAGAAGGCTGAAAAATGTCGTTATTCTTGCTTACAAAATGTATTTTTCAACAAAAACATTTATCATATAATACAGCTTATTAGTAAATTAGGGTATGATGTTTTGTAAACAGGTGTGAATAGGTGAAACATTGTTTGCAGCGACAATAATCACAATAATTGGACAATAAAAACTACACTCTCCACTGGCTGAAAAATTGAGCCAAAGGTTATTGTTTCAAATGACTGGCTTAATTAGTGCAGTTTCAGAATAATTATAAAGCATTATACAGCACAAGCTTATTTTGACTTTCAATTCATTTCATTTCGCTAACATTTCCTCTGAGTAACTTTAAACCTGAAAGTCTAGATTTTTCCTCTACCCTCTCATTGATTCAATTTTCCTCTTCCCGTCAGTGAACATCAAACAGAAGCTTTGCTCAGGAGGTCTGCCCACACCCTGCAGCCACTCTTGATCTTTGTCTGAGCGTGCGTGTTTGACAACTTACAAATGAACCTGACCTCTTCCTCTCTAGACCCAGTGTCTCTCTCTCACACCCTGCAGTGATGCAGAGCCACAGCGTCTGTCATCATAAGAGCCTCTTCTCGCTCTCTCACCCCATGGATCACATATCGACCCGCTTCTACAGAAGGCAGGGAGCGTGACCTCTGTATTTCCCCTGGAGTCTGACCTTTGACCTTTCCTCTGCCCCTCTGCATGGTAGGACAGAGAGGTTGAAAGAGTGTCTACTTCTTAATAGGATCCTTTGTAGCCATTCATAAAACAGGATACTGAAAGATCTTGATGGATATACCTATATAAACAGGCAGTTTAACCAGTGTGTTTAGCATTTGTTAGCTAACTATGGCGATAAAAACCATTGGTAACAATGTCCATTGGTGGTCAAGTGTTTATTGGCTGTATAGCAAGCACTTAACTAGTGACTCCTCAAAAAAAAAATAAATAAATAAAATTGATGTGGATATTCTGACAAAAGGAAATTGTTATAAATGTAAAAGATAAGATATTTGGACCAGCAGCATAAACTACTTAGGCCTTAAAAGGTAATATAAACTTCTTTTTTTTCCTGCAAGACTGGTCGTAACTTTTCAAATTCATCCACATAAAATGTACATTGGTCTAATTTAAATCTGAAAATTAGGTAAATTAGCACTAACTGCTAGTTAGTCAAACTAGTTCTTAACACACAGTTTTAACATGATTACTATGTTAATTCGACTGTTCCATTGTGTTTCGTTGATAAACTATCAAGTCTATGCCAGTGCTAGAAATGTAACTTTTATAAGGGGTAATATTTGCTCGCTAGAATTAATTAATAAATGTATTTATTTGTTTGTTTTTGTTCAACTACAGTAGCTAATCTCAACTCTTTCCTGAAACTATATTGCAAGTTAGTAATTCAACCATGCAAAAGTAATCAACCATTGATCAAATTAATGCTAGATTCTTTGCTATAAAGTATGGCCAGGGCATCCGAGAGCTAATAGTTAGTTTGCTTTATTTCTACATTCAGTCATTACTTCTTTCTTACATACCACAGCACAAACACACTCTTCCAAAAAAAAGACCTTTAAACATATTTGTATATTTTAAAAATGAAAAATGTGTCAGCGCCCTTATTTTGCTAGTTAGCTGATCATAGTCCTTTACACACAAAACACTTGAGCTTTACATTCAAAAACACTCTGAAACAGACATGCCTGACAAATTACTATGGTATCTGCAGAAACACTAAATCTTTAAGTATATAGACATCCAATATTGATCATATTAGATGGTAAAATGTAGGTGGTTGGAGGGAAAGGGTTAAAAAAATAAGATGCATTAGAGACATCAGCCGATAAGGAAAGTGTTTCGGAGGCAGAGCAAGTTATTACATTTTGATGAAAGATTACGAAACTTTTTAGAATACAAAAAGACTACGAATGTGTATTAAGAAAGTAAATAGGTTTCATTTTGACTTCATGAGCCATAAGAACGTGATTCACATGCAAAGTGGACACCACATTGTTTCAACATTTGAATGAAGTTACTGAACCAAACTTTGTACAATGCAGTATAAATATTTATATTGGTGTTACATATTAAACAGATTGTTCTGTTTACAAAGAGTAAAAACAACAGGGGAAAAAAGTTGTCAATGCGGTCAGGTTATGACCCTTAAGAAATCAAAGGTTGTTTCAAAGACTGCAATAATCTTTCGCTGAATCTGTTTATTAGCACACAGTATGGCTGGAGAAACATACAGTATGCCCAGTACTGACCTTCTTTCTTGTGAATAAAGTTGGTTGTCACTTAAAATGATAAGGCTATTTTTTTAGCTTCTTTAAATTAAAAACAAAATGGTATTTCTACATGTATAAACCATTTTGGGGTTAAAGCCACACACTTTTGACCAGTAAGCTAAACAAACCCAATCAAACCCTAATTTCCTTTTGTCATTTTAATATTCATTCAATCTGAATAATGAGTCCCAAATAAGCCAGCATATGTACATACAAACTGTAGGCCTGATGGTAAATACAATTAGCATATGTGCTTTATCAAAGCTTTTATCTGTTTGAGTGAGCATATGGCACGGTCCGAATGAAACTAGATGAATGAGTACTAATTGAAACTGGCCAAGTACATACTTCATGGCAGTGATATGGGCTCCTCAACAACGCTTTACACATCATAGAACATTTTTTTTTTTTTTCTGGATCATCATCCTTTGTTGGTTCTAAAAACCATTTCAGTTCTGCAGATCAAAATGCTAGGTTGATGAGGATGCAGCACACTACCCTCAGTTAGCATACTTTACTATAACTCTACAGCTTCAGTACAGCACTGCGTTCCAGGCACTTAAATGGGCTATTTAAAATGCTGAAAGTGTGCTTGACTGGCACATCTGGATATATGCCCACTTATTATACTCTTTTCCATTATTTGATGAAAAACTGCTGCCGTGATCAATAGAAAATGTACACAAACATCTCTTTTAAATTAAATGTACTGCTTGGTTTCTGTGGGCGGTAATACTGCAACGTTAATTGCAGCTTGCAAATAGTGCAATAGAGTTTTGTGAATAAAAGGCGATCTATAATGAGCCTAATTTACATACAAAGGAGACCTGTTTGTGCTGAAGAATGACAATGAATTTAAAGGCTTAGAGTGCAATGCCACTTCAGCACCGATAACGTCTGGAAAAGTAGATTGTGGGTTGCCAGTGAATAAGCTGCAGTTTTCGCACACAAATAAGTAAGCACTGATAAGAAAATGCATGACATGTTGTGAGTAAAAAACAGCAACTAAGTGAGTGATAAAAAGGAGCAATTAACTAAATAACATTCTTCTATAACAATTTAGTGTTTCTTTACATGACCTGTTCATGCAAACAAATTAATCTAAGCTAAATCTAAAAACCCTGACCTACTGTCATGCTATTGAAAAAAAAATTAAGTTAGTAGCTTATACTTTTATTTCTGAACACCTATTTTATCAAATGGTATGAAAACCCAATTTCCCCCTCAGTAAACAGCATTAAACAAAAGCTTTCAGCAGACGATGAGCGGTATTTTCAAAATGCCCCTATTATGGATTTTTGAAAAATACCTTTCTATAGTGTGTATCACACCTTTAAGTGAATTAAAACAAAGTATAACGTTATTATCTCTCAAAAGAGAGAAAAGTACTATTAACTTCAAAAATCACTGCTTACTTCAAGTTTATTTTATTAAATATACTTAAGTAAAGTTCAAGTATATTTTTTAGTATACTTTATGTAGTAAGTATACAAATATCAGTGCACTAGTAGAATACTCGTAAAAATACTATTTCGATACTCTTTGGGACTAAATTGGCCCACTTTCTAGTGTATAAAAGTATAAGGGGTTTGGGAAAATGAATCATCGAGCAAATCGTTCGAAGGTCGTTGAGCAATAAGGTAAAAATAAATGCATATTATAAGACAATGAAGGTGTTTTTTTTTTGAGTGTACATTCATGTCAACCTGTTGTTGGGGACTTCCAAAACAAAAAATATTAACATTTCATTACTCATAATAGGGGTACTCTTATTTAGTGAATTTAGACTAAATACAACTAATAAAAATATCCAATTCGTACCAATTTATATTATTAGTCAAAAACATAGTGAGATGACCTGTCTGTGCAAACAAATTAATCTAAAGCTAAATTAAAATAAATTGGACTAAAGTTATCTGACACATCATATCTGATGTAATTAAATAGATATATGAAAGCCTTTGAGAAAATAAATGAATTAATAAATCTTGTTACAGAAAAAGCAATGCATAGTAACAACTGACTTACTGTCACAGAAGCCTAATCATTTTTAGTTATTTACTTCTGTACGCCTCATGGTACATGTAAAACGCAAACGTTGGACAATGAAATTGTGTTGTTTTCCTCTTCAGTAAACAGCGTCAAATAAGAGCGCTTAGGAGATAATGATGAGTAATCTTATTTAAAAATGAGCTGCTCTACAGTGAACGGCTTTGGCGACCAGAGGAAGAACTGAGGGGAACAGCTGTGTTGGAGCCCAAAGGTTTGCCTGCACTATTCGCTCCTTTGCCAGAGACTCACCCACTCATCCTCAACATCTGTCCTTCCTATGCCAGGCTCCAGCAACCCTTTGGAAAGTAGCACCATACATCTGCCCTCTCCCTCTGCTGCCATAAGATGACAAGGGAAATGTATGACTGCATTCACAGGTGAAGGAAGTGTCAGAGCTGACAGAAGTCCTGAAATGCTGTAGTGTGCAGAGACATGATGTGATTATTTTATTGTGAAGTGTTTTGAATAATAAAGCAATTAAAGTTTAACATGTAGCTTCCCTGGGGTTAGAAAAAGGTGCGTTTAGCATTTCTCTGGACTCTCAGTGTGTCAAGTCATTACATCTCAAGGTTCATCATTATTCTCTTTATTATTAGAATAAACAACATGCAGATGTCATGGAAATCACAAGCTTTAGTAACAGTAGAAGTATTATGTTTAGAGTCAGAGAAATAAATCACTGATTCGGTAATAGACCAGCGTAGGGGTAAAAACTCATTAAAATGGCACAACTGTCTTTGTGAGCGATTGTACCGACAACACTAAATAAATTAGTAGAAACTTTGCAATCAAAACTTCTGTCTGTCCAAAAATAATAAGTACTGATTATTTTGCACTCTGAAAATATACATATTCTGCTTGTGAATTAAGCAACAGTTCGCAAGAAAATGATCAAACTTGCATCATAACAAACCATAGTATTTACATGGTTCTACATATCCAGAGCAACATGGTAGTTGTTTATCTTGGAGATTTGATTATATGAACCTGGGACCTGTTTCATAAAACTAGATTATCAAATAAACCAGGCTTATTTGAGTTATTCTGACTTGTCTGTTAATTTGTTTTTTGAAAGCAAAATTACCATCGCTCAAGCTTAGTCACTGTGGCAACTAATGCAGAGAAACTAATCTGGTCAGGAGCAGGCTAAGCTGAGCTCCTCTAATACTGACCAATAGGAATGCATTAGTATTACCACTGAATACTAATGCATTACAATACACATACAATACATACAATTAATTTACTTTATTATTAGTCCAAAAATAAAAAGTATACAGAAAATGCAACTTCAATAATCAAATGAATAAAAAAGGCTACAACCAACTGTATTTAATGCATTGTGATCAAAATGTAGCTTACGCCCTTTTTTTTAAGTTGATCGGCAGTTTCTAGCCCTACAGCAACGACAGCTGTACCTTTTATGGTTATTAGAACATTAAAACATTAGAGTCTAAAATTGCTTTTCAAGGCATTAAAAACACTAAATTAAAGGTTAAATTAAAATGACAGAAAAATGAAAATAAATAATAGAAATCAGAGGAGCATACATTTTAGAGAAGCACACATTTAAATTGAGCTAGTTGGGCTGTAGGCCAGCTTACATCTGATTTACAGTTACTGCTATCATAAAAATACACTTATATGTAGGATTACAATTCTACAGTACATGTGTAACATTTAATGCCCAACAACAAATATTTTAGCAGAACGCATATTGTATTCAAAGTTATTGCGTTATTATTCTATACTGCCTCGTCTAGCACACGTGCGTAGTCTCGTCCACTCCTGACTGCAAAATCAATTTGCATGACTTTCCAACATTTACAGATGAAAAATATACATGGTATGTGTCGGTCAGGAAAACACGTCTCAAATGTTGCATTAAATAGCACAAATATTCATTGTTTTCCATGGGGGATCAATTGCACAATTACAATTCATCATCAATTACACATTGAACCTAGACCGAATTATCGTGAACTGAAATTGTTGTTTATGAAACTGCTTTAGTCCTGATTGATTTATTAGGTTATTTCAAGTAAGGTTTTGGACTTTAATCCCTGGTTTTCTTAGCGTCTTTTATGAAGCAGGCCCCAGGAAAGTTAGTCAATCAGATATAAGCTTACAGTTTTTAAGAATATTAAAGTGTGATACATCTCGTTTTAGAAATGTCCTAACCTTACCCATGAGTAATGCCTAAAATCAGATTTAATGACAGATGAATGACACTGATGTACAAGCACCAAACACTGCTTGTAAGCCTAAACTTCACAAAAACTATAAACTGGTTCTTCAAATCTGATTGGATAATCACAATGTTGTTCCAGGGTCAACAAAGATCTTGATCCAGGGACATGTCACACTTAGTAAAATCAAGTTAGCGAAGTGATTCAAATACTCACTTCCTTAGAATTGAGGATCAAAAGTCAAAAATATCATCTTGACTATAAAATTGCATCATTACTAACTATTGTGTCTTTTCACCCTGTTCACTTGTTTACTCAGCAGCTTTTTGTTAACTATTTGCTTATTAGCATGAAAATTACTAGCATAACCCACATGCACATACACACAGAATACTACTCATTCTCCTTCTTAGTTTCAGGGTTGGTTTAATTACTTCTTTTTGACTTTTTAAACAACAAGAAAAATGTCCTTATGGAATTACCAGTACTTTTTCTGTTTCACAGACATTTCCTTCAACTCTAAAGCATAATACACTGAAATTCCTAATTCAAATATGAGTACAATACCTGTGAAAATTCAATACAGAAAGTTTCTTCACACAATACATTGTGGAGTACTTTTATAGACATTTCTGAGTGCTATTTCAAATCTATAGGCTGATCAGTGATCTGAGGGTTTGATCTCCGTATATTTTTAGTTTCATTCTTCTTTTGAGAAACTGTACTGTTACCTGTTCTTTTCATCATGTTTTGTATTTCTGTATCTCTCTCTTTCTTTCTCTCATGTGGTGCTGCTCTCCCAAAGTCATCCTAATTAGTGTTTAATGCAGGACTCCCGTCGGCAAGGTCACCAGTGCCTCTGTGGCGCACTGTTGTCAGGACGGTGCTAGAAATAATGAAAGGGCCTATCTGCTCCCATCAGCAGAGAGAGAATCACGCTAGAGCCATCGCACCAACGCCCTCAAACATTATTAGTCATCTGCATTCAATTACACTTGCTGACAATTCTGTCACAATACAAGTTTTCAAAGCTGTGTGTTTTTATTATTATTATTATTTGGAAGTTTAAATAATAAATACAATCATTACTATAGTGTGTCATTCTTGTTATTCCTATAGGAACTTGCATACTGTACTGTATTTAGCTGTACTGTATCTAAATACCTGCAATTTCATCAAATAGGAAAGAAAATGTTCCAAGACAAATAAAACGAAAATGACAAGGCACCACAGACGTCATCAAATTCACTACTGATGCTAATTAAACTAAATTGCACCCTTTTAGTATTCATATTTTAATAAAGTTTTTCTGTTTTATTCAACACTTTCTCTTCAAAGTCAATAATAAGGCAGGGTTTGAAACTTTTATTATGTGTTTTTGAATGAAACAGAACAATGAGAAGGCCTTCATTTTATCAATCAGAAATTGACTGGAACAGTGTGTTCTGTACCAGAACGGAACCAGACCAGAATGAGAGTTTGTAGTGGATTGTGGAAGACTACTTTTCTTCTCAAACACTACTGGAGAACACCAGCAGAAGAAGATTGAAATAAAGTGTTTATGAGTTAGTTAGTCAGTCAGTTAGTTATTTAAAGTCCACATTAGACATTGTTCTAACCAGTGTTTGGGAAAGTTATTTTTAAAAGTAATGCATTACATTATTTTGTTACTCAAAAAAGTAGTTATTGCACAGTTTTTACAGTTTAATTTGTTTACAGATTTATTCGTGTTGAGGAACACTGAATCTTTTTTTTCATCTCATTGTTTTTGTGCCACTGAGATGAGTAAACAAGTTGACATTTAGCTTAGAATTACAAAAATATCATGTTGACATAGCACACACAGATACAGTATATATTTAAAAAAATATTTCCATGTTTTTATGTATGTACAGTATATATATATATATATGTCATTATTAAATAACTATAAATGATTCACAGTTCATAATTCATAATTATTTTCAGCTTTAAATATGAAACATGTGATAAAGAGTTATCCACTTCAATCAAGCAATCACTTTTATTTATATAGTGCTTTTAACAATACAGATTGTAGCAAAGCACTAAACATTACCAAATAGGAGAACAGAGTGATGGTAATGTATAATGACGGGATTAAACTATTTATTTATCAAATGCAGAGATGGTCTCTGTAATCAAATCAACAAAAATCACTAGAAATTAGGTGCCCCAACTAAGCAAGCCAAGCACTTCTTTGCCATATTTTCTTTTTGTTGTTGTTTGTTTGTTTATTTTGTTTTCTGTTAACCCTTTGTAGTTTATCACCCAAAAGGCTTTTGTTTATCGGCATTTGCCATGTGGGAAGCTGTCAAAGGAAAAGACAAAAAAGGCAAAACACGAGGGAAGGGAAGAAAAAAAAAAAAAAAAAAAAAAAAAATGAATCAATATTTTGTGACTGGGGGAGCCTGAATGCCAGCCCTGAGCGAGCAGAACGTCATGTGAGTGTGTCTTACTCAGGGACGCCTGGTCTCTAAACCTTTGATCAATAGTCAACTATGGCATGTGCGTGGTGGTCTTGCTTCCTTCAAATTCACTTCACAGTGACCAAGTTCCCATGAGAGTGGGAAACAACACCAGAAATAAATGGGTGGTTGTGAGGTTGAGAATGAGCTAAAGAACATAGGTGGAGGTCTTGACAACACAATAAAAAAGAGAAAAAAGAGAAAAAAGGTCCCAGACAGTAAATATTGCCCAGATTTGTTGTCCACTTAATGCTGATCTGGATTCATCCACCTAAATAGACACATTTAAAAGATGTTTTTTGATATCAAAATATTTTTGTAAATCTTATTTAATTTAATTTTTGCAATTAGCATTTTTGAGATCTTTTTTAAAACTCAAGAGGAGATGTACAAGGTTGATAATGCATGAAAGTTGAGGGGTTTTCCCCCTAATGTAATCAATCAATCACTTTATATATATATATATATATATATATATATACACACATTTATATAGTACATTTAACAATACAGATTGCAGCAAAGCACTGAACATTATCAAATAGAAGAACAGAGTGATGGTAATGTATAATGACAAGATTAAACTATTTATTTA
>JAUCMR010000091.1:14571613-14582864 GCA_032357425.1 Enteromius argenteus | reverse complement strand
CACTGACGTGAAGCGAATGCCGCTGAACTTGGGCGGGCGCCGGGCGAACTGAATCGCATAGCCGAGCCGGATGGTCCGGATGAGCCAACGAGATGGTCTGAGCCCGATCCAGGCATCTAAGAACCAAACTAGTGGCAGCACCGGGACCACCAGGGTGCCGGCAGTGGGGCAGCGAGGGGGAACGCAGGGACCCTGCTCGGGCGTCTCGATGTCGGTCCGAAGCGGGGTCTGAGTGCGTGCAACTCTTACCTGCGTTCCAGCAGAAGTGAGGCGGGTAGTCCGTTGGTTCGTCCACCCGGTCCTCGAACTGCTGCCTGCAACGAGAGGAGAGTGAGTGTGATACGAAACCTTTATTTTTAGCTTGTCCACAACGCCTCAGAGATGGAAGAACCGCTCTTTGCCGAGATTTTTGGGCCCTTTTTGACTGCAAGGCCAGTGACATGATTCTCCGCCCGGCCCTCCTCCGGGGATGGAGAGCTCACGTCCTGAGAGCAGTTCGTGTCATCCCTGGGTCGCCCGTCCACTGGCCGCTTGCATTTTTTCGCTTGCCGCCAGCTTGACGGGGACCTGGGCGGCCGGCTCCACGGCGCTGCCTGCTTTTGCGGCTGCTGCGTTGGCTGCGCGGGAGTGGGGGCAACGGCCGGGGCCTGCCCTTGGCGACGAGCAGTCTGAGGCAGTGCCTTCGGTGGCCGGGTGGAGGCAGCAGCTGCACACCGAGGCAAAACAGCGCCAGTCTGCTACTGAGCAGAAGGAACTCCTGGGCGAACTTCCTCACGCGTCGCCAAAGAGGCCGGTTAGGATTACGGGAGCATCAAGGAGCTTGTCTTGTCTCACTCACATCACCAACACAACCTCAGATGGTGCTCCTGGACCACCATAGTGGACATCGCACGACCCAGAGACCGCGGCGTAACCTTCGTCGCTCAGGGCGCGAGGTCCGCGGCGGTGCGGAGTTCACTGAGAACTTCAGGGACATGACCACCCTGGTGCAAGTCCTCAGTGCCTTGACGTGATGGACTTACAACAACGCCGTAGCGTGTACTGCAGACGCAGCTTCTCCAAAGACCACATAAGCACTGTCTTTTCGACAAGTGCCTACAGGCCCGGGAAGGAAGCAAAGGAAGTCCCTGCCGAGCAGTAGCGGCGCTAGCAACCTCTCCACTGGGGGAACCCCTATATACCCCCTAGCTGCACTGCTGTCAAGGGTGGTGAAGGAGGAAGAGCCACCTAGACCCGTTTATGGCAGTGAAGCAATTCATGTACTTCCGGGTAGAAAGGGTGGGGCCCTGAGAACCAGCGCGAGCCACCCCAAAGTACCAATCATCCTGCTTTGGAGGACCTGGGACGCGGTGGGACTTCCCACTCGAGCCCGATCCCCCTCAGCGGCCCGGGCAAACATAGCCATCAATTCTGGGTCTGTATCCGGAAGCTTTGAACGCCCAGTGGACAATGCACCAGCCGGAACTTAATTTCCAGAACCTTCTGGCTCTCCTTCCAATGCAGCAATCGACATCCGGCCAGAGGTAACAGCTGGTACCCCTTGCGAGGGTCCAGACTGTCCCAATGACAGCTCCATTGGTAGCAGAATGCTGGTGGAAGGAGGAGTTTTTGCTTTTTTCCTCACCATCACCATTCCAGACCGCCCCTGCCAGAAGCAGTGCTCATGCAGCTTTCACCAACGCGAGCCTTACAACTAAACAGAGAAACGGTCGCCCCGCCCCTTTGCCGGCACAGCTCCGCGATGATCATCTTCCCTGGAGAGAAAAGATGACTCATTCACAAAAGCCGCCTCAACGTGCTTTGCCCAGACACGTGAGACAGCGATCGTGACCGTCACCTGATGCCAGGAACGACCGCATCCAGAAGCGCGCGAGTGGTATGACATCTTAAAAAGACGCGTCTTTACAAAGACTTACCACCCGCAAGCTGCTCTTTTAGAAAAGCTCTTTTAGTGTGCCGAGGCGCACGGGGGAGATGGCTGCATGCACACAACAGTGGGTAGTACAAACTGTTGTGGCAATCCACTCGACACTGGAACCACCGCCGCTGCAAACGCCGTATCACCAGCCACTCTTTAATCACCGTCGTAGATTGGCGAGCTGAACTCATGCGAGCTCGGCTCCGAAGCGAAAAGCTAATGAACGCTTAATCCACTGCCTACTTATACTCGCGCTGCGATCAGATGCAGCTGGATGTTAATCAGCGTATGCCAATTTCATTGGCGTGTTTCTATACACGCAGAGTAGATTGGACATCTCAAAGTGAGATTCCTATTCGTCAGTCACCGACGTGACGTCTCCGTTCCCTTCTTCAGGGATTGAGGGTTACAATACGTAACCGAGACGTTATTTTTAAGTAAATGAAAATCCTTTATGCTTTATAGGTAAGACCTTTTTTTCATCAAATATGAGTTACCTTTAGTCATATATTGCATAACAATTTAGAAAGTAGTTTAAGGTTGTATTTTTAAATTAATGTTATTGCATATAGCACTGTTAAGTAGCACTCATGAAAGTGCAGGAAGAAGCAGTCATTTTTTTTTTCCTCCAAAACGTGATTGTACTAGTTTTTTTGCCCTTAATTAGGCAGGTTTTGTTCCACAGACCTGGCAACCCTGTATAGTATTGTATTGTGAAAATAGCTTTAGCCTTTCTGCAACTCCACCTTGTTTAATCAAGAATAGGTGAACCTTACATAAATCATTTAAACCCCATGTCGTCCCAGAACATTAATGAGATAATAATCTTTTAAACAATTAACTACCTCTGTGGGCGGACACCACATTTCCATCTCCTCCTGCCAGCACTCCTTGTTATTTTAAGGTATGAATGGGGAATGATTGAGGGGTCAATCAGTAGAAAGGATTTATTATGTGGGAGGAAGGAGGGTGGAGCTGTTGGCAGGAGAAGGAGTGAAGGGAGCAACCGGAGATTGGGTCACATGGTACCATTCATGCATGGGCCTCCCTGGAGTGCAATCAATCCTTTTTTATCTTCCCTGGATTTGTTATCTCGCCATTTTTGCTTCGGTAATAACCTTATGTCACATCCAATGTAATGATGAATCCAGGAAAAATGGAGAAAAACACTACCTGTGACAACCTTTATATAATAACTGTATGTAATATTTTGTTCTTTTGGCCATCTTTATTTATTTTTTGGTTAAAAGTTGACACCTGTGTGAGGAGTAGTAGATGAAAAAAAGATGCCTTGTGCTAATCAAAAGTGGAGCTATTGACCGAAGCAATATCAGCGTGAAGGGTTTTGATCTAGCAGTTATGAGGAAATTGCTTTTTCCTGCTTCTCAGAGTGCAAGATGTGTGTGCAATGCTGCTTATATTTTTCTTTTCTTTTCTTTTTTTTTTTCTTTGTTTTCTTAATTTTAAACGTTCTTTCCCAGAAGCACTTCGGCCTATTCCGATAAAAGAGAATCCCATTCATATCATTGACTTGTAACTAATCATATTCCTCTTCCTGTAAGGTTTCTTGCTGGGCTCTGGCACAGTAAAACATTCAGACCTCTTTTAAATGATTAATCTAAGGTAAGATTTTGAACCAAAGCCAGAGTTTATTTGGCAGGACCAGACAATGATAGAAGATCAAAAGAGGATGTGGGAGCATTTTACAGCTGTGCCAGTCATTTCTAGAGCCCCTTGTGGAGCTCTAGCAGAGGTAGATACTATATTAATACCAAGCCCAAGATAATAGATACTGAAGAAATGCTATCCGCTGTTTAAGAAAGAAAAGGTCTGTTTGCAAAACCTGCCAAAAATCTCCAAATGCATTTATTGAGTTAAACATTATTCAAATACTATTTTAGTGCTGTAATGCATAAATAAAGTTTTCCATAAAATCATAAGTCGCACTGATATATTTGTAGCAATATAGACAAAAGTTGATTGTATGGGTCAAAATTATTTATTTTTCGTTCATGCCAAAAATCATTAGAATATTAAGTAAAAATATCATGTTTTTTTTTTTTTTGCCTGAAATCAGAGATGTTACTAATTGAAATAACAGCCATATCTTATATTTTTCAACATTGTCGCTTAAATGACTACTAATTAATTTTAACATCACAACTGGCCATTTTTCCCTTAAGACACTTTTTTCACTGTTTTTGAGAATTGTACTCCCACTTACTCCTACTGAGAACAAAACAAATGATTATGCTAAAATGCATTTTCTAAAAGTCTTACTTGATAGAAACAATTTTAGGGGGTGTTTACACAGCACCACATTAAACAAAAAAAAACTGAAAACATTTTCATTTGTATTGTTTTTTATTGTCATGTAAACATACTCCCGAACAGTGGCTACACTTTGGGGTATTCCACGTCAGGATATGTCAATATAACTGCTCGGTTACATACTGTAGCAGTAAAACCTGCTGTTTGTTACTCTCTTGCTTTGCTTACATTTGCAAACTCTGATGAGTGAAGTAGGCATCACTCTATACATAACATAGTTGCACCTGATAAATCTTGAGGCTTAATATAGTACCATATCACTTACATACAATTATGCTTGAGAATAAAAATATCAAATCATTTTCATCCTTAGGGATCATCATAGTAAATTAAATTACAAACTTTTACCAACTTTGTCAGCACATTATATTATTCTGAGTGCATGATTGAATTAAAGCTCTGAATGTGCCCAGAGTTTGCCTTCATGCAGCGGTTCACGGATGACGGGTCTCAACAATAGTGTGCAATGTCAGCTCTCTGTCGCCTGTCATATTTATCAAAGAGGAGGATTCTTTCTGCGGCCCAGTACTGCTGTCTGTTTGATCACTGTAACTTGGTGTTTTAGGAATTCTTGGAGAAACAGCTTACACCCAATACAAAGCAGAGCAATAGGTTGCCATTTTCAGACTCCATTCTTTAATTACAAATGATTTTTTGTCACAGAAAATATTTTTCAAACACGTCTGCATCCCTGTGTTTTAACCCTCTCATCTGTCAATGATTATGGGTCAGTGGACAAAATACATACTGTATTTGTTTGTTAAATGTAAGTTATATTAGCTTCAAAAGAATAAAGTGAAAATTCTTTACCCACCCTCATGGCATAAGAAACCCAGCAAATTTACATTTTAGACAAAGAACATTTGCTAACAGGTCAGACTGATCTGATTCTAGAATTCAACTCAGTGACTCAATTATCTGGGCGCAGTGGTTAACTGAAGCGGAATATTAACAAAAAAATAACTTCACAGATTGTTCTTTATACCAAGTTGTATGACTTTGAAGGCCATCCCTGCCTCTTCTTTCATGGCCATAGAGGCTGCCCATACTTGCTTTATCCTATCCAGGAATGTCTTCTGTGTTTCTGCCCCACTATGGCCTCCTGGTCTCCAGTGGTCTTCTGCTCTGTCATCTCTTCCACTTGCTCTTCTCTGGTGATCTTAAGATCTGACATGGTCTCATCCACTGCTCCACAGCCCAGGTCCAACACAGCTCCTCTGTCTATGGCAGCGGTTCTCAAGATCCACCTTTTTGCAGAGTTTAGCTCTAACCTTGATCAAACTAGTCAGGTGAACTGAAAGCAGAGACGTCAACTCAGACACCGTCCCAACGGCATACAGTATACCACCCTTTGAAGGGCATTTTGGGGTGAAAACAATCATGGCCGCCATATTGAAGGGTCATTCCATACCAAGGAATTCAAAACTGGCCACTTCAAAGGGTCCTATGAAATGAAGGAGTTCAAAGGTTACAACTGATGGACACTTCGCCCTCCATTCTTTGCACTAATTCTTTCCATGATGACGTGTGGGCATGGGATGATGATGCAGAAGGGCACCTCAAGAAGTTATTTGGTCCCCTACATCGTACAACCTTTCAAAGCTCTCACTCCCCTCTGAATGGAAAATAAGGGCTAAAGTCTGACAAAATGTTTAATCAGAATACACTGCATTTGCCAGGGACTGATTGGCTGTCAGTGCTGTGTTAAGTCGAACTCACCTATCGGTTTGTCTTGTCAGCTGATTCACAGTTCTGTCTTGTCATTGGTTCATTGTCTTCATTTTTTGCAGGTATCTTGTTAACCTTTGGTCCATGTGTATAGGCCTGCTGTATATAGCCCTCATATTTCCATAGTCTCTTGTCTAGCTTTGTTTGTGTAACCTGCTTTTAGTGAATTTCTCAAGTCTGTTATAGTCATGTTTAAGTCTTGTTTTAGTATTCATGCATGTGAGGTTTTAGTTCTGTTAATCTTGTATCTGGTTTACTGGTCAATAAACTGCACTTGGTTTCTCAACTTTGGCTTGATTGGCTTTGTTTTTGTAACTGAACAGATTTTGTTGTTATTATCTTATGTTAAAAGGTGAAGTGTGTAAAGATTTTTTTTTAGCAAAAAATGAATGAATAAATAAATAAAAATACAGAATTAGCATTTTTGGATGAACTTTAGCTTTAATATGTTTTTCCAGATGATGTTATTCCTTATTTTCAGCAGGTTTTCTCTCTCTCTCTCTCTCTTTCCTTTCTTGCACTGAGAGCTCAACATTCTAGTGTGGAAATCAATTTGCGTAATGCTCAGAGTGAGGATTTCGTTGTGTTGTCACTCCAGCCTTGTGCTTGAATTCAGCAGATGTGTTCAAGGACTCTCCAGGCATCAATAGACACAAACAGATTATATACAGTAAATGTCTCTCTCTGGGTTATTAGTGTCTCTCTTCATTGGCCTCAATGTATTGTGGAACAGCTGCTCTCCATACAGAGAAACATTGACTCATCTGTTTTCCCTTTTGCTGTCAGGACGTGACACAGCAAATGCTGGTCATGCATGGTTTAAAGCATGATTATAATATTGTCATGGTTACTAAGACTTTATTTTTTAATGCATGCATTTTTACATGCAGTGTTTTGACTTGCAAAAGTTTTAAGTTTGCAACTTTAGCATAAGGGTGGTGTTTCTGCGCTGAGTGGGAAGTACATTAAAGCCAGGCTATGTACTGTAGAAATGTGTACATTTTTGTCTTCTTCTTCTTCTTGGTTTTTAATGGTTGCTGGCAACCAACTACTAATAGAGCTGTACCTGTAAAAAAGTTTTGTTCTATTGTATTTCTCATAAAGCCCTGACATCATAATAGTTGTAATGGAACAATAGAAATGAGATAAAGCAATAAAGCTGTGATCTAATGTTACAATAGTTAGTTGTATAGTGTCACGTTCAGGAAGCGAGGAGTCGTGCGGATTAACGTGCAAGCTGTTTATTGTGACATGCAGATCAGAAACAAACAGGCAATCAGGGTCATCACCGGCAAACATGAGCATAGAAGGCTGAGTAAAAGAGTCGTCAAAGTCCGTGCGTAGGTCGTGCGGGTAGCAGACAGAATCCAGGGGGCAATGCGAGAGTGGAAGTCCGGGGGCAAGCGTGGTCGATGACAATAATATCCAAACAAAACGACAAAGAACGAGAACACGAATGAAAACACTAACAGGTCGACAGTACAATGAACCGTGAAAACATACAGACATCCGGGGAATTTATACACATAGGAAATAGGTCAGTGGGTGGAGACTTGAATGAAACACTACGACAACCAACAAGGTGGGCGGATACATGAATGAAAAACCAAGACAACAGACAAGGTGGGCGGAGACAAGAGTTCATTGATAAGAGTCCATAAATGAAAACAGACACAAAACACAATGAGTAAGTCTGACGCTGGAGTGCCAACGAGTAAACTGGGCTGGCAACTCCAGCTTGATTGTAACATATAGTTAATGGCCTTGTAGTTAATAGTTGTATATTAATAGTTTTAATGAGCTAAGGCTACAATGGTATATTTTACTGCTGTTATTTTTAGAGTTATTTAATTTATAGTATTATAAACTTTGAAAGAAAGAGAGTGGGGAGTCAGATAATATACCTTATATTACTTGGAACATGTCACACTGCTGAGAACACCACATAGTCACCACATAACTCAAGTAAAACAACCATCTGGCTTTAGACTTCATTTATCAAAATATTAGCAATCCTCTTGGACGTTTGCTATATCTAGATCTACTAACGCACACTCGATTTCACAGTAACCCCCCCCCCCCCCCCTCCAGGGCTGAGCATCTGTGCCCTTTCCTCTACAGTATGTCCGCCTTCGCATGAATAATGGACGAGATCGCCAATTAAATATTGAAATGAAATCAGAGGAATGAGATGAATTTAAAGGGAGTGGGGGCTTGTCAAACAACTGCTCCTTATTTGCCTTTGCAGGATGAAACCCTCTCTCTGTGTTTGATATTTTGACTACAAACACTTGAGTGGGAATGAAGGAAGTTTTGGCAGGGGTTATATAGTATCCAGGCATCTTAGGGCACCTAGGCACTAGAGGTTACACTGCAAATCCATTCATTCTGAAGGGCATGCCCCACTATGATAGTGTTTTGTACCACATAAAAATGAGTTTTTACATTATGAGAATAAGCTTGTTTTGTTTCAAAAATAATCTTATAATAGTCATTTTATGTGAATAGTAAAAGTTCTCAGGTTAAAGTGGTAGTATGTTGAAAGATACTGTACAGTCAAAACTGTGAGATTAAAGTTATAGCATTAAAAGTCTAAAGTTGTAATATGAAGAGAACAAAGTTGTAAGGAAAGTAACATCAAAGTGAGGTGGAATGAAACACTGCTATTTAAGATGGTACAAAGAAGGCAATTTCATGAATGTCTGACTGCTTCTTTCTCTGAAATAAATTCCTTCCTTCCTAATTTCCTACTTAACCACTGCATTTAAGTGGGAAAAACCCCCAAGGGTTTCCACGAAGAACATTTTACATCTATAAAACCTTTCTATTGCATAAAGGTTCATGAGAATAAGAAAAAAGTGGTTCTTTTACACATCTGTCTGGCGATTTAATATGGTATTTAACATAGGCAAACTATTTGTAAATTAATCACTCAGCACTATTGCTAAGTATTTCCTCCTTACAATTTACAAATCAACCCCTACCATCTTAAATATGAAACCAATCACGCCAACTTGCAGGGTGGGGTCAGCTGTGAGACGGCAAATAAAAACATGTTTTGTGTAACATTGGCAATACATTGATATTTTAACTCTCTGAGGTCGACGGTCATTTAATGGCATGCAATGTTGTAGAGAGCAATAAATAAAATGCATTATCATTCTGATATATCAACTTGTGGATGACCCCAATTAACCCAGTATAGCTGCTTGCCATTGTGTAATATTTACTGCTACAGTGAACCAAGTATTTCATGTTGGTTTGATTAAGTAGAGGCGGGGACTAAGTTTAAATATGTCTCTTTGATTATGAAATATGAGTTTTAATGGATGCAGGTAATGGATACAATTAGTGTCACAATTAGGGGAACTTTGAATCACCTTATTTGGAACCATTCCTTTAAAATGTACTTCAATGCTACAATATTGCATTTATGCATTGATTTAACACAAGGATTTGAGAAAGTGGTGCCTCGATTGACCAAAGGCTGAATAAACTGAAAAACTCACTGTATATATATACAGTGCCCTCCACTATTGGCACCCATGTTAAATATAAGCAAAGTTGGCTGAGAAAATAAATCTTCATTGTTTATCCTTTTGATCTTTCATTCAAAATAATTCTGAAAATTCTGACCTATCATTGAAGTAAAACAACTGAAAGTGGGGGGAAATCTCATTGTGAAATAAATGCTTTTTCTAGTTCATATTTTCCCAAGATAGCAGCCCTGAGTTTTATCCTATACTGCCTGAAGAGTTTGGCGAACACCTGATAAGAAATCAGTGACCATTCTTTCTTGCAAAATCTCTCTAGTAACTCTTCAGAAACTCAAGCCATGTCGACAAGACGCTATGGGGAACGCCTCCAGCGTGACGGCTCTGAATAGTATGCATTATCAGTCCAATGGATGGATACCAATGGATAATCAGTCATAGGCGGATGACGTCATTGGCCAGGAAGCATAAAAGCACGTGCACTGCAGCTGGCTTCAGCTTTTTGTCATTCAGCTATGTGTGTGTCAGTCTTATTTGGTGTTGTCTGTCTATTATCACTCCTTATTAAAAAGCGAAGGCAAGGGCGAGAGCGGGCAGCATTTCGGGCTGTGTTGTTCCCTTACCAGACTATGTTACGGGTGGGGATACACCGCAGTTTGAGTTTGATCGCGCTTCTCTCTGCTGCAAATGCTCCGCCCCCGCCGGACACACTCCGAGGAGGTGTGTCTGTGTATGCAAGCTCGCGGTTCTCTCCCGCTGAGGCATGGCGGCGATATAGATCGCATTTGGATCTGGGGGATGGATTGGAGACGGGCTTACCCATGTTCCAGTCAGGGAGTGTCATTTCTCAAACTCACAAGTGGAGTCAAAGTGACGCTCCCTGGCCGGAGGGTTTTTAGCAGGAGGCAGAAAAGCAGACTGTCATTCTTGCTAGTCCTCAGCTAAAACGTCCGGGCGCCTATGGACCAGGATTATTGAGGGCCAGCCCCCTCTGGGGAAGAGCGGCGTGCACACCATTACACAGTGTCCATCTCTCCTCAGTGCCCTCAGGAGATCAATCTGCTAACCCTGCCAGTGTTCCAGGGCGCAGCCGTCTCCAGCGAGCGCTGCTTTCAGTCTTTTCTGCCCGGAAACGTAGCGGAGCTGAGAGGCTCGCAACCTCCTCTGGAGGTCTCTAGAGCAGCTAGATTGGTCATCTTCTGCTGGTCCTCCGCTTCAGGGCACCAAGTTAGCAGCTCTAGTAATACCAGAGACCAATCTTGAAGAGCCAAGAGTGTCTTGTGGGGTTCTGCCTAGCAGGCTCTGGTTCTACCAGTCTGGCCTTCCAGGGTGATGACACAGTCTGAGGACCGTTGTTTCAATAGAATGATGCTCAGGACTTCGGAGGGCAGGCCCCTCAGGAGATCGATCTGCAAAGCGTACCAATATCGTGTTCTTCCCTTTGGCCGTGCACTCTCACCCCGCACGTTTACGAAGTGTATGGATGCTGCGCTGGCTCCTCTGTGACTCCAGGGCATCCACTTGCTCAATTACATCAACGACTGGCTGTTTCTAGCATGTGACCAGACATCGAAATGGTTGGGGTTGAGGCTGAATGCCAAGAAAAGTGTGCTTTCTCCAGCACAGAGAACCACTTATCTTGGTGGGATTCGACCACGATGCAGGCTCATATGACACTTGCTCGTATCGAGTCGATCCTCACTGCAGTCGCGAGAGTGAGAGAAGGCCAGTCACTCACTGTCAAGCAGTTTCAGAGACTGCTGGGTCTGATGGCAGCTGC
>JAUCMR010000091.1:14556955-14571513 GCA_032357425.1 Enteromius argenteus | reverse complement strand
AATCTACAAATGTAAATGGTCATGAAAATAAAGAAAACACATTGAATGAGAAGGTGTGTCCAAACTTTTGGCCTGTATTGTATATATATATATATATATATATATATATATATGGGCATCTTCTTATTGGTGATTGCTACTGTGAGCTCTGGTTTCTGATTCTGATTCTGTTCCTGATCCTCTTCATATCCCACGGGAAATATAGACAGGTCATTTCTACAAGAAAGGGTTACATAAACGTGATTTTCTCATAGTGGTAAGCATTGCACACTGGAGACATTCAAATAACAAAATGCCTGCAACAAAGTAGTTTATGTGTTTTAACACAATATGCTAACATTTATATTTTTTCCATATTTTTTTATTTTGACTGATCATGTCAGTAATGATCCTCAGAAATTTCATTGCAGAAAAATAAAAATAAATAAAAATAATTTAACATATCTGATGTCAAGAGAAATGGCCATTTATATCCATATAAAAGTACCAATGCAATAATTAAATCTAATTTTTAAAATACTGTATTTGTATGCTTTTCAGTGTTGGTTGTATTGCATTTTCAGGAGCTTTGCAACATACAAGGCAAAGCTGAACTAACTCGGACTGAACTAAAATCAATTGTGAGTTGCTGCCTATGTTCTAACAGAGCCTTTCTTTGACACTCGCAATGAAACTGTGAAGAGGTTCCTGGGAAAACTATGAATATATGTACAATTTATGTAAAAAGTGCCTTTTGATCTCTAGGGTAAAAAAAAAGCTACAGTGGGCATAAAAGCAGGCTTTGTTCTTAAAATGATGCCTCATTTTAATCTTTCATAAAAGCACAGATTCAACATGCCATGTACAAATAATATATTTCCATTTGCTGTTCAAATACGTGATATATATATTTTATGTTTCACTTTGAACATATCAGAAAACCTCAATAACTGAAAAATTATCACTAATACAGCTATTATAATACAATTTGTCATGGTATTTACTGTAAAGGTGGCCACAAAAAGGATTCATACACATTTGAAATATTATACATAAAAAAAATGCCAATATAATGGAATATTTTTTGTAATTAAATACACATGCGGTTACTCTAAGCACCTTTGTGAATTTGAGAGACTTCAAGTGTCTATTAATGTTTTGAGTCCCACAGTATTGTTTTTTATATATATATTTCATATACTGTAGAGCGTGTAAATCATTCTTTCACATTCACAGGTCATCTTCATAAGTCTTATTATTATTCAGGGTTGTGTATAAAGTGAAGTGAAGAGACATTCAGAATAGCGTGTGACATTGCTGGACCCTAAATCTATGATAGACTGACAAAGTCCAATATCTAAAAATGAAAGCTGAGCTGTTTATGACAACTCACCGAATGAGCATGGGCAAACTTATCAATTTTATGACAGCTCTAAATCAGGTTGTTACAGAGAAATTTATCGTCCCATTCTTGCGCTGCTCAAAAGCGTTACAGAGGTTAGACAAAAGCGTGGCAAAATAATCATCTCAATAAGCCATGGAACATGACCTGTAAAATGATTAGGAAGGGAATGACAGAAATATTCCAAGAGCCGCTGGAGCGTCGTGAATTTACAGCTTTATTAGATTGTCTGTCTGGCCATCTCTACAGGCGCTTACCGATGATTTGAGGTGAACGGAGGGTAATGGGAAAACTTCAAATCTATTGGTCATATTTACTAAGGCTTCCAAAAGAGCAGAAAATGGTACAAGTGGTGTGTGTCCTTATAATGAGTTTGGATTAATTCTACCATCTTGACATGATCATAGAAAAGAACAATTTCACAAGCGAGAGGGAGTTTAAAAGCAATGATTGAAATGTACAAAAAAATTTGCTGGATCTTTTCAGGAGAAGAAATGCTACGTGTATAGACACACAAGGTTTAGCTTCCATCTAAGCATGATTTCATCTGCGTTTATAACCAAATAGGTCATCAAACAGAGGCTGAAAACTGAATATTTACATGAAAGGCTGTTCTTGGTCGAGACAGACAGCATGATGGAACAGACAGTTATTTGGTAACACAAGGATCCTGCCTTAGGAGAAATGAATCACATGGTGATTCAAGAGTCTGATCAGGGACAAGCATGCAACTTTAACCTTTTCCCATCTTTACCACAGATCACAATAAGTGATCATTCTCACAATGGAACAATCAGTTAAACAAGATAAGATACAATAAATCAATGTGAAATAAGCAGCAATCAAAATTAGAAACTCTGTTACATAATATAAGCTTTAAAAATGGAAAAAAATAGCCATGAACAAAAAAAATAGCTAATATAATTTGTGCTCTGTTTTTCAAGCCTTTTTTAAACTACAAGAACAGTGTGGTGTTAGAAAGAAAAATAATTTATTGTAAATCTCCCCTTCTTACCTCTCATTTCTCAAACTGCTGTGAAAATATTTGGTCACATGACACATGAGAATCAATGCTGCTTGCTTGCAAATGATCACATGACATATTTCCTGTAGAGGATTTGAAGATCAAAAATGTAAAAGCACAGCTTTTAAAGACCACACCTTAAAACAAATAAAAATAAAAAATCTTAATTTAACTTGCACTAGTTTTCGTCAAAATCACATGGTTTTGAGTCACACAAGTTCGTGAACATGATGATTCATGGGATATGATTAGTCTCAAATATCATTCTGAAGCTTGGATTTAGTGTGCGTTAAGGACACTGAGCTTTGACATTTATATATATTGTCCTGGAACAGTCTTGAATCTTTAGTTCCTGTCCACATGCTCTCAAATGACCAAGACTGGTCTCATGAAAATGCGTATGAATAGTATGCCAAAAAAAACCCGAAAACTTGTGGTATTGATAAGTAAAAGATGGCGTATATATGACATGCATGTTTTTGTTGTGCACATAATACGGAGTTTTCGTGGTGCATATTATACGCATCCACCACACAACCCTTATCCTACTCAGCGCAAAGCATTTACATGCCAAAGCCCATGTTTGAGTATCTATAGGAGTTATCGTTTTTATTTGCCGTACTATTTATACACATATAAATGAGATTGGGTAGGAATGTGGGTATTAACCTGTCCTGATGCAGCTAAAAGCATCATTTTTTAAATGCACACAAGTCATTTTTGAACTACTCAATCTCAAAGGAAAGCTATTTTACATGGTGGCAGTTTTGTATTATTCATACAGTTTTTCTGGTTTTGTTTTTTCGTTTTTTTTAAACAAAGTATACATAGCCATAACAGTAACTGGGATTTTATGAAAACGTACAAATGATAATGAATTCAAACAAATAAGCCAAAGCCATCAATTCACAAAGACATAAAATAATTATGAATTGTAATGAGATTGTGTTGGATTTAAGTGTCATCAGAGAAGTTTTCAGTGACTACAAAATTTCTGTCTATTCCTCACACAAAAGTAGCTATTATATGACTTCAGAACACTACAGAGCCTTATTATCATATGGGCATCATATTTATTTTACAGTATTTATTATTCAGTATGAATCACCATTAGTTCTGTAAAAAAAGACACTTAAACATTCTACTTAACATCTCCTTTTATTTTTAGTAGAAGAAAGAATAATAAATTAAGAATAAAGGGCCATTTCACCATTAAAGTGACCAAAAGTCATTCAATAAGAGCTGCCAATTGTGTGTGACATAAATGACCGTTGGCAATTCACTAAAGGTGAGCACACAAAGTAAAACAGAAACATCAAACAATGAGCAGAGATCACACAAGGCTACAAAGAAAAGAATGTCATAATTTGCTTAGTTGAGAGGAAATTAGCAGGGATGTTACTGATTCATGTGACGGGTTCAAATCATGTGCAGCTGGACAGCTGCAATTGTCTCATTCTGACTACAGTAACACCCATATTAAAGGATGTCATGGGCTCAGGGGTGTAAATTTGGCACAAATGCTTTACAGCCCACAAATGAATAATTAAGAAGCAATAAATCAAGACTCGATTGGCATAATGAGCACACGGCTCTAAAGAGGCATGCCATCTGAGTCTCAAGAACGAAAGAATTCTTACATGGCAAGTGCATTTTAAAATTAAAATATTGTAAGGACTAATCGTTGTTTTGCTATTACAGAAATAAATAATATTTTAAAATAGAATTAAATAGAAAAAAATCTGTAACACTTTATTTTAAGGGCCCAGAATAATGCATTAGTTAAGCATTAATTAATAGTTAATTTGTTCACAAATTAGCATTAGTTTAGCAAAAACACACTAGTAATTAGTGATTAACCTAATATTTTAAGGGCCCGAATTATGTATTAGTTAAGCATAAATAAACTAGTAATTTATGATTAACTTGTTCACAGTTATGCATCAGTTAAGCATGAACATGGATATAACTAATCTGAACATATAGTAACCACATTTTATCCATTATTATCAACTTATTAAGACACACACACACACAAAATCTTTATGCATGTATGTCCTTATTTTGTGACAAACACATGGGTCATTTCACTATTAACTATTTCTATTTTAATAAACTTGATTAAGTTTCACTTTAGAATAGGGGGTCAAATTCTATTTATTAGCACTATATTAATTTATACTAATACTATACTATACTATTGGTAGTTTAGTCTTAATTATTAGCTTATCCTAATCAATAAACTTGAATATCACTCAAGTGTCATAATGTAGATTTAGAACAGGGGGTCATATAGTCTTTATTACAACATTTTAGCCATATGTAGTTGCAAACCAGTAGTAAATAAACATAATAACAATAGCACAAAAAAATAATAATAATAATTATTACTAGCTTATTTTTGTTTATAGCATAAATGTGTTTATAGTTTTGTTGTTTATAGTCTTTAAAATGACTAATAAATTGTAAATAATGGCTAATATGCCCTTACTATACGTACAGATAATCATTAGTTACGTGTTCATGCTTAACTGATGCATAATTGTTATTCATAAATTACTAGTTTTTTTATGCTTAACTAATGCATAATTCGGGCCCTTAAAATGTTAGGTTAATCATTAATTACTAGTGTGTTTTTGCTCAACTAATGCTTAATTGTGAACAAATTAACCATTAATTAATGCTTAACTAATGCATTATTCTGGCCCCCTATTCTGAAGTGTTACCAAAAAATCAAATAAAAAATAATGTATTTAAAAAAAATAACGGGTGTGTACTGGTTATTCGAAAATACAAATCAAACAACAATTCTGACAAAAACATTTGTATTTGGGTGCATTTATTCATACCAAAAAGCGGGACTCCGAAGGTTATTCTGCCCAAATGAATAAAATTAATGTATTCATGAGAGGGTCTAAAGGTGAAACGGTGGTAGACTGCACACCCAAATCTCAATTTTAAAACATGCAGAGAACTATATTTTATTTATAAAATGAACTGACTTTACAACCTGATTTTATGATTATGGCTAACTGTTTCCCCAGGTATTTAAATGGCATTCAACAGATACAATTACATTCCTCTAATGAGGAAAAAACTGAATGTTGTTAAAAAGCAGCCTCAGATGCGTTAGTGGAACAAGCTCCATATCTGAACATGGATGTCCTCCACTCATAGACTTTATTAACCTTTCCATGCGTGTCAGAGTAATATGTGCGGCACGGACGACACGTTGGCATTTGTATTGGCCATATAGCGACGCCTCCTCTAAATGCCACAGCTAATGAAGCCTCCAACTGATGGCAGTGAGGTTCCCAGATAATAACCCACAACCCACTGAGGGTAAAAACCTCTGTGTGTGCATGTGTGTGTGTTCGTTCTTGTAGAGGTTACTAGGTTGCACTTCTGCTACAAGATGAATGCTAAGGAGTTAGCCTATTTTTGTATTTCTGCCTTATACATTTCCTGACCTAATGACAGAGGCCTCACTTAGAGCTTCCCAGGTTCATCTCACAATTTTTTAAACCTTCCATGACCCTGTAAGTCATTAGTTACATCTTACCAGAACAAATCCAAAGTACCTTATAGATCAGTAGAAACACGTAGCGATGGTACACCAAAAGATAGAACAGTTAAAAAGTTAAAAATAAAACAAATGAAGAACAAAATTAAAGTTTTCTTAATAATTATATCAATATGTTAATAAATAGTTACTAAAGTTTGAAAGAGAAGCTTTACTAGATCTAAAACCTTAACATTTTGAGTAGAAAGTTACAGCGGTAATTTAGTGTAGTTTTTTTTTTTTTTTTTTAACCCTACAGCTCCAAACACTATCAGAACAAATCGCCCTCCAGTTGAAAACCATGATTTAAGAGATCATTTCAATATCACAGGGTTACAACTTGAAATGCTCAGCACGTGTTAGCGTTAGCATGAGATGATTATGGATACCGCCTCTCTTTTGGAAAGGATCGATCAAATTCACAGCCCCTACAGTCTCTCAGAGTACCTATCAGACTGCCATTTCATATCTCTATGACATATTGATTGTAGCCAGAAGGAGTGGAGGTGTATAGTCTGAAGATGCGATTTGGAATTAGGTGTTCAATAGTTGGAACCTTTATCCCCATGCAAATAAGTAACATAATATCTAATAAATTATGTAAATTAACTCTTTCTGACTAAACTGAACTAAACTAAATCTTTCTGGGGCAGTGGGGCAGTCGTGGCCTAATGAATAGGGCGTTGGACTTGTAACCCAAAAGGTTGTGGGTTCGAGTCCCAGGTCTGGCAGGGATTGTAGGTGGGGGGAGTGAATAACCAGCGTTCTCTCCACCTTCAATACTGCGACTGAGGTGAGACCCTTGAGCAAGGCACCGATCCCCCAACTGCTCCCCTGCGCCACACCAATGGCTGCCCACTGCTCTGGGTGTGTGTTCACTGCTGTGTGTGTGCACTTGGATGGGTTAAATGCAGAGCACGAATTCCAAGTATGGGTCACCATACCTGGCCACAAGTCACTTCACTCTTTCTTTGATGGAACACAAAAGAAGATGTTTAGTAGAATGTTCAAACTGCTCTTATCTATCTTAACTATGACTTTTCCCTCAATAAATTCTTAATTTTATTAATATATGCTTAATTACTACTAATAAATGGCTAATATTCTAGTAATATGCATACTAATAAGCAACCAGTTAAGAGACCCTAAAATAGTGTTAAATGTACAAAAAAGTGTTAATAGTAAAAAAGTGTTAATGGAAGCATATATTTAAGCAAAGATTTAAGAGCTACAGAAAAGGTGAAGATTTCAGTGAATTGTTGATCTGTTCCTCACATAAAGCAATGGTAACAACTATAGTATGTACTATACACTGGACATGGTCTAATGTATGAAAAAAGAGCAGTGCGAACATTCAGGGAAACACTTTGGAATCCATTCAGTAACACTTAAGAATAGGGAACACATTTGTACCATTAACTAGGAGTTTTCCCTCAATACACTCCTAAATTACATATTAATTATTAAGGTTATAGTTAAGTTTAGTACAGGGAGGATTAAGATCTAGTCACTTTTTTTTTTTTTTTTTTAACTATTCAATAGGGAGAATGGATCCTTAAAATAAAGTGTTGCCAAAGTTACTGTACATGAAAAAGAAAGCAGTTTGGAGACTTTTAAAGATGAATTCAACAGAATTATGCATATTCTACTATAATGGACTTAAATGAGCCTTAGTGTTTGAAAACTGAAAGAAAGAAAGAAAGAAAGAAATAACAAAAAAAAAAAAAGAAGAAGTGATGTTTAGACTGCTAGATAAAGTTTTTTGGTCAGTATTTCAATGGATCAAGTCTTGCAACCAGCTCACTTACTGAGATACGCTATAAATGGTATCCCCTAGAGCATAGCTAGAAAAACCTTCTAAAAGAGGTTTGCCCTGTAGTAGTTCTACTGTGAGTAACTTCGGAAAAAGCGCCTTGCTTAAAAATAAATAACCAGAAAATATGCCCTGAATCAACACAATGTAAGAGCAGCTGAAGTTTGGCTTATTGTAAGCTTGGAAATTGTATCTTTAAAAGCATGTTAGCTCCAACCACTAAAGAAGAAAAATTTGACTTGTTTTGTTGCATTTATTACGTCTTATCTTTATGGTCCTATGAATCTGCCTCTTTAATGAGGGCTATGCATTGGGAAGGCCCTGGCACACTCTTTGAATTAATGTTGGAGAACCATTATTTTGCTCTATAACAAAATAAGGGCCATAATGAGGCAATTGTCTGGAGGCAGTACAAATTTAGACTTTAAAACCCATTCACACCAAGAACGATAACTATAAAGAAAATCATAATTATTATTTTTGTGTCACCAATAGACATTAATATTCTATTTATTCTAAATGCACGCTGCATTTTTTGTTCATCAGCTGGGGAAAAAAAAACATGATAGTTATTGCATTGATTATTATTAAGTTATTGTTATACTTATCATTCTTGGTGTGAACAGGCCTTTAGTACAATGCAGTATATTTTAGTGGTTTCCTTACCAGCATAGAGCTGTCTGAGTGCTGTATCAGTATGGAGCACATGGCCATGTTTTCATTAAATCCACAGGGGAATGACTGTCTCAAATATTTTCATTTATCCTCAGCTGTTATCCAAAATGCTTCTAGCTTAGCTGGCCCATTCACATCAGTGTCACTAGAATTTGAGACATTGCGCTGCACTTTAAGAAGCAATTTCATGAAATATTGAAGGTTATCTTTGGAGAAGTTTATCTTGATCTTTTGAGATACATAAAGCTACTCTGAAGTTCAGAAAAATTGTGTCTTCTACTTGACCTGCTCCCATCAGTTTTATGGTCAGTATATAACACAAATGTTCTACTTTACCCTTAATTGGGCTGGAAAAAGAAGTTGGTGATTTAAGCGAAAAATGGGATGAGCCCCAACTGGATTACTGTGTCAGTAATGAAATATTTGGTGTTACGTAATTCACCATCTTTGATATTTACTTTACTGTTTATTATCACATTTCATTATGCCATTAACAAACAATTAACTTAACTTTTACCTCAATAAACTTCTAATCTGCTGCTTATTAATAGTTATTAAGGTAGCCGTTAAGTTTTCGGTAGTGGGTAGAATCAGGGAATATGGTCATGCAGAATATGTGTTTTATGGCCCAGATTTATAGACTGGGTTTAGCCTAAACCAGGATTAGGCCATAGTTCAATTTATTGAATTTATTTTAAGTAATTTTTCATAAACCGTAAATCTGCCTCAGAAAAAAAGCATAACTGGTGTGCATAAGATCAGTCGGTGCAAGACTCTAGAACTAGGGTTAAGCCTTGTCTGTGAAACCAGGGGTATAAGTAATAATAAACAGAAAATATGTCAATAATAGGCATGCTAAAAAGCAACTAGTTAATGGTAAGAACTGATCCCTATATGAAAGTGTTATCATTCTTTTTTTATTTCAAGCCACTCTTAAAGCTTTTTGAAAGCCATACCTTTTAGTAAATACCAAACACTGACTGTATGAACGTATGAAAAGACACATACATCAAGTTTTAATGTGTATGCACGCATGTAAAGACACACGTTGATACGCACAAAGAGTGTACAGAAGGTCTAACACACACAGTGTAACAAATGTACACTCACACATCTCATACAGCATTAAACATGATGCAAAGAGAAGGGAACAACATTCTCCAATTAGATGTGTTCTCTAAGATTTACTACAGAGAGAGAGAGAGACAGAAAGATACTGACAATACATACAGAAGTGAGCACTGTGCATTTGACATTTGATTGTGTTTGTGTATGAAAGAGCTGCAGTCGGACCACAGCGGCTGCTCAGAGCAACTGGAGTGGATCCGAGCTCCCGCCGGATTTACTGACCAACATAAAAACACGTCTCTGTGTCCTACAAAAAAGTTGTGATTTTTACTCTGAATGAAATAAGAAAACTTTGTCATTATGTTTCAGCATGAAAAAATATTACACTAGCTTGGAGGGGAGGGGTACTTGATATTTTCACTTGTTACTACAAACCGATACAGAAAAAAAAAGCTCTAAGACTGCATACTATTCATAAGTACTACAAAATAACAATCACTGCATCCTGACTTGGACAGTATGTCAAGAAAGCCCTGGTGGAATACTATTTATGGTAGATCTTCAAAGTATGCATGCTTGCATGTTTTTGGGCTAATTTTAACCCAGCACCCTTTGCACTGCACAAGAAGATTGGTTTGTGATTGATTTAATGTTTCAAGGTGCCATTTTATGATATGATGTATGTTAATTAGTGCTGTACCGTAGTATTACCAATAGTCATTTTGTAGTTTACCAGTGATACTGATGCAAATACCAAGAGAACAGGACATCGTTAATAAAATCGCAATATATGTTGACAAAATTCCTATAAATTCCTGCACCATTTAGGTCAGTCTACTGTTTTTAGGGCATTTAACTAAAATAAATGAAATTAATAAATTAAATTAGAAGTTGTGGTCTACTGAATAAGAAGATTACCAAAAAAAAAAAAAAAGAAAAAAAAAAAAAAAAAACTACAAGAAAACTTTAGTTAATAGAATTTTTCTCACTGGCTATATGGAACAAAAAAATATACCTGGAATTTTCATATGATACTGAAGAATAATGATTACAGTAATAAATGACTTTACTTATGTCACGCTTGCTCTTAAACAGGTAGCACACAAGGCACTGATCTTGTAGATGACATCAATTTAATGGAAACACAGGAGAATGGAGAACACAGGGTAGACATATGAGGATCGACCACCAAGACTAAAACACACATTTAAATACATACACTGACGAGGCAGAACTCAAAACACATGGGGAACACGGCTGGGAACTAATTAACACAATGAACTAATCAAAATACAGGAAAAAACTAAATAAGAACAAAGGCAGACACATGGGGAGCAAAAGACAAAGCAAACTAAACACAAAGTCTGACATTACTCCCCCCCTCACGGAAGATGTGTCCTCGCACCTAGAAACAATCCAAGGGGAGTGGGGGTGGGCGCCCTGGTGGCCGCACGGGGCAGAGTCACTGGTCGCCTCCAGGGCGGCCCCGTAGCCTTTGAAGGCCATGGTGGATCTGGAATCCCGGGAGGCCATTGCGGATCTGGATTCTCGGGAGGCCATAGGGGATCTGGAGTCCCGGCAGGCCATGGCGGATCAGGAGCTGTCTGCGGCCACGGTGGATCAAGAGCCGCTTGCAACTGTGGTGGATCAGGAGCTGGCTGCGGCTGTGGTGGATCAGGAGCCGGCTGCGGCTGTGGTGGATCAGGAGCCGGCTGCGACTGTGGTGGATCAGGAGCTGCCTGTGGTCGTGGTGGATCAGGAGCTGCCTGTGGTCGTGGTGGATCAGGAGCTGTCTGCGGGACGGAGGAAAAAAAAAATTTCTTGGAGGGTTTTCCCTCTTCTGTAGGCCATGGCTCTTGTAGTGTGAACTCAGGGAAGCACTTTTGCAGCGCTAACTCAGGGAGGCGCTCTTGCAGCCGGCTCCTGATGCACCATGGCCGCAGACAGCTCCTGATCAATCCGGCCAGCTCACCTCGTAAGCGATTTCCAAAAACTCCTCCACATACTCTTCCAATGTCCACCTACTCTGCCGCAGTCGCCGCAGTCTGTCCTCAGCCATAGTAAACTGTTTAGGGTTGATCCTACTGTCACGCTCGCTCTCAAACAGGTAGCACACAAGGCACTGATCTTGCAGATGACATCAATTTAATGGAAACACAGGAGAATGGAGAACACAGGGTAGACATATGAGGATCAACCACCAAGACTAAAACACACACTTTTATACATACATTGACGAGGCAGAACTCAAAACACATGGGGAACACGGCTGGAAACTAATTAACACAATGAACTAAACGAAAGACAGGAAAAACCAAATAAGGGCAAAGGCAGACACATGGGGAGCAAAACTAAACACAAAGTCTGACAACTTTCTAATATATTCATGTTAAACCTAATTTTTTTTACAATACCATTGTTTTGCTGTGTCTTTGATCAAATAAGCAAAACCTATACCAACACTCTTTGAATTTTTTTTTGTCTAAATGGTTCCACAAGAAACCTTTAAAACCTGAAGAAACTTGGTTTCACAAAAGGTTCTTTGTGGCAAAAGAAGGTTCTTCCAAAACAACAAATCCATACGTATTTAATGAGGGGGCTAATTCATATGAATTTGTACGATCTCACTCGTACAATTTTGTATGGTTCTTCTACAGCATTGCTGTGAAGAAACTTTTTAGGCAACTTTAATTTTAAGAGTAAACCCCAAATTTTTTAACGATATAGTTTTTTATGACTGTAACATGAAAGTGAACCAATAAAGGATGGCTGATTCAGACTAACTAATTACATCAGTATATCAGTTTTAAATCAATTATTCATTGGTGTGATTTTGAGGCGCTTACCTGCATGGTGCCAATTAGAGGAAGTGTTCATAGTTCACACTCACCTGTCTTCATTACAGTGTTAGACTATATTGAGATGCTACAGATGTCTCAACAAGGTGTTCAAAGGTCAACGCTCCATGATCTGCAAGAAACCAACTTTCTGTTGCCGTGGCAATAAGAGGTGAAGTGTGTGTGTAAGAGAGAGAGCGAGAGAACTGTAAGTGCTCAGGGAAACCTGGCAGAGTGGCCTGTTGCCAGGACCCCATCACCACCTACAACTTTTTAAACCAGCTCTTCTATATTTCACAGCTTCATGCAAGACTGCATTTAGACAGGATGCTGCTGTCGGCTTCTCATGCATCTTTGTACACAGCCACTTGAGCTTTCATGGACGTCTTTTTTCTGGCAGTGAAAGACGCCCTGTAAAGTGTCATGTGTAGAGCTGACAGCTGAACCTGCCATCATACCAGCCGAATGTCAGCAAAGCACAAGCGTCAGTTCAACACAGTATATGCTTCTGTGTAGGATCCATATGGCTTCAAACAGATGTTTTCCCACAGGACACAAAATGTCTATAATGTGTTGAAAAGTTCTTGCACCGTCAGTTTTAGTTTTTCAAGGACTGTGGCTTGCTGCTCAAGGAATATGGGCATAAACGTGTGCATGTGTGTGAACTTCAACATAAGCAACACATCTGTCGCATCAAATTAAAAGACTTCACTTTCATTTATTTTTAATAGAAAATTGGAACATTTAAGCCTCTGGGGGGAATAGAATCTATGTGTAAAAGGAAAGTCTGCCATCTTTTGGTCCATCAGAACCAACCAGAATCCTCGTATTTAACCTTCAATTTCTAATTAACATATTGCTTATGTAAATAACTTGTCTCATTAATAAAGGCACCTCAAAATGTATTTCTTGATGCTGTGAACTATGTGGTTGCTAGGGGCAGTTCTTTGCTGCCCAACCCACGTCAAAAGCCACTACCTAGTCTATATCATATTCTGATCTCTAGAGTTTATATAATTCTGGCCATTCTTTTTAAGTACTGTGAGCAATTTTCTTCCTGATTTATCATTTGCAAAGGAAAAATAAGTGTAATTTCTGATGGCTTAAAAAGTAATATCATATCTCTCCTCAACAAGTGCCACTAAAAACATCTTCGCAGTCTAATCAAATGAGTCAAGAAGAGGATGTAAAAAAACAACGGCACTTATTATTATATGTTTCATTCATCACACTAGAAAATGAATGCCAATCTGAGTGCATTGCATTGTGGGTTGCAGTATCTCATGCAGTGTGCTCTAGTTACCTTTGTCAAATGTAGTAGGTTTTCATTGTATTTCAGTCAACAAGGGGGCAGAAACAATTTTACAAATTAAAATGTAATAAAGTTTCGTTTTAAAGTTTTCTATCATTCTTCATTTGAAAGTATCCGTGGCAACTAGGAAGAAAGTACTTCCTACGCCCATGCAGAAAGTTACTGCACACAAGAATACATACTGCAGAAATTAGAAACAGCATATGTCTTTCAAGAATTTGTCCTTTCCTCAGTTCACAGTTGTAAATATCCTTAAATACTTCTCTAAGAATGATTAATTTACTAAAGTAGGATCAAGAATAAAGAGAGAAACATTAATAAGAATAGCATGCTGCACAACTGACTATTGTCCTGTCTAGATGCATATAATGGACTTTAAGGATGTACATAGTTATAAGTATTATAGTGTTTATCTTAGGCTTTTGACTATTTGGCAATGCAGTTCACACACACATATACAGTGATAAGAAATATATTCATATCACTGCATTACCTACATATGCTGCTAACTTCTAATGCAGCATCTCTGACCCACATAAGATTAGAGGAAAAATTGTCTCTAACTATATTTTTGCAAAACTCCAAAAACATATTAGTACATAAAATACACTACAAGTTCAAGCTAAAATGAGGACCAGTAAAACACCAGCAACTTTTATTCTTTTCACATAAATTATGAAGGCAGATTGTTGATTAGCAAAGACTTATTTTCAAAGTTCATTACACATTATTCTGTTGTGACCTGATGTAGGGCAAAATTAGCTCAGATATACAAATAAATCAAATCAGAATCATTTTAGATTCTATAGGGAATTTGAACAGAATCACTGTTTTACGGCGGATCACTGAGTCGGTCTGCGATTCACTGAACGAGCCGTATAACATC
>JAUCMR010000091.1:14531362-14547556 GCA_032357425.1 Enteromius argenteus | reverse complement strand
GTGCTATTGCATCGACTTGAACAACCATCAATCAAAAGATTAACTCTCACATTGAGTTCGTCAATGAGGTTAACATTAATATCAATTTCACCAGTTCAGCCTGAATCTGGAGGTTTGTACTTGTGTTGCTACGGGATTCCCTCTGTGGTCCTTGTTGCCGAAAGGGGTTTGCCTGAGGTTGCTGATTGGCTGGAAGTCAGTCGTCGTGGAAGTCTTGGGAGGCCGATGATTGGGCGGTGGCTGAAGGAGAAGTTGATGCGGTGCGGTCTTGGAGGCACGGCAGGCAAAACTTAACTTACACGAACTCGCACGGAAAGAAAAGAAAGTAAAGAAATAAAGAAATGAGACTAGACGGGTTTTCTTCTCATCGTGGCTAGGCAGCAGCAGGCGTGCATGCTGGAGCACGTGGCACGTCTCTTATAGAACGCAAAAGAGCATGGCTAAAAGCATGGGCTATGGGTGTAGACTAAGAGCTAAGAGCATAGCTAAGAGCTAAGAGCATAGCTAAGAGCTAAGAGCAAAAGCTAAGGCTAAGAGCTAGGTTTGAATAGTGTCTTGAGCTTTTAAACTCATCTTTGGACACCTCCCAAAATCGTGTTTTAACCAATAGATATCACTCTAGCTTAGGGTGTTGTGAGATTTCTCCTCCCAAACCATAAATCTAAGATCAGTCACATGGTCTGAGTTTTTCCGCTCTTGCAGAGTATAAATTTAGACATGATTTCTATAACATGAATATGATACATTTGACTAAGAATAGGTGGAAAGAAACATTTCAAGCAAGAAAATTGAAGCAAAACCATACTAAACACGGATATTAAAAGATAAACCATCCGATCGTTATTCAAACACATACAATGAGTGATTAACACATGATAATTAAATGTGTGGGATACATATAATATGCAGTTATGCATATCAGGAGTTTAAGTCTGGTTTAGTGTATTCTCAGGCCTGAATAGGCATTATTTTCAAATGCAAGAGCATTGACATTTTGTACATACAACAACCAACATAATTCGCCACGTTAATTTTCATCTGTTACGAATAAAACTAAAAACTTAGCACCATACTTACTGGATATTTCACTTTAAAAGTGTCAAGAAATTTGCATTGTAATATAATTTTGCAGAAATGTCACCACAGGCATGCTTTTTCAATGAGTTGTAAGTCATCTTTGACACATTCTATATTAGCAAGCCCTAGCAAACAAATTACTTTTTTTTATTCATTTGTCAGTTTGGGTGATTTGATGGGGGGAAACTTGTTGAATTTGTTGCCTATTTGCCTATGGGTAATGAAAGGTTCATATTTTGGTTTTGGGAGTCTGCAACAACAGGATGACATGCATGCAAGGTCAAAAAATACTTTCATTGTCTTATAATATGCATTTATTTTTATGTGGCCCACGGCCGTAAGAAAACAGCACAAGAAATGGAAAAATATCTTTTAGGGGTTTATTCTGACGGCTGTCTCTCAGAAGGACAGCGATTGATGGGAGTAAGTACTGATGAACACAAATAACTAAAATAAAGTAAATCTGATGTCTCTGTTGTGCTTATTTGACCCAAAATCAAAAGGTTAAACACTGATTTCAACAACTGATAAGTTCAGTCCCAGAAGGGTAAAAACTTCAAAAAGATTTAGAGTTCAGATACAGGAAAATTCAGTCTTTCTGAATTTTTAGACAGATAAAATGAAATAAAACAAAATGAAATGAGCTAATATTAGAATAAAATGAAAACATTACATTTACTACTAAACCTACTATTAAACCCTCTAGTTTCCATGACAATACACGCTGAGTACAAAAAAAGAACACTCTTTCAATACATTCTAATTTGATCAAGGTATGAAATGTTTTAAGAACACTCCTGAAATGTTTTTAGCATGCATATTCCAATGTACAGTAAACAGATTCAACTACAACCAGACACATGAATTGGGCTTTAAGTAAAGAAAACTGAACTTAATTAACCATCATTGCACACACCCAGTCCTTGCCCAAGAAGTGATCAAACACGGTTCACCTCACACATGCAACCCATAAACATCCTTAAAGACGATGCATTAAACATTCGTTATTAACATGCACATATTATGCAATTCATTCACAACTTCGGTAAGAATGTACATTTACCTCGCCAAATTCAGAATAAAAGGCAACAAACCCAGAGTACTAGTTTGCATTCGTTGCTCTGCTCAAACTGAATGCAAGCATGTGCAAGTGTTGCAAACACGGTTTCTTAAAGGACCCACAACCAATTTATGTTCAACGTTAAGTTTTGTTAATTTTCTCCACTTGGCTACATTTACCTTACTTGCTCAATGACACCCAAAGGATTCGCTCAAGGATTAATTTTTCCAAACCCCTCCTTTGTGTGATGCTAATCTGCTGTTTGGTCCACTTGTTCTCATTTTAATTTCATCACGCCTGTAATGCCTGATAAAGTAGAGCTACTTTGTGTACAGTTTTACCGGGAAAACTGCTCCAAAAGCATGCTAAAAACCTAGAGGCAAAGAATGAATTTGCATTTTTATTCAGACCAACGAGAAAAGACCAACAATTGGCCGGATAATATGCTAATGTTTAATGTTGACATCAACAAGAAACAGCTTGGGATTCATTTTAAAAATTACTTCTTTTAATGATTCAGAGTAGACTCTCTTTTGAGAGACAATAACTTTATGTATGGGGCACTTTCAGATTTAAAATTTAGTTGGATGTTTTTTTTATTCACTTTGGATGTTACTCACTGCATGAAAGGTCTTTTTAAAAAATCCATAATAAGGGCACTTTAAGAAGCTCAATACGTTTTACAACACAACTTACATAACTAATATATTGTAAAATGATGGCCTTATCATCAGTTGAGAACACAAATACAGGTCTCAATGTGGGGCACCCAAAAATGAAGCACATTTTTGGTTGTAGACGCACACACAAGTGTGGTCCCTAACACACCTGTGACGCAAGCTCCATTAGTTCTGTCGGTAATGAGCTGGATCGGCGTCCCAGTCCGTCAGGGTTGGTTTGAGATCACAGCCGCCGCGAGCTCTGGCAGAAAGCAGAGCTGGAAGTGAGACGGAGAGACCTGTGCAGCTACACTGCTTCAAAGCCCAGGCCTGGAGTCGAGTGACGTCCTCCCGCTGCGCCCGCACACCAGGGCCACTATTAGCTTTTCAACTCACTGATCCCCCACAGCAGCAGGTATTACAGAACAAATATCGTCAGTCCTACCTCTCAGCTGTGTCTTTCTGCCTCTCTCTCATGTTATTTCAGCCGCCGCCTGTTGTTCTGGTTTTGTAGAGAGAAGCATTATAATTCCTGATATGTAGCAACTTTTTTGTATGGTATCATTTAAGAAAGCATATCTAAAACAAAGTATACCAGACTTTTGGAATTACACTCTGGACAGACTTTTTAACCCTCTGGAGTCTGAGGTGATTTTGGGGTCCCTGCGATGTTTTGACATGCTCTGATATTTGTGGTTATTTCAGCTACTTATAACGTATTATTAACCAACATGTAAATGTTTTTGTATTCAGCACAAACTCTGCTGCAATAATGTGTGACCAAGATGGATGTACATGTTTGCATTTTTTAGAAAAAAAAAATATTATTAGTAAGTTAGTAAGTTAGTAAGTTAGTAAGTTTTGGGAAAATAAAACTAGCAATGAAAACGCTAACAGAAAACGCAATGAAAACATAGTTAATGGTTATAATATAACTTAGAATTGGGTGAATTTATTTTTTTTGTAACACTCTGCTCTTAGTGTGGGCACAACCAACCCTATTATTCTGTATGATATGCATGAAAAAATGTGTAAATAGCGTGGAGAAATAGATCTTTTATGTACTTACGTACCTCTCCAGAGCTGCAGTTTATGAAATTGAACATGCTTATATTAAATTTAATTTAGTAAAACCATGAGAGCTGGCTGAAAGTAAACATATACACAGCTGTAATCACAAATATGCGACAAAGCTACAGTTATGCAAAAAAAAGTCAGGTATAACACTGCACATTTGATAGAGGAATGATTTTAAGTGCTGTTTATGGTAAGTGGATGAATGGACAGATGGATGGATGGATGGATGGATGGATGGATGGATGGATTAAAAGGCAGTGTGGGGTTTGAATGGATGGATTAGAGTCTGAATAGATGGGGTGGGGGAATGAATGAAATGAAAAATGGATAGAAAAAATGGATGTTTAGTTGATTAGATGCATGGCTGTTTAAATGTATGGCTAAATTCGTAAATTAATAGGTGAGGTTTAAAAAACGGATGGAGAAATATATGAATGGACAGGTAGGTGGAGGAATGAGCAAATTAATATAGAAGATGAATAAATTAATTACATAATGAGCAAACAGAAAACTAGGGTGGGTGGTTGGATGAAGAAGTATATGAATGCATGAGTGGCAAGAAAAGATTGAATGATTTGGAGATGGATGGATCGATGAATGGACATATAAGATAAACATGACTGGATCAAAGCTGTAATGTATAGCGTGGTGTGGTGCTGGTAGAGACGTATGGGATTGAAGTATCCTGCTCTATATTAAACCCTCACTCCGTCCAACTGAATTCTGCTCTGGTCTGGCCGGCTCTCAGCTGTTTCCTTGGTGAGAGGCTTTGAAGTCGCGAGGCACTAATTTGTTTTGCCCTTAGCTCAGCCAGACGGTGCTTTCTTTAGGTGTCTGCTAGAGCTTTCAAAGGAAGAAGTCAATTCAGCAAAGATGTGTTTTACTGAGACAAGGGCACGCACAAGGACATGCTTTTGTCTCTAGGAGCAGCACATGTGTGCATCCATATATGTGCATTGTATCATACAATCACACATGAACCCATTCCCCAAGGTGGACATGTCTGAAACAAGGAGAGTGGCATTATGGGGTGTTTTGAACAGATTGTGATGATGGCAGGATAATTGAATGATATCCAATGTCATCTGTTCTTGTATTGATTGGTGTGATGTATTGAGGAAACAGGTTTGTATATGCACGAGTATGGATCAGATTTGAATGCTGTGGCAGAAGAGAAGGTATTCAGAACACACCAAAAGACTTGGAACATGTAGAAGGGATATCCTGTCCTGTTCCTGGAGGGTCACTGGGCCTGTTCAAACACCAACTCTTGTGGTCATGTTTTTGTGTAAGAATGAAACCAAAACGTTTTTTTTGTACAAACAATGCACAACACTTGATTTAGTGACAAAACATTCAGTACTATTGGGTTCTGTTTTACTGATGTCAAATCTGGTGAATTTCAAACAAAACAGAATAGAACAAAAAAGACTTTTCTATTGACAGATTTTGCACCTCTGCGTTTTGACATAACATAAGAAATATGTTGTAATATGACACAACTGCAAAGCAGACAAGGCAATGTATGTAATTCCTAGATATCCAGGTTTGCATCACAGTTGCAAAGTTGTTGTTTTGTTTTTTTTGTTTGTTTTTTTTTTTGTTTTTCAATGTGCATGTAATTATAATTGACCACAAATTCTATAAAATGAGTTGTTGTGTATGATTCATTATGCATTAAAAGTTTCATAAGTTTCATTATGCATTCAATTGTTTCACGGTATGATTAAATAAATTTGATTAAAAATAAAAGAAATAAAAACTGAACACTAAAATAAAAACTAAATTTTTGTCTTCATGTCTTTTTTTAAGATCTACTTGGGCATAATTTATTATTACCTTAATATTATTCACTTTCTTTGATAAAGTCCTTGAAGGACAAGGTAAAATCTATGAAGCATTATGCGAGAGCAACTGTTTTTGTTTTGTTTAGTTTTTTTTTTGTTTTGTGTCCTTTGTTACAGTGTAATTGTTAATTTAAGTACTATTATTAATAGTAATATTATTTAACTACGTGTATTTAGCGTATGGTAAGGTGAAGGTTAATTTCATGTAATTATGCATATTGTTATTATTACATTGTTATTACATTGTTACTATACCAGTGCCATTTAAGGAATGTGCTATTGCTGTAAGCCATGATTTATTTATTTATTACCAAGCAAATTTATTACCAAACAAAATTTGTAAAAAGTACAGGTCTGGTCATTTGATCGTACACTGCTCCATGTAAAATAAATTAAATAAAAATGTGCTACTGATATGATATGAGTCCTTATTTAATTATACTTCACTTTAAACATTTTTTTCAAAAGTACATTCCAACTTTTTAATGAGGGAAAAACCACGGTGTGCACCTTTAAAATTCACCTTTTCATAATGGAAAAGCATCCAGCGCTGTTATACTGAAATGAACGTTCATTAAAGACTCTGACGTTCTTTTCTAAATAGTAATTGTTTCATTTTAGATGTCTGTAAGTTCATGTTGAGCGGTATGTTGTTGTGTCAGACACTGCTCTCTGGGAACAATTAGAGGATTTCAGAAGGCCCAGTTAATTAAGTCTGTTAGTGGGCAGAATGTTGTAGAACTGTGTGTTTTTCAGGTTCAATGAGAACTCAGAGCTTCATCAGGCACACAACCTTTGACCTCCTGCAGTCAAATGCACTTGTTTGTTCCAGAGTTTGACTCCAACTGCAGTTTGGCTTGCTTCAGAAATTGAAATGAGGCTTTAAAGCATATTCAGACAGACCCTGTTCCTAAAATAGCTTCCCTCTCTCAATAAACCACACCTCCCTCCTTTTCTCTCTCTCCTCTCAATCTCACTGGATATTAATGTGTTTCAGGAACATGTCTGAACTGCAAAAATTGCATCTGTTCTGTCTTTTAAGGTCTATTTGGCAGTAATTCATGATCAACACATATGCAGGCCAATAGACTTCACATTGAGAGTCAGCATCTGTTGCCATGGCGATTACATCACACAGATGTAATGCCCTGCATGAGTTATACAGCGAATACATCGACACCCCAAGAGCTTCTCCTCGTAATATATATGTTGAACATCATGTGCGCCATTGTACCTTTGAGGGATAACCTCATGAAACCTGTCAAGAATATAATTTTTCACCTCAGTATTGAGAGAAATTCTAAACTACATTGTAATTGCTTAAAGAAAATAAAGTCTGTTTTTGAAACAGTAGAATTTTCATTATTATAATGTGAGTAAAAGTAATTCAAATAATATGGAATAAAATAAGTGGTAATATGTATGTATCGTTTCATTATTTCATTTTCGGTTTTCAGTTGTATTTATACATTATAATAATGTTTGTTGTACTTGCTTTAATTTATGCATACTATATCTAAAGTCATTTGGGGAAAAATATGTATTATTTAAAGTAGATTTTTTAATTTTATATTTTATTTATACATTATGATAATATATTTGTTGGTTTAATTAATGCTGGCTTTCTCTTTCTGTAGAGACACCTTATATATTAAGTGCATTTAAATATTGAATAATATTAATACAATAATGTAAGTTGAATTGTATACATATATTAACTAGAAAGTTGCGGATGGGTTTAGAGCCTGGTTTAGGGTTACTTTTATGTATTTATGCATAATTTACTGTAATTACTGCAAGTACATGTAGCATTTGAAATACATGCATGTACAGAATAAGAACACTGTACAAAATGCTTAATTTTAGTCCATAGCATTTAAATACAGTTTATAAGGGACCTGTGAATTTAATAAAAAATATATTTTAAAATATCTGTGATTGAGAAAAAATTAAAAGTAAAAATCTGGATGTCTGGATGGCAGTACTTACTTATTTAATTTTACTTTATTAGTGGGGGAATATACTGTATAATTGTAAAATAATGCAAGAATATTACATAATCTAAAACAATCATGAAATAGAGTTTACTTTCTTCAAATAAAATATAATTTCTCATTTCTTTCTTTTGATCATAGGGTAAAATGTGACTCGGATGTGTTTTTGTGAAATGTTCTTCTCAGAATAGCAGAAATGAACAATGTTCATTCAGAACTGCTTAGTTATGTATCTGGAGCAGAGACGGTTTGCTATGGGGGCTTGTAATCGCGTAAGCACACAAAAGCAAACAATTCATCTCTCATCTCTAATGACAGAGCTCTCTCAGAAACTGTCAGCCATGTCTGGGAAGTCTCTGGATAGTAAAGCATCCTCTTGGATTAGAATGCTGACTGATTTTAGCCCCGAGCATCATACAGGCAGAAGGACAAGATCGTGCTGTAGTGCATGTCACCCAGAGGTGCTCGGAGCGCCTGATATGTCTCTAATGATGCTGTCACACAAAGCATGGGCTGCACTTGTTATGTCGCATATTAAACCCTAGCGTGAGACCTACAACTCAAGACCGGGCTGTTCCATTCTAAGCCCAAATGACCCAAAAGCAACACTGACTCATTTCAATGATTCTGGAGGTCACATATAGGGTTGATGTGCGCTGTCATTTCGTAACAGATCAAGATTTCCATGTACTGCCGCCCACTCTGATGTTTGGAGAGATGGTTCATAAATAGCATGCGGGGAATGAGGCACAGTGGCGGTTTGAGCGGCCACTGTCTCTCCGAATTCAGCAGATGGTTAGATCCACTTCTGTCGGATTTGGATGAGGGACCACAGGGCTGGTGCTGCTCTGGGACTGATCCATGAATATGAGCGTTTGGCTCTGTTGGCTGGGACGTCTATAGCTGCCGTCACGCATAGACACACACAGTCCACATACATTGCCAGCTGTCTGCTTACAGTAACAATGAGTGAGTGCCACCTACAGAAATGTTGATAGAGCTTATATGATACGCTCTTTTAAATGGTGTAATATTGCAACATTTTTTGCTTTAATACCTTCAAAACAGGTTATAATTTTAAAGCAGGTCATATTTCGCACCAAAATATGTTTACAAAAACATAACTGCATCTGATTGGTAAACATATTCAATTGTATTCAATATACAAGATATCATGGCATCTTGTTCTTTACTGTTTAAATATTAAATTGCCTTATACTGTCATTGTTAACACTGTATCATTAATAATACAACTGTGTGTAATATTAGTTTATGTTATCTGTGTGGGTGATTCTCATATTACAGATTTCTACAGCAGCTCTTTATTAGTCTTACACACACACACACACACACATAAACATATTCAAATGCAAATCTGCAAAAACAATAACCAACACTGCTTTACCAAGAAACCTTCATATTAATATATCCATATGCATAAAACTCTTTATTCCAAAAACAGGCAGGGTCAAATCAACAGGCAAACAGGTATGGAGGAGACAAAGCAGAGACATGGTCAGATATACAAGGCAAAGGGTCGAGGCCGGCAGCAAACAATCACACAATGGTAGAACGGGCAGAGGTCAAAAAACACAAAACAAAAACACTGGTATGAATGCTTGGTAAGGATAGCCTGAGCAAATCAATACTTCGCCAATAACTGAGTGTGAATGAAACAGTTAAATAGTGAGTGTGATTAGGTGTGGTGACCAACAACAGCTGATGGTGATGATTCCAGAATGTGAACAGGTGTGGGTGTGCAGTGCATGCTGGGATATTGAGTCCATAATAGTATGTGAGTCCAAGGGAGGTGAAGGGATGCGAGTGCCCTCTAGTGGCACTTGAGGGCACTCATGACAGGCACAATGTGTGTGTCAAGCTCCACAAATAAATGAATTATTTAAAAAAAGAAAAAAAAAAGATAAAGCTATCATGAAATTGTACATATGCTTTATACTATACTTTTCTGACCCTGCCTCCTAAAATGTATTTATGTTTCTATATATTGAACACAATCTTATGACCAATTTGTACGTATCTTACGAGTTGGCAAATTCGTGCTAATTTGTCTAAACCCCAGTGATGGGTAGGTTTAGGGGCGGTGTTGGGTAATATGTACGATTTAGCAAAAATCGTATAAATTCGAGGTCGTACAAATTTGTTAGAATTAGCGACCTCATAAAATATGTATGAATTGCCATGAGATTGGGCTCATATATTTGTGTCCCCAAGTTTTGATATCATGGTCTCATAACCAAATTTGAGTTTGAATATAAGGAAACATGAAAAAAACTTAATTATCGGTTTGTGAATCATTGTATGGCTTCAGAAAACTTACAGAGAAATAGAGGACATGAGTCATGCTTTATGTTCTTTTTAGAGCTTTTGACCCATTCACTGTTATTGTATGAAAAAGAACAGCGTGAGAAGTCAATGAATCATTAAACATGTCTGTTCTGGTTGACTATCAGTTAAATGTGAGTGTATAGAAGACATGAGTCACTCTAAAAATGCAACACTGCCAAATTAGTATGAAATGCGCAACACAATAAAGTTCAAAGCAATGACTCAGCAGAGCAAACTTAGAGCTGTGTGAGTTTCCCCATAGATCTCCACTGAATCTGTGAGGTCTAACAAGCTTGTAGCGAGGGAGGGTTAAAGAGTCAAATAAAACATCTTTTAGCAAAATTGCAAAATCAATTAAGTTAAACCCAGTTGTACAAATCTGAGATTTTGGAGACCATGCTGTACTGAACAGAGATAGAATGAAGAATAGTTTTCCATAAATATCACTAAAAGGGTCTTACATTATCTATAAGTACATTAACTCTGACTCCATCCATTGCCCCATTAGTGCTGCTGGGTCACGCATCGTCATATCATGAAGATGCCATATCACGCAGACCGCTGAGAAATGCAAATCTGTAATCTAATGAGCTCTATTAGTATTCGTAGCCTGTAGAGGTGCCACAATCTAAAGCTCAAACATAAGGGATCTTATTAAACAGATGAGATGTTTGAAATGAAACCGTGTGAGATGATATTCACTTTTCCGTCATAATTGGCATTATTGAATCATAATGAACATCTTGTCACTTTGAAATGCAAATGTATAACGAGATTTCAACAGAAATGAAGAAAAACGGCGCATTTATTCAGACCTTTTGCGACAACAAATGAACATGTCCATTCGGCATAGGACAAAGTGAGGGCAAAAGTAACTCTATAGCCTTGACACACGTCCCATTTTAAGTGGCGTCTCAGAGGGGCATTCATTACCCAAACAATCTGTCCCTGCTGCTTAACTACTGCTGGCTATTTGCGCTATAACAATTTTCTGCCGTTTCCTGTAAAGGTCACAAACAACATCTGCCACCGAAAACAACGTCCGTCTAGACTGAAATGCCACCGGGGACTTAGAAAAGAAATAAATCGCTGTGATTAACTCTGAATGATTTTAACAGAGTGCTTAGTGAATAAAGTCAACATACTCTCTAGCTTTGAAGTAAACACTATGCAACAATACAGGAGAACAAGCGTCAATGGGTCAACATAGTGACTCAACTTACAGTACCACAGTATAGAAACTGCCACTAGCCACTAGCCATTTATTTTTTAATATTCTTCTTCTTTTTTCTTCCTCTTCTTCTTATTTTTCTGTGGTTGGCTACAAGTATTTAAAATACCTTTAAAAAAATAATGCAAAAAAAATCCGTAGAATGGCAATTGAACTGCCAACTCAAACTGCCAAGAGTCAGAGTCATGGACGAAGGCTAAGTACAGAGCAAGTTTAAATATCTTTTCTTGTCTATATTTGACGTCTTGTGATGCAGTTGTTTTAGGCTTTTTTAAACTAAGATTTTTTGTAACAGAGCAGACACTGTCTGACCGTGTCTACACCGGACGGGACAGTTGTCATGCCACAACAAAGCAACAGCTGCAAATCATTTGAACATAGTGTTCATTATAAATAAAACGAGGCATCAGTTTACTGGTGGCCCTTCCACACAGTATGCAGAATGCGCTGTTCTCCCTTAATTTCAATGGCTTATGCCACGCAAGGACGGTTTTGGTTTGTTGCTGCTTCGACCAAATTAAGCTGCGCTTAAACTTTAAAACAGCTGGGTAATATTGTCTTTTGTCGGATTGCGCCACGCGCGTCCACATAAACATGGTGCAAGTTTTTTAATAGGTTATGTTATAGCCCTACTTGTTTTAAAGAAATATCTGTTTTGACTGCATGATCATATCATTGTATAATTTACTGTCATGCAAGCCACAAAGTAAAGCTTGGTGAGCCGCACAAAGAGAAAAAAAATAAATAAATAAATACCTTTATATATATATAATTATTCTAAATGCAACATTTATGACATTACAGCCATTGAGAGACTAGATGGAATATTTATACTTAAAATTAATTTGTTACTGTATATAACCTTCTAAAAATAATCTACAGAAAGAAAGAAAGAATGAAAGAAAGGAGGGAGGAAAGAAGGAACAACGAAGGAGGGGTTAGGGGCTGTCAAATATCCACATAAAATACATCTGTAAGTGTTATAAGCACATTAATGATGCCTTATTTTCATATATTTAGAATTTTTAATGGTTAAGATTTTACAATAAGATTTTATAGTTAAGATAGCATTTTCTCTTTATGCACTGTGAACTTGAAAAATATGAATATGAACTAACATTAACAGAGGTTAACAAATGCTGTACAAATACATTGCTTATTGTCTGTTCATGCATTATGTTAAAAATGAGACCTTATTGTAAAGCGTTGCCACTTTATTTTTAAAGTAGGGTTTTATGGGCATAATCTTCTAGGAAATGGAAGAAAGTATCCTGTCTTCCCAGGATGTCTAGGTCACACATCATCACACGTCAGTGTCTGCTCTGCGTCCATTAATCACTGCAGTTTGACTTGTGTGAGCGCTGTTAGCTTAGCCACGTTAAACACAGAGATTAAAAAAAACGTCCCTTGGGATGACTTAAACAAAAACCTGCTGACAAAAGGACATTTTACAAGGTAACTAAATGAATCTAAAAATCCATACTTCATGACCCCGATCCTTTCAATACTTTCTGGCATTTATTACAGGCAGGATCAAGTGGTGCTCTTTTAGATGAGAACATCCATATTCATCTTCAATTATACATTGACAGCTAGTGATGACGGCATGTTTTACCATAACAAGAGCACAAGAGGTATGATTCTTCAAAATGTGCACTGAGCTACAGACAATGGAGTTGCCTTTACACTTGTTGAGTTACAGTAAGAAATAAAATAAAAAATAAAGTAAAATATAGGTCCATACACACTGTGCAAAATTTGGGTCAGTACGATTCTGTTTTTTTGTAAAGTTTTTTGCCCATTAAGGCTGCATTTATTTGAACAAAAATAAAGTAAAAACAATTAAACTGTGAAATATTATTACAATTTAAAATACAGATTTTCATTTTAATACACTTTAAAACATAATTTACTCATGTGCTGGCAAAGCTTAATTTTCATTAGGCATTACTAGAGAATTCAGTTTCACATGATTCTTCAGAAATCATAGCAATATACTGAAAAAAGTACTATTCACTACCAGTGTTGGGGGTAACACATTACAAGTAACGCGAGTTCCCCTTCAGTTGAGTTCACTTCGACGTTACATATGGGATCTCGCTTGAGTATCACAGCGTGAGTATAAGAGGGCACAGCTGGATTGCACTTGCAGTCTTTTGCTTCGGAGCACTCGTCGATGCAGTGTATGCTGTTTGAGTCTGCTGGAGAAGAGAATCTACAGAAAAGAGTTCCTGCTGAGATCATGCTCTCTCACCGCTGCGACATCTATCTGGGCAGTCGACAGCGGACCCGCAGGACTGGTAGCCTTTTTAAAGGCTCGAGCTAGCCAGTCTTTTGCTCGCCAGTGAGAGACCTCGCCACTGAGTGCACGCTGTGCCGCGAGAGGTCCTCCCTGGGCAACCAGGCATCAAAAAAGAGCAATTTTCCCACGGTTTCATAGCCATTCTCCGGGATGTCTATGCGACCGTGCGCTTCTGAGTGTGTCTTTCATGCTTGGGCCGGGAGCATGCTGAGGCTGCGCTTGTGGATGACTCATGCGCTCATTGTGGGCGCATGACCATCGCTACACTGAGGTCACGCCTCTCGTTTGCTCCCTCCCAGGCGGACGCTGAGCTCTCGGCTATGCTCCTCTGAGCCCCCGAGCTGATCGGGTTGGAGGTGCCGCGTGCACCTTCGGCCGATCCGTCTCGGCTGGATGACTGGTATCTGAGTTCTTGGACCACGGCCCCGTCGCGGTCCCCCTCGGTGCCTTTCTTCCCGGAGGTGCATGAGGAGCTGACCAGGTCATGGCGAGCCCCGTACTCGTCACGCCTGGTTACCAGCTCCTCACCCCTCTTCACCCTCGATGGAGGGGCAGCCAGGGGGTACGTGGCGGTCCCCCAGGTCGAGCGCGCTGTGGCGGAGCATCTCTGCCCGCGCAGTGCCGCTGCCTGCCGTGAGCTGCCACGGCTCCCGTCCAGGGCATGTGAGACCTCGTCCACTCTCGCGGGCCGGGCTTATTATGCCGCTGGGCAGGCTGCCACCTCCTTGCATGTGATGGCCGCACTACAAGTGTACCAGGTCAAAGCACTAAAGCATCTGCACGAGGGTGGATCTGATCAAGGGGTCATGCAGGAACTCCGTGCCGCGACCGACTTCGCCCTGCGGGCGATGAAGGTTACCGCACATGCCCTTGGTTAGGTGATGTCCACGGTAGTGGCTCAGGAGAGACACCTCTGGCTCAACTTTGCTGAGATGGCCGACATTGACAAAGTCCGCTTTCTCAACGCGCCCATCTCGCAGGTTGGCCTCTTCGGCGACACTGTTGAGGACTTGGCCCAGAAGTTCTCGGCAGTCCGAAGGCGTCCCCCCGCGGCACCCAGACATTCTGCTCCGTCTCCGGCCAAAGCACACGATGCTAGGCTGCCTGTACAACGTCGAGCTGGCCACGGGCGCCAGTGGAGAAGGTAAGGGCTGCCCAGAGCAGTCAGACTCGCCCCCAGGACGTTCATCCTTCTGGGGCCGGTCCCCTCCCTGGTTCCTTTACCAAGCTCACGGAGGGATCTCTGTCTGCCTTATGGCAGATGGGCATTCGCATCCTCAACTACCTCGACGACTGGCTGATAATGGCTCACTCGCGGGAGTTGTTGTGCCAGCACAGGGACATAGTGCTTTGGCACCTCAGCCATCTGGGCCTTCAGGTCAACCGAGAGAAGAGCAAACTCTGTCCAGTGCGGAGGATCTCTTATCTCGGCATGGAGCTGGACTCGGTCGGAATGACTGCCCGCCTCACGGGCAGCTGCGGGCTGGGCGACACCAAACACGCGAAGAGGCTGCGTCTTCCCGTGTCTTAAATCAGACAAGCAGGTAGCGGGAAGACCGGCGGTGCTGGCTTGCTGCTGTGCCTCTCAAAGGTTCCCCAATGCCAAGGCGAACCTCTTCCTCCTGCCCAGCAGTCGGACTCAGAGCGGAGTCAGTCCTGACTGTGCTCCTACTGGACTTCCTTCACCAGTAGGTTGGGGCTTCAAACACTTTGTTCCACAGTCAGCCAGAAGGCTGTGTTTCCCTTCATTTATATCCATATTTTATCGATATAGTGCATTCCTTAAAAATTCCATGAAATCTTCATTTCTCCACCCCCCCAACCCATGCTTCAGCTCAAAAAATAAATAGAAATGGGCTGGCATCCCGACGGGGCCCCTATTTGGCCCCCAGGGCGTTGGGAAGGTTACGTGCAGACTCTCCTGCTGACACGCTATGCCGGTGTCTATGCCGCGTAACGTGGCCTCAGGGTCGTGGCCTTTTCCATGGGTCTGTTCCCATATGTAACGTCGAAGTGAACTCGACTGAAGGGGAACGTTTAAGGTTATGTAGGTAACCCACGTTCCCCGAAGGAGGGAACGGAGACATTACATCCCCTTGCCACGTCCCTGGGTCGCGCTGACGCCGACTCGGCTCCTCAGCAAAAACCTGCAAGTGCAATCCAGTTGTGCCCTCTTATACTCATGCTGTGATGAGGTGCACCTGGCTGTGATTATTGCACGCCAATATTCATTGGCCTTTTTCCAAAGACTCGAAGATGATTGGTCTCTCAAGCAAGATCCCATATATAACGTCTCCATTCCCTCCTTCGGGGAACGTGGGTTACCTACGTAACCTTAGACGTTACGTAATAATATTACTTTTTCCAAGTAACTAGTAAAGTAACACATTACCTTTTAATTTTAGAGTAATATAACTGAGTTACTTTTTCTTATTTATTGACAGACAAGTCTCCTGACATGTTGGGAGAAAACAGAAATACAGAGCATTGTGTAACAAATTGAAATGCTCAATAAGGGAAATATATATATATATATAAATAATTACTATTAATTATGATTAATTGCAATTATTTATATTAGCTGCCAGTAGTAACTGTAGC
>JAUCMR010000091.1:14516933-14531262 GCA_032357425.1 Enteromius argenteus | reverse complement strand
ACTGTGCTTCATTGTTTTTTTTATTGCTGAAGAGTATTGAACTTTCTTCTGTATTCTACTTTACAGATGTGAATTTAATTTTTCTTCAACCTGAGGTTTATTCGTGACACTTTTTGGTGTGCTTTTACATTTGCTATAAAATAGAACTTCTTATATTAAAAAAACAAACACTCAAGCTCTGCCCATATTTAAAAACTAACGCAAAAGTAACGTAACGCATTACTTTCCATAAAAAGTAGCTATGTAGCGTAATTAGTTACTTTTTTTAGGGAGTAACGCAATATTGTAATGCCTTATTTTTAAAAGTAACTTTCCCCAACACTGTTCAGTACTATAACTTCATATATCAGATGTAATATACAAATACTGAATTAATAAATAATAATAAAAACAAAATCAGATGACCGTTGAAATAACTAATGGAGATGGCAACCTTCCATGATTTGAATGTAAAAGAATGTAATATGCAAAGAAAAATTAATTTGGTTCATCAAATGAAAAATACCCAAACTAAGCACTCGATTCAGGTCACCGGTTAACAAGCTTCTATTTTAGAGGCATTTCTAGAATAGACATTAAACCATTGGCTTGAATGTTGTATTAACCTCAGGACATTAACCTTCTGAACTGTTGCCCTTTTACTGAAATAACTGCCAACTTCTGCAGTTCTACCAGATCTACAGCATTGAGTGCAACACTGTTAATGATGCTCGCAGTACATGATCCAAACCATAATCCTCAGGTGACCATCAAGGAAACCGTAAAGATCCATCACAGGCAGGCATAGAACCAGCTGCACATCTTGAAATGTGGGTGATGGATTATTTGTACGTTATATCTCTGGGTTCTCCCCAGACACCTATTTTCAACCCACACGCTTTCCTCTTAAAATGCGGCAACGCTCCTCACTAAAACAGGATTAATATTAATCATTTCTGCTAACGAGGCAGGTCGAATAATGAAGGCCAAAAGGCGCTGTGATTCACCGCAAGGTTTTTTTGTAAGCAGCACCAAGCTCAGCCTGATGAGGGAAGAGAAGCCACAGCCGTGTCACACAGATGTCATAGCGGGCAAAACAGGGCAATCTGATGAAACATGGAGGAAACAGCCAGGCAGAGCTAACAGATCTAACCAAATGTTCTTAGGAGAACAACAAATAGCAGATGCAGGGAAGCTTTGATAGTTATTGCACCATGTCGCTTCCTGTTTTCGAAAGCGGGAGGCTGGATGGAGTGCACTACCTGAGCAACAATTTAAACCAAACTTTTAACGTTTCTGTGAAAGAGTGGGGTTTCTTAGAAACATTTGCTACATGTGTGATATGCTCTCCAGTCTCCAGAGAGCACTTTTGCAGTATGTGGTACTCAGATTTTCTTAATGGCCTACTGCTATGCAATTTTCATAGTGTTGCTAAAGTGTTCTGAGTGGTTTTTAGCCTTGAAGTCAATGATGCAATGGTCAGTAGTCAGTGGTTCTTAAACTGGTACATAAAGTCCACATTAACCACTAACTGCTTTGCAGAATGGTTAAACAACCTAGCCTAGCTAGTAGGTAAGCTCTTTGTAGTTTAATGCATAGTGCCATAATAATATAATAGTAAGTAGGCTTCAAGTAACTGAAGTTTTGAGAAGTCATGCATTGTAGTTTTCATATTTATGTGCTTGTGGCAATATTTCTGCCAAATGAAATGACATCTTCTTGTGCATTTTGCAACATTTTCAAAACAAAATCTCCAGTGAGTTGTGTTAAAAATGTATATGAAAAATGCACAGATGAGCTATAAGCAAGTTTACAACTGTACATCAGAAAAGACTATCTCAAGACCAATTTGTATGTATTTTACAAGTTGGCTAATTCATACGACCTCACTCATACGATTTTGTACGATTTGTCTAAACCCCAGTGACGGGTAGGTTTAGGGGTGGGGTTAAGTGTAGGTCATTCATACAAAATCAATAATTGCAACTCTTAAAATATGTATGATTTTGCAAAAAACATTACGCATTTGCAGGAATGAGGTTGTACAAATTAATACGAATTAGATGTAAAATGTCCCAAGCCCAGAACAGAATAATTACATCGGTAGAATTGTCCATGTGACAGTGGTTCAACTGTTATTTTATGAAGAAATGAAACATCAAAAATATCTTAATTTATGTTATGAGGATGAACAAAGGTCTTATGGGTAACGACATGATTTATTACCTTAGGTCTTCATTTCAGCTGGAAACTAAAGTGAAATTTACTGTATATAGGAATGTTTTTGGACAAAAAGGCATGTTTTTCCAACAAACCTAGGCTGGCAAATAGCCTGCCTTGTTGGAAAAGGCTATTTACGCTAACTCTGCCCACCATTGTCAGGTTCAGCCAGACAAAATTAATCAAGCCGGTATCTGGGACAGTGGCATGGATAGTAAGGACAGTAGATTTAAAATTTGATGCAACTGACCCATCTGTCTTTTTTTTTTTCAACATAATCAAGGTCGTCAGAATTACTAGAAAGCTATAGTCAGGTGAGTTTGATCAGGGCTGGAGCTAAACTCTACAGAAAAGTGGATCTCGAGGGCCAAAGTTCCCAGCTCTGATATAGGGGTAGGTAAATAAAAATAATTGCATTTATTTATTATACATAGAATTCTGTCAGATTACCCATTAAAATTGAAATACTTAGTGTTATCAGTGCAATAATAATGGTGATACCATTCAGGCCATAATGGTGCACATATACAAAAGGCAATTATGCTCTGACGTAAAACGCACTCGAGTTCCTGTGTCTCAATCACAGAACACGTCAGCGTTCAGAGGATTCTGCCGCAGTCTGCTGAGTAACAGATATATGACCAGTGCTGATAGAGGACACAAAGTCCAAGGACGGGCCTGTTGAAATTGATTCAGAGTGGAATGTCAGCATTTGTCTCTGTGAGTCTGTCCTGCTCAATCTTTTCTGTGAAAACAACCTTCAGAGGCTATATATGTATTTGATCTCACAAACTCAAGAGCAACGGCCATTAGAAACAATAATCTGATGCTCTTGGTCTGGGCATGACAGAAGGTCAGCATAGAAAGCTAAGTGAGTTTATGTTACTGCTATTGAAGGGACTGCTCACAAGTTACAACTGCAATCAAACCCACAGAGATGTTAAAAGCAATCATTTACTGAGAAATGTGAGTTTCCGCTCATGACATTATAAATATGTATTTCTTATTGAAGTTCATCAAAGTTGCTCTTTTTTATATAATGAAGTTGGGAAAATATGCTGACAAGCTCCAAAATTACATAAAAAGTATTTAAAAAGTGAAATTGGATTATATCAAACAAAAGCAAGATGTAACGCATACTTGTAAGCCAATCAAAAGATGCACTGCATCAGCTTTTATGTCCCTGATTCCAAATGCCTTTAGTTTATGTTTACTTGACCAAAGACAACTATGCAAATATCTGCAAATAAGATCTTATTTTGGTCTGCTCCTCAAACAAAGCTATTTTATGTCTTCTGAAGAACTGGATTATAGTACACAAGACTGTACCTTGTTTTTGAAAGAGATTTTTAGTTAGTAGAACTAGTAGTAGTAGTAAAAAGGACCTCAGACTTTCTGCCTATCATATATTTTTGTGTGTCAAAGATGAATTTGATGAATTAAAATGCTTCATAAAGACTTGGTAAGTTGGTTAGTAAACCAAGATTTGTTTTCTAGCAGGCAAAAGCAAACCTTTATGGAAGACCGCTTCTGCCACTGAATAAAAAATAAAAAAAAGGTTATTGTAACTTTTTATCTTACAATTCTGACTTGTTTTCTCAGAATTGCGAGATTCCATAAACCTAAGATATGTACACTTAAGGAATATGACAAATTCGACATTGTCTTTTGACAATACATATACAAGCAAACAGAAGCTATTAGAATCAGTGATCCTGTTTACAATGGATATAACCTGGCAGGCCACTGTCAATAAACTGACTGTAACCTGATGCTCCGTTCTATTTCTGATGTATTATGGTTATGCTTTGGTTTTGGAATGCAAAATTCAAACCCACGCTCATTGGAAAACTTTTTTTTTATTATTATTATTTATAAATATTCATATCAGATGAATTGTACAAACAAGCCATTTTTTTTGGAAAAAAGTCCAAAAAAAGTCCACCACTAAACGTGATACAACTGAAGATTAAGCAGATTGTACAAAACTATACAAATTCTTACAAATGAATCACCAATTTACCAAAAATGCAAAATTAGTTATGAAGTGCAATGATATTTTTGTATATCTTGTGGATTCTTGACATCTTCATGGATTCATGTAAAACTCTTTATTTGCAGAGTATAATCTGCTTTTTTGCAGCAAACATTAGCACTCCATTTTTTAGAAACAGCTTCATTTTACACAACAGTGACATAAAACTCATTATGCCACATTATACAATCAGTATATAGTCTATTACCACCTACAAAACTAAAAGCATTGATGCAAATACATCAGATCTGAATAGCAGACATGAGGTGAATTAGATGCGGAATCAAAGCATATGGGTATTTGCTATCATCCTTTTCATTTTCAGAGCTGTAATACATGCAGTACTGTAGATGGCTTTTACATGGCTGTCACTGGGTGGTAAGAAATCATCTGTAATCACATTTGCTGGTGTATTTGTGTTTTCCTTGGGCAGTCTAGCTCCATAGCTTTTACGAACAAGCTAGTATATGAGAAAAAGAGCAAAATGACCTTAACCAGTATAGCAGTACATGAAAGAGAACAGTTTTTAGTTTTTGCGAGACGTACATGAATTGTGTCTTGCACTTATTGAATAAGTAAAAGCTATGAAACCTTCACTGCAACATTTTTTATTTTTTTATTTTTAACTTATACTGTAGTTTTTTCAGCTTCTTTCAAGCTAAAAATATCTGAAACGTAGTGTTTTTCTTATTAATTTTACAGTTTAAATGTGAAGTCAGGAAATCAGAAATGCAAAGAAAGAAAGAAAAATAGGTTAACACTTTATTTTACGGTTACACCTATTAGTTGCTTATTAGCATGCATATTACTAGAATATTAGCCATTTATTAGTTTTAATTAAGCACATATTAATGCCGTATTCTACATGACCTTATTCTACATCCCTAATCCTACCCAATACTTAAACTATCTGTAACAACTACCTTACTAAATATTAATAAGCAGCAAATGAAGAATTTATTGAGGGAATAGTCTAATTAATAGTTAACAAGTGTTACCTATTCTAAAGCGTTACAAAAAACACTTGCACTTTATACTGTGCCATGTGATAAAGCTACAATACTATACTTGTTGGCTCAATAAGCATATACAATTTACACTTAAAATCAAATATGTTCTGACTGTCGGTAATTGTGCTACATCATAGTTTTTAGTATTCACTGTTGACAAATTATTGATTGCTAAACACTTCCCTTCATAAGATGCAACTGTACATACAATTTTCACTTGTTTTTGCAAAATGAGCAACAAATAACAAACAGCATGTCACAGGTGCTGTCCATAAAGCTTATCAGGCTCAGAACATTACCTTAATAATGATAATATAATGTAAATTCACAAATGCACGTGGATTCATCTCTGCATTCGTTCTGCGTTGATAAACTCCATATCCCATCTCTCTCTCTCACACAGGTTCTCATTTTATGGCACCTCTCAGATGCAGGCGCCGTGGTGATTTGAATGTGTTTTTAATTCATGTGAATGGCCTGGCAGAGCTGCTGCAGGCCGTTAATTACCTGCCACTGTGAACATCAGTCAGTCTAATGAGAGGAACTCCCGCCCTGCATGCAGCTCTCATATTAAGACTCTAATCAGCAAACCTGCAGCACGCGGCCACAGGGACCTGACTACTTCCTACCCCATATAAAAACACAGTAAAAATGATGGGAATTTTGAAAACATGGGGTTGAAACGGCTTTAATGAGGGTACAGCATGGATCTGAGATTTTTAAGGGTGAGACAAGGTAATGCCAGTCTGATAGGATGGACTGATTAAAGTTCATTTTCTGCAATCGGTTGAATAATTTCATATTTTTCTTTCTGCTCACATAATCCCAATCGATATTCCATGTTTTTGTTTTTATTTTCAATTCACAAGCAGGTGTACTCCATCTATATTATTATAATTAAAATAGGCAAAAAGGCCAACACAAATCAAAAAGACACTGACTTCACAACACAGTCTCATTCCAACTCGTCACATTTTGACACTTGGTCAAGACCCTTTTGCGTCGCTTTTTGAAGCTCAAGGTACCCTGTCATCTAATTCAGAAAACATACTTCCGTCTCGTAGCATGACGCAACCGGTCACAACATACACAAGAGCCAATGGCCTCAAAAGACTTGGAATATTAATATCTTTCAAATAAATCTGCCTGCTATATCTTGTTTTTTATTCACAGATGGTAGGTTTAGGGGCAGGGGTTGGGTTACGTGCTCATAAATGTGTAAATAATATAATTTAAATAAAACTGTTTTGACTGTTTACATTGAAAAATCACACCCCTACATATATGCAATAATGCCATTGTTTTTACCCAATATATCTTTTAATTATGATGATAAAAAAAATATTGCGTCGGCATATTGACACTAAGGATTTCCAACAGAGGACCCCTCACATCGAAAAGTGACTAAAAAGGGGTACCTTGAGCTTCAAAAAGTGACGCAAAAAGGTTTTGACCAAGCGTCAAAATGTGACGAGTTGGAGTGAGACTGTGTTGGATTTCACATAAAAAACAAAACAACATTGCAAATTTCAGTCAATCCTAAGTTTTGGAACCGATTCTCACGAGCTATGTTTCCATCCACCTATTTGTTTGCGCCTTTTAGAATATTGCACAAAAAAAGCTGGATGAAAATGCGAAGATGCAAAAAGATTCTAAAAATATGCATTAAAAATGTATGCGCACATATGAGTAGGATAAACTTTTTTATCTGATTAGAAAAAAATGTGCATAAACTACGATGGATACACATTTACAGAATATGCGCATCAGAAAAATTTGTGTTATTAGACTTGATAACTTGGCTAGCAGCAGACCGATGTCATTCACACACTATATGATGCAATGATCATTCTAAAATGGATATGCAAAGTCTGTCGTCTAAGTATTTCTGTATAATAACTATCTTACACGACTACGTTCCCAAACAGCAGCATCCGCTTTCCAAAGCACTGACCGCATTTATTGTGTTTCATCAGCTCGCTCTGAGGCGCAAGTAATTTACCTATATCATATATGAAAATTATTATATTCAGTGCCTTCTCCTATATTCTTAGTAGTATTTAATGCCACAGTTTACCAGTTGTTGTTGTTCTTTTTTGATGGAAACTGTTTTATTAGTATGTGCTATGCAATATTTCAACCAGTTTTGCACATACGATTCATTTGAATAGATGGATACATAGTTACTGTTAACCAACTATTAAGGTCCAATTAACAAACCATTAAATACTTTAATAAACTCCTAATGCTGCTTATTAACATTTAGTAAGGTAGTTATTGGGTAGGATTAGGGAAGCAGAATTTGGTAATGCAGAATGTGTGGATAAGTACTACTAAACAGCCAATATGTTAAAAACAGGCATACTAACAAGCAACACAACATGTTTATAGTGAGAATTGGCCCTATTCTAAAGTGTTACCTTTAATCCTACCCCCTATACCTAAACTTAACTAACTATTAATAAGCAGTTTATTAAGGCAAACATACGTTAAAACAAAGTGTGACTAATCTAAAATATGTTTAGGTAGACTAAGGCTTTAATATGTGCTAATTAACAGCTAATATGTTAGTAATACATATGCTAATAAGCAAATAGTTGATAGAGAGAAATGAAACAAACCACACATTAAACAAGTCAACAAATTATAACCATATATATAGTATTTATTTACACATTTTTCTATTTACATCTCTTTGAAAACATAATTCTGTACACAGCTATTTAATTCAAGAACATGTTCGAAGATTTCACTCACACCTCTTTTAAAATCCATTCGGATGTTTCTGTAGTTTGAAGTCAAGAAACTAAGCCAAGAAGCTTGGTGTCCAGAAAATCTCCCAGCATCCCAAGCTCGTACTGTAACTCCATGTTGTCCAGGCACTGAATGTCAGTTACAGTAAATTCCTTCAATTCTATGGCCCATCAAACAGCCGGAGGAGAGCAATAGAGCTGCTGAATTCACTGCTTTATGTAGGAGTAAATGTTGTCAAGGCATATGTTCTGCTTTGCCACATCTTAAATGATCATGAACGTAAAATAAGTATCTGTGATGTCATCAATTTCTAGAGTTAGGCACAACTTAACAGGCTCATGTAAACAGTATATAAAAAAAGAAGAAAGAATTTAAAAAAGCGGATTCATAGAATATATCTTGTACAAAAAGGAGGAAAATAGACTTATCAAGTGCAGTTTCACTTATATTTAGTTGTAAGAACTGGCACACAAATTAAAAAGCCTGATGACATGAATGAAGCAGCGCACAGTTCAAATACTGTCAGAAGTCAGAAGCTGAGATCCCCAAACACATCTATTAATGACAGCATTATAAAGTCAGTACGGATTATTATATCCATATCAAAATGGGACGTCAAAATGACAGGGCCATGAGCAAGTGGAAAAGCAACAATTGAATCAGTTCTTCAGCTTGCATCTCCAGCTGCCTTCATTTCACAGAACCCTTGCCTCGCAAAACTCAAACAGCCAAAATAAGGCAAATTTTATTGACTCCACTGCAAATCCTCATGGGTACTCTTCACATACAGAGACAAAATGAACACCCTACAAATCCTGGCTGCTTCCTGAGGTAGACCAAGGTTAGAATAAGCATTGTTTAAGCCAAACGATCTTACTGCGAATGTTTATAAACCATGTTTTTTAAATGACGTCTTATTATTGCCATGAATCAATTGGGCCAGCATCCATCCTACTGTTGCTGTTACTTCCGAGAATCTTGTCATCTAAATTTTTTTCCGAAGGCTCAGTGCGTGGGGAAAAAAAAAAAATCTTGGTAAAGGTTGTGATTAAAAGAAGAAAAGCCTACGAAAACAAAGATTAAATGAATGTATTTCAAGAGAGCATGATTTTGACATCTGGGTGACTCATGGCATTCGGAGTGCTGATATTAGTAGAAATGCGGAAAAATTCCAGGAACAGCTGCAGACCATATTCCCATCTCCATAAAAATGTCACGTTTCAGTTCAGTATCATTACACAGACAGTTGCACCTCCGAGGTCAGTAGGGCTCGTCATATTCAGTAATTGTGCGGGGCGAAGCCTCATCTTTTGTAATGGTTAGGAGCGTCGGCAAAGGCAAACTTCAGCCGGTAAGCTTCAGCTAGGAGAACACTAACTTCCTCATTTCCCCAGTGCATTGTGGGTAGATTCTGGAGCAGAATCATCAGACCCTGTGGAGAATAAAGAGATTTTGTTAAAAAAAGGATTGTATGCACAAACACAACTAGAAGAGAACAAAAAATAAAAATCAACAAATGCTGCAAACTATACCTTATTAATTATATAATTATGTTTCTAGTCAAGTTTGTTTTTTAAATATAAACATTTATATAAAGGAGATGTCTTGACTTTGTTTTCAGGATTTATTCAAACATGTATTAAAACGCTGTAGAACAGGTATTAACAAGTAAAACTATGAGTATGTGCATACATAATTAGCAAAATGATTCTTTCTAGAGTTCAACTTCCCAGCTAACTATCAAGGTCATTGATGATATGGCCATTGAAAAGGTTTTCTGAGGTAAATATTACATGGCCCGGAATGTATTGTTTACAAGCTGTTGTATGGATGTCTTTCTGGGATTGAAACACTGACTGTGTGTAACATGAGACACAAAACATTTCTGTAAGTTGGACTGCTTTTTTTAAACACCTTCTGATGTCCATTTATGTAAATTTTTTTGCATTAAAAAAAAAAGAGGAAGAGATAATCGGGCTTACTTGCTTAAACTCAGGCAGCCACAGTAATCAGACACGCCATGTTAAAGTATGCCCAAATGGTATTTATTGTTTGAATTTATTACAAAACTGACACAATTTAAAAGCTCAGACTTGTTTAACAACCAAACAACTCAGCTCAGACCCAATCCTAATCAAACACACTTGAACAAACTATTCAAGGACGCCAAGATTACTACAAAGCAACAGAAATGTGAGTTTGAACAGAGTTGGAGCTAATTTCTCCAGGAAAGTGGATATCGAGGGATAGATTTGCTCAGTCCTGTTTTTGAATTAGGTACACTGATCAGATGCTCTTCTTTGAGATGTATGGATGCTTTAAGGTCATGTCCACCTATCAGAAATTTTTGGTCATATGAAGTTCCTTTAGAACAGGCGTGGTGCAACGTTGGTCCTTGAAGTCCACTTTCCTGTAAAGTTTAGCTCCAAACCTGATCAAAATACACCAGAAGCAGCTAACCAAGGTCTTAAACACCACATTTCTTAGTCATATGTGAGCAGTTTAAGGTCACACTGACCAATTAGATGAAGGGTCTCCAAACCTACAAGGCCAGTGTTCCGCAGAGTTTAGCTTTAAAAGGACCCGATATACTTCAAACAATGTTTGTTTTCGTTCTTTATTTATGGGTGAAAAGAAGTTCAAACATGCTGAGGGACGGTATACTGTTTTCGAACATTCCAAAACCCCCATGCTGCTAGAGGCGGGGTGAAGATGCATGTAGGTTAAGAAGAAAAAGAAGAAGGTGGAGTTCCAGAACATACCCACCAATTGCGTAAAGGTCTTTAGGAGCAAAAAAAAAGGGAGCTGTTTCAAAAAACTTTGTTTCGGCCAATCTGTCTTATCAGTTCATTCTTCAAATTCGTTTGAAGTATATCAGGGCCTTAACGTGCATCTGCCTGGAAGTTTCTAGCATGCCTACCTTGATTAGCTGGTTCACGTGTTCAATTAGAATAGGAGCTAAACTCTGCAGGACAACCGCCCTCCAGGACTGACTCTGGAGACCCTGAATTAACCTTTTCTTATTGACTTGAATATGCAATGTAGTTATGTCAAAAACATTCCAAAGCAATACAAATCAGCATCAATGTGATGTGACGAACACAACCCAGTACAGCAAACTTGCCAATGTACAGTGAGTAAATTTGCAAAAGGGGCATAATCAGCTAGTTGGCTGATGAAGACATCTAGGCATCTTAATAAACATACATGGAGGAAGTATTGTCTAGGTAAACCACATGCTTTCACTTTTCTAGAAAGAGTACTTGGTTTTCAGCAGACAAGAGAAGGCATCACTGCACAGAGTTGTTTATTTCTTTTTTTTTTGCTTCAGCGGGGTCAAGCCATGCTATCACAAAGCACCACCGTACCGCTCTAAATTATTATAACTTTCAATCACAGATTCTTCGACTGCTCAATCTTAAGTGTAGGGTGAAGAGAGCGAGCTGCCTGTCAAGCTGTGTGTTTCTCTTCTCGCTCGGTGCGGTCAGGACCTCGGCGGTGGAAGCCCATTTCTCTTAGGTATAGAAGGCCAAGTCTAATTCACTCAAGGCAGCGTCAGGCGGCTCCAGCAGGCCTCAGAGTCAATGACTGCATTAGAGCGGCTTAGAGCCTCAATCTCCCAGCCTAATTCACCTATCCTGCTGGCCCTGATGAAGGAGAATGAGAACACTTAATACTCCATCACAGCGGGGTACAAGGGGGATGGATGGAGGTGAGAGAAGTAAAAGAGTAGGGTACAGGAAAAAAGCAATAAAGTATCTTATAATAAAGCGAACGTCAAAGTTTTGCAAACATTTGACAGTTATTTAAACTACATTCTCAGTTGATTTTTCCTTCAAGAACTTAATGCATCTAAAACCGCCATTCTCTTCACATTTGGGATCAGTGTAATGAAAACAAGCATGGATGAAAGCTGAATCTGACATGTCTGCACAAAAAAACCTCCAGTGTCTGTTTAGATGCAACGGTTCCAGAAATTCAAGCCGTAACACATTAAGGCCCAAATACATCTGTGAAAAAGCTAAGTGCGTGAAGAAGATTGCTTCTAGCTAGACAGGCTTGATTTCCCACGTCACTGCATACTGGAACACGATAGAACACAATTTGTAAGCCAATGCAAATGAGTGTTGCTTTCTCAGTGTTGTCGCATGGGGCACTAGGTGAGAAATTAAACTAAACAGTCGTCTTTGGTTCTATTTTGAGCACAGACAATTAGACTAAGATTAAAATGCAGATAAAAGCAGAGTAATAACAATATTGTTTGTGCAACAAAAGTGTTGATTAGGCTTTCATTTACCCTTCGTATGTATGATTCAAAGACTATGTAAAAATGAGTACATGATTCCCTGTGCAATTCCATAGGCACATGATTGAGGCATTTTATTAAATGCTATGAGTCGAGGGACAACACCAAAAGAAATCTTTATGATCACCAAAGCAGAGTATTTAATATGAGTTTTAAAATGGACAGTTTTTTTGTATGATTATCAACACATTCCGAATGCAGGCAAGATTTAAGATGCTGTATGCTGAGATCTCCTGCATACTGTACATATTTTTATGGTAACATTTATGTATTGAATGATGTACTTGCATTAATTGTTTTAGGGTATCTGATTATTTTAAGTACTTGAGCACAGTATAATATTCTATACGGATACCGTTATAGTCGTCAACTATATTTAAAATGAATCCATCCATGTAATAGTCAAATCAAATACTAATCAACACAGCCATCTCAGTCTAATTTTTTTTTTCTCGACAAATAACTATATTAGAGGTAATTACTTAGTAATGAGCCTAGCCACATAATTGGAAATAAATGAGAGATATAAAGGATACACAGCCAATGTGATTGATTGGGGACTGTTCATTTTCATAGCATTTAGGGACTTTGTCTCTAGAGTATGTAAACAAACATCAATGTTAGAAGTGCAGGATATTAGAAGTATATTTCTAATCCCTTAGGCTTGAACTGCTCCAAAGGCAGGGAATGTTTTATTATAAAGAAATGTGTTATGAATTTTTATTCACATAACTTTTCATAACAAATTGTACATTAACACATTAAATTGACAGCTGTAGTAATATAGGATTTTTATCATACTACATATAACACACATAGCCTAGCCTGAGGATTCTGTCATCTTAGAGTAAGAAGTCATGAAGATGATGTGCCAAAAAATGTGATTCCAAAAGCAATGCTACAGGGAATGACTTTGATAGCCATGTAAAGTGCTTAATGTTATACAACTACACTCAAAAATGTATTTAAATCAGCTGAAGAGTTTTGAAGTTGTTGTCACAGACCGAACATTTCCTTACACAACCTCCAAAAGTATGTCGCACTCCATCAGGTAAAGACAGATGAAATCTTTAGTTAAATGTCAACAGACCCTTCATAAGTTTGGATTTGTGTCCACTAATTTTTGTGAAGTACTCATGTTCTCCTTTAATTCAAGTAGAGTGTTTGATGAACAAGAGTGAGATCATGTAAATCTTTGATGGTGAATAATATCCCTGTAGGTCATTATAAGATTGTGTAGGTGTTATTCCAAGAGCTTTGGTCTTTGAAGAGCAATCTAGCAATCTTTTCAAAGCCAATGAGTATCTGAACACTCAAACAAATGTGTTTTTTGAGAAACAGACTTGCCTTAAGATGTCATTTGAAGATTTGAAGAATACAGTGCAAACCTTACTCATCACCGATGTGTATGCAAAACAGTTTGCAGCTATACTTAAAACAAAACCATCCGTGTAATAGCCAAATCTCCTAATCAACACGGTCATCACAGCCTAGTTTTCGACAAATAACTAGATTAGGACACTAATTACTTGTAATGAGCCAAGCCGAATAATTGGATATAAATGAAGTATCTAATGATCTACACAGCCAACTAACATAATTGATGCAGGACTGTTAATTTTTGTTGCATTTAGGGACTTTTTCTCTGGAGCATGTAGACGGATGGCACACTGTTAGTTATGAGATGCAAAAACAACATTGCCAATAGCCATCAATTCAGTCAATATGAAATGGATTTCACAACCCATTTTTTTCCATGATGTGATTTATTTGTAAATGTAACATAGTATTCAAGCTTAGAAATTCATGGTAGAAATGAAATAACAATAACAATGATTTATATAGAACTGGTTTTGTGTAGGTTTGATAGATAATAAATGACCAAAACTAAAATGTATTTATAACAATGGTTCATAGCATTAGCCATTTTTAAATATATATATATACGGCTCTGGAAAAAAATAAGAGACCACTGCAATTTACTCCTAAATCAGTATCTATCTGAGTATTCTAAGCTCTCTAAGC
>JAUCMR010000091.1:14475790-14491249 GCA_032357425.1 Enteromius argenteus | reverse complement strand
CGGCTCTGTTGAAAATAAAGATGTGAATGTGAACATGCATGTGAACGGCCCCTAAGCCTTTGGTGACACATACACCACAAAATTAAATAGTGGATCTCTCCCCTGGTCTTCTCCCACGTACGAACGCAGGTCGCTCAGCTTTCACGATTTGAAATGGCTCAAATCCACTTTATATTAAGTTTTAATTAATCTATAAATACCATCCAAGACTGACTTTTCCAAGACATTCCTTATGTTTCCTAGCTTTAATAAATAAAAATGTAAAAAAAAAAAAAAATCAAAGAAATTCTCTTTTTTTATTTTATTTTTGCTGTATCAAAAACATACCAAACCGTGACACCACTGTATCGTATCGAACCGAACCGTGATTTTTGTGAACCGTTACACCCCTAATATATATATATATATATATATATACACACATATACATATACATATATATATATAAAATAATGATAAAAATTTAAAAGGTAAAAGGCAATCACAACATTATAATGCACAGTATGAAACAAGGACTTTAGAGATCTGATAAAAATAAATAAATAAATACCAATTAAAATGTATTCAATTATTAGTCCAATAAAAAAAAAAAACTTCTGTGCAAGATGATCTCAAAAGAAAAACAATAATAAAAAAAATAAATAATAATAATTACAAATAAGCATGCACAATTAAAAATTCAATATTGGACGACACCAATAAATTGAATATAAATAAATATATCATCTCGAATATCACCAATATGCTATAAATTTATTGTGCATTCCTAGTGTTTAACTTCTCCAGAAAGGAATAAACCAGAATGGGTTTTTTTCCCACTTCTCATCACCTATAAAATTTACTTTGACAAGCTCAAGTCAGAAAAGTTTCCATGAGTACGTTCCATCCGAAGTCAATCCACTGCACAAAACAAGATTTCCTGAAGTCCTCCATCCACGGCCCTTTCTGTGAGTTCAAAGACGACTGGGTTCACCTCCCTCTGAGCGAGCACTTTCAAGCAAGCTCACAGCCCTGACAGCACGGCTTTCATAGCTTCTGGCCAAACATGAGTGAAATGGCCCAGTGATTTGATGGAAGCGTGAGAAAGGATTTTGGCCGAGGTAACAGTAGGGTATGACGCCATGACCACAATAGCAGTAACAGGTCAATGCACACAAGTTTACGCATCGGAAATGTCACATCTTGAAGACTTCAGAAGGGCACACATCACCTTTCATTTCAAAGACAGATGAGCTTAGTTCACTTCTCTTTGAATAACAGTGCTTGACCTGCTCAGTTTGAATATATACAAAGGAAAGTCATCCAAGGGTTTCAAGTAAAAGCTAAAAACCTCTAAAACTTTTGCACCAGCCGCAAATGCTTATGAAAGAAGCACCAACAGCCAGTTCTCTCATGCTTATGCCTGTCCACACTGACCTGTTATACCAACACATTTACAATGCCAAACAATTTAATGCATTTCCACAAAAAAAGGCAGTTCTGGGTTGTCAAAAAAACATTGCTCTGTAAAGAAGTTGGTTACAAACCAGTGCCTGCTGCCACCAATGGCTCAGAACCAGTATAGTGTCTTAAGCAAGCACAAAAACATAATCAGAGACCTTTTTTTCCTGTTCCAGCCCCCTCTTCCTTACCAAAGTGCCAATTGTTATTCCTAAAGGCAAAGAGGTGTTAAATGTCACACCTTTAAGACTGATGGGGGAAGCTGTAATCTGCTGATTGGTCAGTTTGAATGTCACAAATTGGATTTTTAAGGAAGGGACAAATAAGGGAAGACTGTAACCATCACTCTTTTTCTTGGGGCTCTGCTCTTCCTTTCTAAATTACTAATGTTTTTTATCATTACCAGCTTTAAATACAGTTTACGGTCACTTTTGAACAATTTAATATGCCCTTGAAAAAATAAAAGTATTAGGTTTCTTTCTTAAAGCTTTCTTTCACCAAATCGAATGGTTGAGTATCCACAGAAATACTGAGAAGCAAAAACTTCTTGCTTTTTCTTTTTGGTCAGTTGTTTTTAAAATAATTAAAATGTGCACATGCATTCAAGGTGTAAAGGAAAATCTTATTGAGTTTAACTGTATGATAATAGCACCTTTTCAGTTTCTTTTTTGTAGAAACTTTTCTACTTCACTGACCAACTTCTAATACTTTGGATGATAAATTATATCCTTGAAATGTGAAGAAAGTGTCATAAAAATGGTATGCGGTATGTTAATTTGAAGGCAGGTTATGTAGCAACTGACATCACTGTTCGGCTCAAGTCAGTGGAAACCCGGTCGGAAAAAAAAAGTAAATGTGACCTCAAGCCTCAATAAAGCGCTAAAATAATCATGGGTTGCTGCTGCAAATCCTGCCGCAGTTATCTCCTCTTGCCCTTGCTTTCACTGTTTGCTCTGCTGGCAAAATCAATATTTGAAAGCAACTCAGGGTGCCTCCAATCATAACCAGACTAAAACTGAGACCTTTACCAATGAAAATAAGCCATCAAAAATACTTGAACCTTGAAAAAAAATAAAATAAATAATAATAATAATAATAATAATAAAAATGAAAAAATAAGATTTTAATGTACCATATTTGCTCTGCACTCTACCAGTATCTGTTTAATGGAGGGAACAATCAATAGTGCATGTTAAGCAATATCCTGGTCTTACTGACTTGTGACTGGCCTAACAAGTGAGTGTTTTTGTGGTGCCCTCCGAGCTAACATACACATCAACACGCATCAATGACAAGGCTGGTGTTTTTTCTGCAAAGAATCCAATGACACGTCCCCAGTGAGTAACAAATAGATAAACAAAGCATGTGAACTGTGTATCGGCCAATCTGTGTAAAGTCCAAATCAGTCAAGTAGAATAAAGGGACAGTCAGCGGTTGAAAGCCATTCCTCTGTACTGTAGAGAAGGAAGGAAACTGACATTTAATACAATACGCGTCTGCTGTTGACAAGAAGCATATAATGGCTTACCACAATTATATTGAAATTCAACATTCCTTCAAAGTAAGAATTAAGGATCATTTCCGCACTATTTTGAGCTGAGTGCACAGATACGTCAGAGCCATTGTGTTCACTTAGAAATGGCAGCCCGTTGTGCTGAACACCATCAAGAACAGCCTGGAAGTCTTCCGTAAGTGTTGGGTTAGAAGTCAGTAACACCTCCAAGGTTCCTGGCTGTGCTTAAGATTCATCCTCTTTCAAAAACATGCCATCTACAAAAACCTAAATGTGAAGCAACTGCATTCAGAAATGTCAGCTTATATTATCGGTCATTGTATTAATACTATATAATTTAAATATTTGTGTGAGACAGGGTACATAGTTCTGGTATCCTTTATTGTGTAGCTATTTAACTTAATAAGTCCATATTTTTCCAAATGAGGGTTTAACTTCCAAGTTCCAAAATGCCAGGACTGGTCTACAATGACAGAAAATGTTAGTACTAAACAGGACTATAACTAAAAGGAAAACAAAGATACAGTTCTAAAAATCATTCTTTATAATAAAGAATAGCAAAGTCCATACCACAACTATAATGACAAAATCACAGCCAATCAGAAGCGTGCGTGGATGGGCTCTGTCTGGAAGCGCAGTGCTCTCGCAATGAAATTGATATGTTTCTAATCTAATTATAATAACTTTCAGTGTTCTAACTACAAGTGATGAAAAGCCACGACACGCAATGAAAGGTATCTTTTCCATGTTAATCTGAGTTTCTGTCCTAACAAGCCGTGCCGTTGACTTGCAAAATTTCGAATTTAGAAAAGGTTCATATTTCCACGATGCCGCGACTCGAACAACAACATACGAACTCCATGACAGTAGAAGAACCCAAGTGATTATGTGCTTTACTCAAAGTGTCTTAGACGTGTCTAATATGACTTCTGACAAATATAATTTTGTGTGACCTTATAGCCATACTGAAAGCAACAACAGATAAATTAAAGCAAAGATGTCCGTTAAAACTGCAAACAACAAACAAACAAGAGTATTCCATAACAAAGATGTTATCAGTCACTCAGAATGTACATTAATGATGTTAAAAAGAAAAAAAAAAAAAGTAAAAATATTTATGAATTAGATTATAAACGTATCCAATTTGCAATTTTCTCTTCCAGAAAAAGTCTGGCAACACACGCTTCTGATTGGCTGTGATATTTGATTGATTCTGTCGCATCGCGTCTGGTGTGGACACCTAAATCAAGCATTACATGCAAGACGAAACGAAAATGACATCCAAAATTTTCTAAAGACAGTCGGGGTCCTTCAGAAACACAGCGATATAAAATGCTCACACTGGGTTTCGATTTTGAAACGTGCAGTGCTCATGTTTATTCAATGAAGTCAAAGCTTTTTGGAAAATCTATTTGTGGTGGTCAGTTTTGATATTGTGGTGGGCCACCACAAGTAAATTAATGTATTGGAAACACTGAGAATTCATCCTGCTATAACAAGCTTGAGAATTTAAAGCGGCAGACGCATATGTGCTTAGAATAAACACAGTTGGATATTCTTTGCTGGTTTGGGCGGGGCTTTATTAATTTAAATATTCCAACAATTAAAAGTATTTCTGTGGATTACTGGCCTACAACTTGTTTGGTAAATCTTCAGATGTCATGCAACACCTTTGTGTGAAGAACAGTTTAAAGTTTAAATTGTTATTCCCCCAGTTTCACAGACAAGGCTTAAGCTAGTCCCAGACTAAATTGCATGTTTGAGCTGTTTCAAAATGAAAATATCTTGCTCTGACATATCTATAAAACATGTCAGTGTCATTGTTCTGTGTTAAGATGCACTTTTGTAAGGCATAAGGCATTTTTGTTAAAGTGGCTTAAATATCGTAATTTAACTAGTGCCTAGTCCTGGCTTAAGCTAAGCCCCGTTTGTGAAACCGGGCCATTAGGTTTGAATTGATATCACTTTAAAGTAAATCAATTTAACTTGATTTGTTCAATAAATACATTTCACAGAGCCTAAATTACTTATTACATATCTGTTTATTATTGATTTATTTGTTAATGTTACAATTTTAAAAGTGGCCTTTAAATGGTGTGCAGTGCTTTAGCTTTTAGAGATTAAAACCTTCTCAGTAATGCAATTATTATTTTTTTTTTAATAATTCCAGTAACACTTTATTTTGAACTAGTTGCTTATTAGCATGCATATTACTAGAATATTAGCCATTTATTAGTAGTAATCAAGTACATATTAATGCCTTATTCTACATCCCTAATCCTACTTTAACAAGTACCTTACTAACTATTAATAGGAAGTAAATTAGGAGTTTATTGAGAGAAAAGGCATAGTTGAGAGTGAATAAGTGTTCCCTATTCTAAAGTGTTACCATCATTTCTTATTAGAGTAATAAGCCTTCAGAAAGACATTATACAGTGTAAATGCTGAGTGTCCCAGCCAAAACTTTTATAGATGATAAAATATACATTTTGAGACCCCAGAATTCTGTTCTATTCTGTTGCACTCTGTCTGGCTGCATTACAAAAAATGTCTTGTGAACACCCCCCAAAACAGCATAATTATACAGGGCTTCATATACTTATTAATACAAACCACGACTAGTCTTTTTTTGAAAATATGTTTACCCTGGTCACCACCATCTCATAGCCAGAAAAAAAGAACAGTGCAAAATTCTTCTTTTATATTGCACTAATAAAAAATAAATTACACAGGATTTTGCCAAACATCTATGGAATCCTAATTCTGTCTAACAGTAAAAAATAAATAATAAATAATACAAATTGTAATAAAGTTTAAAATGAGAAATTGCCCAACTGTGTGGGGAGGAAATAATTGTTTATCAGAAAAACTTTCTGAATGCGTAAAAAAAAGGCCACAGTTAAAGAAATAAAGTCTCATAGATAATATATCAATCACAAAATAAAATGAAATAAAATATATATATATATATAAACAATTTTTTTAAGTGGCTAAGGATGAGTAAACAATGACAATTTTCATTTTTGGAAAATAGCTACAAGTGCATCAGAGACTGTTTAGTGTCTCTTTTACCTGATAAGTGTCCCACAGTCGAATGGTACAGCGAAGCGGAAGTTCTCTCATAAGCAGGTTGTTCATCCAGCGGAAGGCAAACTGCAAATACTCCACCTCATACAGCTGCATGTGGCGATGTATCGTCTCTGTTAAAAACAAAAACAGTACAACAAATCACCACCCTGACGTCGATCACCCCATTCATCTATTAAAAACAATTAAAGCATCATTATATTCTCTTCAGTAAAATTGGGACCAAACAATAAATGACAGCCACTCGACGGACACAACAATAACACTTATTCTCCCCGCCACTTTCTCACACACAGACAGCAGACACGGTTCACAGATGACAGCATGCCGGGCGTAAGACATAACGCTCTAATAAAGCCATAAAGAATTTCTCCGTCCATGCCATCATGTGCTCGACGCTGTCATGTAAGCATGAGGTAATTACTCAGCTGTCATCCCAATGTCTGAGCGTGTTATGTTTGAGAGGGAACAGCAGTTTTATTTATGGGTGTCTCTTTAATCAACACGGACACGCTACTGATGGGTAAAGTGTGTAACATGCATGACTGCGTGTCCCTGCAGAAACATAGGCATCTTTATTCACCTCCTGACAAAGATGGCATTCTTTGACCGTCACACGCATGACAGGTTTTGACTGGGAGCTGTGGGTGATATATTGAATATATATAACATAATTACATACAATAGTTAAAGGGATAGTTCACCCAAAAATGAAAATTATGTTGTTCCTCATGTTGTTCCAAACCTGTAACACCTTAGTTCATCTCCGAAACTCAAAAGAGATATTTCTCGTATTATCTTCTTTTGTGTTCCATAGTTTATTCTGTTGTAGCAATATATTGATACTTTCTCATTTAAAACAATAATAACTTAAAATTATATTTGTGGATATACTGTAGCGATTCACATTTACACCTCTGCGCATTTGCTGCGTAAAACCATTAGTCCGTTTTCGTGTTGGTCAGAATGAAAACGCTAATTAATTTTTGCCACTAGATGGCGCTTTTGGAGCAGTAAAAAAAGCCGTTTTCCGGTTACGCTGTACACAAAGCAGCGCTGCGCTAACAAACACTGCTTTATCAGGCATTACAGACATGATGAAAAGGAAATGAAATCAACCAACCACTGCAGATTAGCGTCACGAAGTAGTGGTTTGTAAAAATTAACCGAGTGAATCGTTTGGGAGTCGTTGAGCAAATAAGGTAAAAATAAGAATGCATTGAACGCGCAATGACCTAGCAAGCATTTCCAACTGTAGTTGGGGACTCCACAAAACCAAAATATGAACCTTTCAAAAATAAGTGTACTTTATTTAGATAAAATGAAATAATTAATTGACTGACAGCTCTTCATATATATTTATTTAATATAATTTAATCTGGTGATAAATAATAAATTGCATAAAAGACCAATTGCAGTGGTCTCTTATTTTTTTCCAGAGCTGTATGTAGGGCCTATAATTAACACTCGCCAAGTGTTCAAGTTATAACAACACAATGTAGTGAGAACAACAGCCAGTTTTTAAAGAGATTCACTGTTTCTGACTTAAGTGAATAAAATAATCTTTTCTGAAGACAAAATTATGACTGGTTAGCAGTTTTGTTATAAGCGTCAAGAGCAAATCAAATAATAAACACAAATGGGCTGATAAGGTCAGTGTTCTAATAACTTTTACCTAAGAAAGTATTGCGGTTTTATTTCTGAAGATTACCTTTTCCCTTATTTATTCTTCATAAGCTACACAATAGGTTTAGTATCACAAATGAATTATTCAAGAAACCGAACAAGATATTGCGTAGCTTGTCCACAGCTCTGTGTATTAACTGCTGCTTCGTTTGAAAACATGTGATGGAGATTTACCGCTAATCAAAGAACCGGCGTTACTGACGAGATGCACATGAATATATCGTGTGACACATTGTCCAGCCATAAGATAGACTTCTACATTTGCAGTGTGTATGCGGTGCATAATATTTTTCTGCGCTCAAGTTAACGGATTAAAGCGTTCACATGGTACACAGTTACAGCAGTGCGTTCCATGAGTGGTGTGTCTGCAGAGTCTATTTTTGCTGTGCTGGCCATGCTGAATTATAGTTGAATTATAGTTATACAGCTCATTGTTCACACTAAATATGAACATAGATTGACACAAAAATAGAGTAGTGACACAATAAATACATAAAAATAAAGCAAACACCTGTTTTTGCAAAAAATAGTTTCAATTTATTTATTTATTTTTTGGCCTGATAAATTTTCTTGCATCACCAGCCATTGGTAGGTGTGACAAAACGTTTTCTCTATGTATGTATGTATTTATTTTAAAGTCTTGAAACCTTCCTGAAAAAAAAAAGAAAAACAATTCTGAAAAAACAACGTCTTAAAATTAAGTAATTTCAGAGGAAATAGAGATGTATAAAAATATCATAATTAAACTGAAAAACAAAGACAAATATCAAGCTCTGCTCACACACACCCACACACCTACATTGAAGATCATATCCTGTCAAACCTCACGCTTGTCTTGACACTGTCATTCTCACATCCAGCTCTCCTGAATAAACAGCTTATCCTCATTAACGCTGAATACATCTCACTGCCAAGACATGGAGCCGACAGACTGACGAACCAAACACACCAATTTTGCTTACTAGCACTGCAAATATAAATCACCCTCGTTTTGACCTAATTAAGAGGTCGGTGGCAGATAAGGATGGCCAAGATGATGAAATCAGAATAAAACAAAACTTCTACTTTTACATCATGTTCCAAGAATTTGAATCACAGTCAATCTGACGTAGAATGATATCAAATAGCTCTGAATGTGATATTGCTTATATATCTTCTTATCATGCTCATTATCTTTTCATTATAATGGCACACACACACACACAGAAAGCGCTCTATGCCACTCACCTTAAATTGAAAATATTCACATCACAACTACCTAAAAATCTTGCAGGTATAACTTTGTTAGAAAATATAATTCCAGGTAGCCTAAAACCTACAATAAAAATGTAAAACATGCTGGAATAAGCCTTGCAGCTTTATTAGCAAAATATGGATTGTCAGCAAAGAGAACACATTTGCTTTCATACTTTTTCCACCTTCAATGCAGTAAAACACATGCAGCTTTTGAGGGGGATGCGGAACAGGCAGAGGTCAGAGTTCACAGAAAGACAAGTGAGCTGTTTGCCACGATTCTGCTGAGCAATGGACTTCTGCTCGACTTCTGCCCCCACCCATCCATCCTATAATTACATCTGCACTGACCCTCTGTCTTGCCCTCGCTGCATTTCCAGCCAAAACCCACTCAGACACCTAGGGAGAGAGAGAGAGAGAGAGAAAGGGAAGGGGTCTACAACACCCACCTAACACTGAATTAGAACAAGTTCATGGTGAATACAAAAATAATAAAACTCTAATACTTTTAGCAAATTATCGCTTTAACTTTGGACCAGGCTGCTTTTTGTGTCTTAACGGTAACGGTCTTTGAATATGTGTGGATTATAAATATAAACATTCACTGTCTCACTTCGAACACACGATGAATTTAAGAATAGATCTGGATGTGTGACAGTTGACAGCGACCACTGTCACTGCGCTGTCACTCTACCAAGATTGCAGAGATGACATTTATCATCATGGCAGAAAACTACTTCCTGTGCTTGTTCATAAGCCATAAGTCAAACGCCTCAAGTTCAATAAGATCAATGTTAAGAGTTTTGCGTGCAATGCTTTTAATCTGACATTATTTTACATCTACATCTTCGGTCAAGGGGTTGACTCATGCAAAACAAATGGAAAACAGGCAATAATGCAAACATTTATAAGAGACCTTGGCAGAACAAGCAGCAACTAAAATGCTATTTTTGTCCTTTTTTTTTTTCTGTGATCCAAATGAATGTTTCCCCCTTATGTGACAGATCTGGTTTTCGAATTACAGTGTGTTCAGCAGAATTCAGGGCATATCTGACATTTTCAAATCAGCCCTGTGCCCTAAAACATGTTCAGTGCGAGTTAAACGTTAACAGCACTGTTGGAATTCAAGCAATTTAATCTAAGTCAATATTTGCCTTAATTGTGCTTCTGATTTGTCATGAAGAGGGCAATAAAAATGGTGTTTGACCTCAATAATAAATGGATCACCTTGTATAAATATTTAATTTATTAAGTATGTATTATATAATTTAACCATGTAATAATTTATGATAACATAAATCCAATATTTGGATGTAATATTAATGTAATCATTTATAGTATTTATTAAAACAATAAATTAAAATCCTATTTGAAAAAAATAACAGATTTCATCTAATTTCTCACCTTCATAATTTACATTAAATTTGAGACTGTCCTTTTTGATCTTTGTTTATGTATGTATTTACAAAAAACAACAACAACACAAACAAATAACATTGTTATTATTGTTATCTTATTTAAATTTGAAACTGACCTTTTTTATCTTAATTTGTATTACAATAATAACAAATAATTTTTATTTACATTTAAAACTGACCTTTTTATCTTTATGTATTTATAATAATAATTATTATTACTATTAGCAGCTTATTTAAAATGGACAACTGAGCTTAGAAATGCTGCTTATTCATACCAGTAACTTATACGGACATTGTTTTAAGCTCATGTGAGAAAGGGAAAGTATTCATTTCAACAAAAAATCTGAAATGGACAATTTGATTTAGCATCCAGCCCAAGATACTTTTATGTTCAGCAATGGAAAAGAGACAGTGCACAAAACAACTGCCAAAAGAAATCATAGGCATTAAAGTGAAGGTTCAAGCACAATGAAAAAACATGTCATTATTTTTGCACCCTCATGCCAATCCAAACCTGTATACAAACGTGGAACATAAGAGAAGATATTATAAGAATTATATATATATATATATATATATATTTTTTGGTACATACAATGGAAGTCAATGGTCACCAAAACAGTTTCATTCTATAAAATATTTACTTTTGTGTTTTAAAGGAAAAATAAAGTCACATTGTTTTCAACAATATAAGGGTTAACTATCATTTTAAGACATCCAAAAGAAGAAATAACAAAAAGGTATCAAATAGCTTTGTTTTATACAAGCTGAAGTTTCTCTGTTTGAATCAGAAGATGCTCAAAGCTGCGTTTGTACAAAAACCCCCCAAAAGAAAAGCGACATCAAGTGTCATTTAGGTTATCAGCATTTTTTCCCTCATTTTCTAAGGAGCCTCTGTCCTGCCTCACCTGAAATGTTAATGTGTGCTTTCTAACCTTATATGATTTGTGTGAAAAAGCCCACATTGTGTCCTCATTTACATAAATAAATTCACCTTGAGCAATTTGCATGCTGATGAACCTCAATGTATTCATACAAAACAGACGAGATAAGAGGAAACCGTGTTCACGTTCTGGGGCGCTTCTGACGAACAGAATTGTTTTAGCGTTAAACAACTCTTATGGGCTATCGTCTAATACGACTGCTAATTACTACAAGCCCTCGAACGAACTGAAAGCGCACGGTGACAATAGTGTGTTTGGTTTCCTAATGAGAGTGGAGTGTTAGCGGGTAAAGAGACATGAAGCAAGTGAGAGAGAGATAGGAAGAGAGATATCCTAAATATTCAACCATCAAAGAAGACACAAAGTCATTTACAAAACATTTCCAATAAAAATGACCGTCTAATTTACATAAGTCAAAACTCCCAAACATGATGCATTCTATACTACACCTTGAGAAAGCAATTTGATGATAGCAGTATGAAATTTTGAATAATTAGCAGTCATAATTTTGGATTAATTGGCTGAACGAATTATATCTCTTATGCTCACTAAGACCGTACTGTAAAAACATTGATGATCTGAGATATTACAATTTAAAATATCTGCATTTCATTTTAATACATTTTTAAATGTCTTGTGGTGGCAAAGCTGAATTTTTAGCAGGTGTTAACTTCAGTGTCACATGATCCTTTAGAAATAATTGGATATGCTGATTTGGTGCTCAATTGTATGGAAGCAAGTTTCCACCACTGAATAAAAAAAAGCCAAAAAAGGTTATTGTGATTTTTATCTAACAACTCTAATTTTTTTTTTCTCAGAATTGCATGATACAAACTTGCAATTCTATAAATAAAGCCAGAATTGCAAGAAATAAAGTCAGAATTGCGAAAAATAAAATCGGAATTGCGAGAAATAAAGTCAGAATTGCAAAAAATAAAGTCAGAATTACAAGAAATAAAGTCAGATTTGCAAGAAATAAACTCAGAATTGTGAGAAATAAACTCAAAATATTCAGAATAGCAATTTTATATCGGATTTCTGATGTATAACTCACAATTATGTAATATAAAGTCACATTTCTGACTTTGTTTCCTCAGAACTGTGAGTTATAAAGTCCAATTTCGAGTGGAAAAAAAAGACTGGTATGTTCTCAGAATTGCGAATTTATATGTCACAATTGTGACTTTATATCTCATAATTCTGAGAAAAAAAGTCAGAATTGTGAGAAAAAAAGCTGAAATGACCTGTTTTTTTTTTTTTTATTCAGTGGCAGAAACGGGCTTCCATACAAATCTTAATATTGTTGTTAGTGTTGAAAAAAGTTTTGGTTACTTAATATTTCATATTGATACAGTTTCAGTTTCATTTGAAACTGAAATCTTTTGTATAGAAATCTTTAATGTCACTTTTGATCAATGTAATGCATCCTTGCTGAACAAAAGTATTAATTTCTTTTCTTTTCCACTTTTCTTTCTCACCATTGGTAATTATAAGTAATGGCTCAGGCAACAAGGTGAGTCCTTGTTTTGTTCTTTCAAAAATACTTTTCATGTGGTGTATAATTAAAAAAAAATAAAAAATTCCCCCAGCATGTTTTGCTGATATGATCTTCAAATAACATGGGAAAGACAAGTATAGTAAGTGAAGTTGACCTCAAAAAATAATAGATTCACAGATATCTTTGCCCTTCTCTTTCCATTCGCACAATTTCTCTTCTTCATATAAAGGTAACTTCCTGCCTATATTCTCTGTTCTCATTTATCTAGCTGTGATCAGTGTATTAATTTCAATTGTGAGCACACTCTTATTTCCTAGCCAGTTTAAAGACATTGAAAAATGAAGGTGCAGCTTGAGAACAATGAAACTTCAGCAGATCAGGATGTCGGGCATGGTCATTGATCACTGAACTCATGCATGGGTTACATCAGCATTCTTGCGCATTGGACTCAGGTCCACAAAGAAACGTATTCTGGCAAGATACCACCTGAATGTCCTGCAAAGTGTAATTTATGTGATATTTAGGGAAGTAAAAATAATAAAATAAATAAAAATATATAACTTCAATTAGAAATTTTATTAATCTTTAAAAGTTCATATTACAACTATTAATTATTATTATGTGAGGTGCACAAATAATAATTTATTAATTTAGGCATTTTTGCTAATCATTATGGTAAGAGATGTGGCTAAAAGTATAAAACATACAAACAAATAAATGCATAAATAAAACAAGGCTGAGGTGTTTCACCACAGCATGTAATTATAAAAAGAGGAAGTGGATATGGCCATATCTTGAAGGTGGTTATGGTGTGAAAATCCTATAAAAAATGCTAGCGGCTCTTTTGAAAAGCAGGCAGATAATTAAAGCCTAGGATCACTCTGTGGTGAGGAAATTGGCAGGCCGCTTAGGGCCTGGTGGTGACGGAAATGTAAAAGAAATCAATGTTAGCCGTTTGAAAGCTTGATCTGTCACAATGACTTCACAGAACCAGAGATTTTATTTTTTGACAGAGCAAGAGACAGCGAACCAATTGCCAAATACAGCGAGACACGAAGAGGTCTTCATTGTAAAATTCAACACTGCACTACAGGCATAGGCTTGACAAAAATGAACCATGACAAAATGCATGGGGTTACGCATGAAAGTACATCTGCATACGAGTCATGCAGCCACAGGACATAAAAAGACCTCACAGACTCACGTCAGGCATACTGGTGTTATAATGTCAGGTTTTTAGTCTGCAGAGTTGTTCTTGTGGAAAGAAATGGGTTCCTTGCTCTTTAGATTTCAAGACAGCAACGGCCAGTGCAAAGTCTATGAGTGAAGTTTCCATGACAATAAAAAAAGGTCCATCTATAGCACTGACATTTCAAATTATATATGTGCACATACCAGTATCATTAGCCATTATGTGTTATTTCAGGCAAACTCCACAGCACTTTCAGAGAAAGTTACTTGCTCTTTTCACAGTCTGTAAGCAAAGCAACTTTATTTTCTCAAGCCTTACACCGTATATAATGCTAGTTCATGAAATGTTGATTTATAAGCAATGAAGCTAAGATTCATCCAGACACAATTTAGCACTGTTTCCATTGCATATGCGTATTTTCCTGTTTGAACCTGCAAGAAAAAAAAATGCTAAAATAGAAATTTGCTTTTAACTTACAGCCTAGTTTTCCTTTCCTTTTTTTTCCTCAAGCCCATACTACAAATATTCTAAGGCAAAAATGTGTTATTGTTATTATTATTATCATTATCATTATTTTATTTGTAACATTAACATACATTTTGTTGTTGTTTAGCTAACTTGTTTTTTAAAGGGGTGACTGACGGTTTCTTTTTTTTTCCCCTAGGCTTCATTGTGGTTATGTACTGCAGTCTAATATGTGTTAATGCTTCATTTGTCGTTTGTTAAAAAAAACAAATAAACTGCTGTATCATACTTTTAATACACTGTTATTATGCTTCTGCTTATGTTAGCTTTTAATATATGGTTTTATCATGATAAAGTATGTGTGTCCATGTTTAATGCTTGTTAAATCAAAAGTCAAAAAGGTGAAATCGTATTATATGAACCCTTTAAGGTTTTTTTTTTCTCTGATTCAACTTGATTACAATCAGAATAAACAAATACTTACTTTTAGTCCCAATTAAAGCAAATATCAACAGAATGTACAAAGAAGCTAAAAAAAATACAGAAAATTTTAAATAAAATGTGAACATTGTAATTCAGATTGCATCAGAAAAAAAAGGTACAAATCTGACAATGGGGTACCTCATTTACCTCTAAATATGTTTTTTTTGTAAGTTTTGATTGCGATATTTACTTTGCCACTGACTGACTAGATGCACATGAATATACCATGCAATATAATGCCCAGCCCTATCGTTTATTGAACTTCATCTCATCTCGTCATGCAAAAAAGCTAGACAACATACATTTTTCACCATAGTTTTCATTATCAAAATTAACATCATTTCACAGCCACTAGGTCAAGTCAAGTCACTTTTATTTTTATAGCGCTTTTAACAATACAGATTGTAGCAAAGCACTGAACACTATCAAATAGAAGAACAGAGTGATGGTAATGTATAATGACGGGAATTAAACTTTATTTATCAAATGCAGAGACGGTC
>JAUCMR010000091.1:14460616-14475690 GCA_032357425.1 Enteromius argenteus | reverse complement strand
CTCCTCTGGCCGGACGCCCAGCACCTAATTTCCAGTTCAATTTTAAACACATGTCAGATTGTGTAAGGACTTATAGTCATTATAGGTAAGCCACTTTGATCACATTTTCTCTAAAAGAACCATTTAGTTAGATGAAGCACATAACTTTTTGACACATTTCCAAACTCGAAACAGGTATGTGATGCAATTCTTTCTATTTTCCTCTGTGCATTCATTACTGGCATTATTCCCGCCAGTGGCTCTCAAAGGCGCTGCCTCCATGACAAAAAAGCAGGTGTTGTGCAAGCGTGACCTCGGCACCTGAGCGGTGCGTCTGTATCTGAACATCTGGGTGTGCATGGACACACTGTGCCGATGTAAGCGAGATGGGACCGACAGCTCAAAGCTGCGAGGTCAGATGACCTTTGGCCTCTCTCGTTGATGTTCGGGGGCAGCTTCCTGCAGGGAATGCCTGTCATGTCGGTGGGCCGCTGTGGGCCCTGACAAACATGCCCTAGCTGTACCCTGACTGAGAGGAGCCATATGGCGACGGAGGCAGAACGAACATGTCCCGTGAACAAAGGTGTCGGAGGATCGAGCGTCTGCAGTGCCACGTACCCTGATCACTACATCGCAGATCTGGGCTCAGACTTTCCCAGCAGCCGCATGTTCTAAACCCCCAGCCTCATTAGTGCTGGAAGAGGTACCTTAACCTCTGGTCCGGACAGGAGAGTGACCAAGCATGCTACGTGCCTCAGCGTGCCGGGCGAAAAAGAGAGTGCAAAAAGGGTTCGCCTGATTGATTTACATCCCCAACTTTATTACAGGGGAGAATATGATGTAAAACACCACGACAGTGCCAGATCTAAGAGCAGCCTGATTAAGGTCGACATGCGCCGTCCTTACAAGGGGGAAATTTGGAAATAATGCGACAGTAATCCAGGCAGCCTGATGAAGATGAGCATGGCAGAAACCCAACTCTCTGGCGACCAGCAATTACCCACTCCCTCTCTGGCACATCTTTTATATATGGAAAGCGCAACCCAAACAGAGTGAGGGCTGTACAGAGGACAAGATAAAGGGATGCTGGAAAGAGAGCCATCATACATCAAAGATGCAACGATATGCGCACTTTGACCTTGCTGCATTAACTTCCAAATGAAATCTTAAGGCCTTGTTGCATTTCGTAAGAACAAGAAGAACTTTCACTGAGCTGACTGCAGAGCATCCAATAGCCTTTCTGTTGTGACCCTGTTTTCTTGGCATGTTGTCCCTGTTGGCCCAGGTGGCAAGTATTAAAACATACTATTGCTATTTGCGTCTTGTCCTACCAAGTCAAACCAAATGATTTATGCTGTGAACACAGCACACTGACCCATAGGACTAAATCAAGAGAAGTGATTATCTGATGTGGACAAGAAATCCCCACCCAATTGACTCGATCAAATTAGGTTTGATCAGAGTAGATTAACTAAAATGAAGGAGTAATGGGAAATGTGAAAGAGGTGTTTGGCATCTAAACTTCACTTGCAAGAAGCTCATTTCTGTTAGAGCAGCTGTTCGGTCAAGAAACCAAACGTGGCAATTATTTAACCAAAATCATATGAATGAAGAGTGCTGATATTCGAATCAGCGGCATGACTGGGAATGGGATATTGCTTTTATCCAAGAACTCAATAAACAAGAAGTCATATTCATTAACTTGCATTTTAGGCAATACTGCCAGTTGTGTTATTTATTTTTGTATTTGACAAAGAGAATAGTTTAAAACAAAGCTAGACCAGTATCCACCAAAACGTGTCTCTCTCATGTGTTTTGCATAGCAAAGAAATGGTTAATATGTGCTTAATTTCTACTAATAAATAGGTAATATTATAGTAATATGCATGCTAATAAGCAACTAGTTAAGAGACCCTAAAATAAAGTGTTACCATTTAGAATTGTATAACACTGTGTCCTAACTACACGCAAAAAACTCATATTGGACATGTTAAACTTTAAATAAAGCACATAATCACCTGAGATTATCTATTGTCATATAGTTTTTATGGTGTTGTTCCAACCACGACGTCGCGGAAATAGAAAGAGTTTCTAATTTAAAATTTTGCATGTCACCGTTCCGGCTAGCTGGGCAGAACCTCGGATTAACATGGAAAAGATACCTTTTATTGTGTGTCGTGGCATCGCGTCGCATGTAGTTAGGACACACAATAAAGATTTTCACAATATTAATGAAAGTGACAATGGATAATTTATCTCAGATCTTAAACAAATGAAGGAAGAATTAGAAATATTAAATTAATTTGAGCGCATCATAAATAGGACTAGCCACCAATAGTTTTGACAACACCACTGATTATAATAGGTTCTATAGTATTTTGTCATATTGCGCCGCAAGTGAGAGTTATTTAGTGGTCAGCTGCTAAAACGATAGAATATCTAGTGGAAAATAAGATTTACATTTTTAATGTTTTGGCACAAGGCCATATTGAGAACTCATAAACAGATTATTAAATTGTGTGATATTATACACCTGGAGAATATACGCTAAATATGGCGGTAGGCCATGACTCCAGTAATAACATTAAAAGAGGAACTACCCGAGCAAAACACAATTACAGTACACACATATCCAGAAGGACCACTAACTGTATCCTACTCACATAGCATAAGCTATTGTTTAGCTGAAAACTCATGAAGAATAAAAAGAGAGAGAGAGAAAAAAGCCAAGCGTCTTATGCATGAATCTCAAATATCAATTGTTCCCTTTCATTGGTTCTTTGCAAAGCACTTCCAAACCCCATTTGAATGTCTAATAGGAGACATTATCTGTAATCAAGAGTGGCTAAACACAATAAATGTGACAGGCGAAAAGCTCTGGAGCCTGACAATGTGAAGGTTACTCAAGAACAAGTCTGAGTACAAAGACCTCAACTGATAATACTCGCTCACCAGGTTCATTAAACCAATGTTAATGTGCTTGTCTCTGTGAAATACATCAAATTACTTGATTCGAAAACACTAGACTGATGCTGATCTAGTTTTTAGCAGGTTTCAGGGTGATACATGTTGATTTCCGGTGGAAACAGATGTGGGTAAAGTATATCAGCCTGAAAGTAGTTGTCTTCATGCTTAGGAATTTCTTTAGTGGAAAAGCAAAAATTATGTTGTGATCAGCTACTTTTTAACCTTATTTCTCTCTGACAGGTCCTGTAAATAACTGAATAATCAAACTGGAAGAGACAAAAAAGCTTCTGCTGGAACAAAAGTATAGAATCGAGCAGGCAATCAAAACAGAAGCAGCCGAAAGAACAAGCAGCTCTATATATAGCGGAAAAACTGATGAGAATGAAACGCACACAGTCTCTCTCTATTTGCCACACAGACACAAAGTGAGTGGGGTAAAAACATCCAACAATATGCTCTGACTGCAGTCTTTCTCTCAGAAATTAAAGCAATCATTGGGTCAAATGCAGGCTGAGGAGATAGAGGCCTCATGCGGGAGCAGAGGAGAGGGCTTCCTGTCTCCGAGAAATGGGCATTGAATTCTGATTACGGTCACCTAATAGAAAGTAATGAGAGAGGCTTATGCTCCAGTGCCTTTTGCTTTCCTGGCCTGAGCAGCGAGCGCTCTCCACTAAAGGCCAAAGCACTGGTGCACTGATTGGGGCTGACACTGCAGCTGAAGGGGGCTAGGGGTATGGGTTAGTCAGAGACAGTGAGGGATAAAAAGAGAGAGAGAGAGCACAAGCAGAAAAAAGGAGAGTAAGGAGCTAAGTAGGGTGTGCTTCACCAAATGTACGCACCATCAATCCGGCTGACCAGCTCTTCCAATGCCTTCACTTTTCTCTGGATCCCAGGCTGGGCGAAGGTGTAGTTGTCCTTGAGGGAGGGAGAGAGAAAGGTGAGAAACTTAAAACAGTAGACCTATTTGAATTAAATTCATGGCGTAAAGGCAAAATTGATAAATAGTGTGAATTAAAAAAAACAAACATTCTTCCTGAATTCCTTTACGACTGAATTAAATCTGAGGCTTTTTACACTAGTGTGTTTTCGTTTTAGTAGCAAGTTTTTATTAAATTTCCCATAATTTTCACCACAATCACATCAAACTAAAAATTTTGACATAAAACAAACATATAAAAAAAAATAAAAAATAAAGCATAACTTTAGCTACGATTATGCCTGTCGTAGACTTTAGAAAATACCACAGATCCTGTTTTAGTCTGAAAATTATGGGGATGCATTTCAGTGTAAATGGACCAAAACTGACAATTTTGAAAATTATGGTGTGGCTGCCCAACATTCTCTCTGTGTATCCTCGACAAACGAATAAACAATAACATCATGCTAATTGCTGTACCTGCATGAATAGTCATGTGGCATGCATTTTTGGGTGGACAAGGATTGTAGACAAGGATTGTATACATTTTAAAAATAGCAGCTTAAAATGAAAACGCACTAGTGTAAACAGTGCCGGAGTCTAATTTTGTGACAATATTCGCTTAACATGTTTCGGTTTAAAGTTGTTACTGGATATAAGTTTACAACACTGTTACTTTTCAGGAGTTGTTTAGAGTTATGATAACGGTAATAAGAGTTTGAGCTTACAATAACCAACGTGATCTCATGAAAATTCTTCTATAAAACGTATCCAAAAACCACTTGCACAGTGTTATATATTTCATGCAGTTGTGTACTTACGCGATCTCAAAAGTTCTGTAGGATTTGTAATTTCAAAGAATTTCCAGATTTAAATAATGAACCGTCTCATGTTCATTGTCGCCTATCAATAACGCATCATCCGCATTGTCCTCGGTTTCTGCCTATGAATACTATGGTAACACACATGGACAAATGCGGAAGTGGTAGTTATTTATTGTGCATTTCGATATCATGGATCATGATATGATGATCATGATACACTCTCAACAATCCCAAAAAACGTAGATGCACACAAACTGAAGAAGATATTGGAACAGTCAGGCTTTTAAACAAACGGCTTTACTAACGCGATGCGCATAATCTATTATTTGATATATATCGCCCAGTCCTAAGTCATGTACAGGTGGTTAGGTGATTAAACAGATATAAATGAGCTTTTCATCAGTGAACATGGTTTGTTAAAAACTACAAAAACGTTCCACGCTCCGTCATCGAAAATGTGGCCTCTAATGGCGAAAACTTACATATTTTGCCTTTAAGTTTACACCAATGTCATAAATTGGTAATAAGTAACATTGCCATAACCTCAAACTCTCAATGAACAGCACTATCATAATCTTGTGACTTTTAATGTGCATCACAGGAATAAGTTATGTAAACAGTAATGAGTAATAATTATTCGATGTTTAGGATAGTTAATCTCTATAAATATTCATAATGCAGTAGTGTTACTCATTGTTTTAAAAATGTTACTTATGAATTCAAAAAAATATACCATTGTAACTTTTTGTCTAATGGGTTAAAGTTCTTGAGTGTAAAGTTATTTATTTTGCAACAATCAGTTGGTAAAAGTAATAGACAATATCTTGGAACTGGCACACACAGTGAACACACCCCATACATATGCATATGTATGCACAAATACATGCACCACCGCCCATCTGCACTGGGAAAGAAATTGTGTGCTAGCAGAGCTCAACTGCGTGCTGGGAATAGTGATCCTATAATTAAGTGATAATATTCATCAAGGTCCTGTGGCCCACAGTGCAGCTTAATTACCACATTCATTTCAGCCTACGTTAAAAGACCCTTCTTGACCAGACAGCTACTTAAGAGACCCCCACCCACCTCTATCACTCCCCAAGTCTCAGTGGGATTCCCTCTGCGCTCCCGCAGGAGGAAACTTAGCCTAGCTTTACTGCCCATAGAAAAGGAGCACCAGTTCAGCTGTCAAGGGACAGCATAAAACAAGCAGTGGGTTAGGGATGATAAATTGAGTGGTTTGCTAAGCTGAGATTGTCAGGCATGGATATAATCAACAGAAGCTGAAGACCCATCATTCATAGCAATAAAACTGCTGATGTGAAGGAGGTATGCGTACAAACAAAATAACAGACGGAATGTGCATGTATGTGTTGAATGCAAGAGGGACATTCAGTCGTAAACAGGTCCAATGATACCTGCTGTGAAATCACCTTCCTAAACCAAACAGTGTGAGGAGAAGGTGTAGAATATGAGAGAGCAACTTGGAAGGTCATATAAATGTGTGTGGGACAGACCACAGCCAAAAAAACCCCAAAAAAACTGCAAGTTTCAGGATAGTCCTGCACTTTTGCTTTCAACCTTCACTGCCTACATTTGTATTCTCTCTAACTCATTTACTGGAACGCATGGCTAGACAGAAGCTGCTTCTAATTTTTAGATGACATTTAACATAAAAATTACTGTCATAATGACCATGAAAATGGATAACTTCATTGGACAAATGGAGAGATGACAGCGTGAGTGACAATAATGCTGACACCTTATCAATCGGTCTGAGTTATATCATACCTAATGGGGACACCTTCATACGAACTCTTGAAGCGCAAGTACATTCAGTGACAAAAAAGATCCATAATTGTATAGTGACTACATTCAAATGGCTAGCTAGCCTTTTCCTTTGAATGAAATTGCACTGATATCAGTATTATCTCGAAGGCTTTTTTACTCCAATCAATTTTCACTGGATCAACCTATAAGTGGCTCTTTGAGGGATCCAAAATTTGTCAAGAGGTAATGATTGTAGAAGAGTTAATTATACACTTTGGACAATCACCTAATTGCTTGCCAAATACCATGGTCCTCTGTGTCTTGGCAACCCCAACAAGTGCAAATACCCTGGACTGAACAAAGAGAAGGATTTTTACAATCAGTCTTTAACTTGCAAAGGTGGACAGACAAATATTCTGCACTAGGTCTATGGCTCCATCTTTGATGAGACTTCAGAGAGGCAGGGTGCTTTAATGTAGCCTGGGAGCAGCTGAGGCGGCAAACACCCGCGAGGGGAGAGAAGTCATTAACCGATAAACAATTTCAGCTGTCCTTCAGGCTCAGATGTGCAGCCTCGGCGCTCCAGAGGTGCCTTAGATGAATACATGAATAGCTGGATCCCGACCATTAAAACCAGCCAGTTCCTTTTTGCTGTGACCTCGAAACAGGACTTTAAAGGGGCAGCACAATGAGGCGGCACTGAAACAGATGGGGCGTCAGCGGCCGAGTCCGTGCTTGGCCTACTTTCACAGGTCTACACCTAATCTTCAGCTGGAGCACTGACCCTGGAGGATGCTTGTGGCTCAGTGAACATTAACGCTCCATGTCGGGCTAATCTATCTCTGCAGGAGTCCCTGAGAGTTAGGGCAAAGTGGCCAGGCAGTGGGGAAAGGGGTGAGAGCCATGATTCGAGATGCAGTCACAATCAGGTCAGATCTGAGAACGTATTACAAGGGCATCCCGTGAGCAATGTCTTGGATCCAACTCCTGCATACCTACCAAGTGCTATGTGCATGTTAACGGTCATAACTGACTCAGAAACAACACTCCATTGGGATGCTGAACCAAACCCGACAATTAGTTTCTATTTAGTTTCTTGACTAATATACAATGCACATAAACTGAAGACAATGATATCCAAGAGACATTTCTTTGGAAGGTTCAACAAGTAAAACGGTAAATTACAAGTAAAGAAAAAAATATTTGCTTCACCAGAATTTATGCTTTTTATAGTGAGGACTGTGTCAAAAATCCCTATTCCATGCTTATTGTTTAATATACATAAGGAGTAGCACTCAGTCGAATCAAATGGTGTTTGCAGAGCTCCCCTGCAAAACACTGCAGAAAAAGAAACCCAATACTTTTTTTTTTTGTTTTTTTTGGACATGTCTTCTTCCTAGCATATGCTAACAAGCAGAGCTGACACCAACAACACTCCCATTGGATAAAGGGGGTAAAGAGATCTCCAGCTTAATTTTGTTGTTTCTTCATTGCTTTAACTTTGTGCGATTGCCCTGGAGACAACATCTGATAAGATATCCATTGGATAGCGAGAGTTAAACAAGTTAAATGCCTCTTTCTCTCGCTCCTTGTATGTCATGTTCTGGCGACACATGGATGCAATGCAATTACTTCCGAGGCTGGAAGAGTGGGTCAGTCTTAAGCATGCATTAAGCCTGCCCAGAGACCTCCGTAATTACATCTGCATTATTAAAGCACCCGTGCTTTAATGAAGTGCAGGTGCTCTTACACACTGGACCCTGGGAGCTGTAAACAATCCGGTTTCCACAGCAATATCATTAACCAGCTTTGAACAGTGCTGAAGAGATTCTATAATCTTGAAAAGAAGAAGGTTTGACTTGCACCTCTGACAGGAAGGGCTCTGACGATACAAGCAGGTGTCAAATTTCTTGCTCGACGCTCTTTAGAAAGCATCCTCTTTTTCCAGGGATTTGTTTAAAGCTTTGGCTGGGGAACAAGTTGAAGCTTTGTGGCATCTTTTTTTACTTAATCCATCTTTGATCTGGTAAAGCGACTGGAGCTTCCCAGCTGAAGCTTGTTTGGACTATGTTATACTCTTCAAAACGTCTATCACTCACCTTCAGTAGATTACTAATCTCTCTTTGACACTACCCACAAAGGGACTGATTTCTCAGCTGAGTGAAAAAGAATAAAGGCAAAAAAGGTGATCCGAGATCAACAGAAGGAGGTGGAGACCTTTTTTTCTAAATATGTGAGATAACTGTAAATCTGAGGAGATGAAGACCAGCCTTTTGATAAGAACTTGTGGAAAGATCTGCTGGATGCAAACAACAAGCCTGCTGAAAGGATCTGGAGCTGCGATGACGACCCATGATAGCCAGAGCACATAATAAGAGCTCAGCTTTGTGTTATTCATGGAGAGGAGAGGGCTTTTACACTCTCTCTCTGTGGCTGCTGATGCCTTTCCATTAGCCTAAGCAGCCCTCTTTTCCTCTCTCATTCGCTTCTGCTCTTCCAGGCAAAGCGGGATCAGAAATAACCCACCAATGCAGAATATGAACATCCAGGATCATGAGCTTATCTTCTGAACCTTTCAACGTCTGCATTCACTGCTTCCCTAGTTCACTCTTTGAAATCGACCATAGTCTACTTCTCTATGTCAGTCACAGAGGCTTAGAAGAATAGTTCACTCAAAAAAAGAAGAAAAATCTGCAATTGTTTACTTCAACCTTGTGTTGTCATAAACCCATGTTTCTCCTTCCCCTGTGGAATACAGAAGGGCAATTTGAAGACTATTCACTATAACAGTCAAACTCCAAAATGGATAGAAATGACACCGTATAAGCAGACTATAGGTCCCATGAGTTATATTCAAACTATTCAGAAGACAATTACTCTAAAGATCTCATATTTTACATTAAACACATTTGAATTGGTGCAAGACATTTTCAGATACATGACACTCAAGAACCAAAGATATTTTAGCATTATTAATGTCAAATCTGGTGCAGCGCTTCAAGCTTTAAAGAACACAGATAAGATTTAAGAGCTTTTGCAGATGGAATGATTGGTGGATGATTGACAAAATTATCATGTTTGGTTGCTTAACATCTGTTGTCTCTCTTCAATTGATTTCATGGCATAGCCTTTACATTATCTTGATAGACAATAAAAGACAGTGCATTTGTACAGTGAGCATCACACTCATGTTACCGTGGCCAGGGGCTGACGGATTTCTCTTTTAAAGGTACGGTTCATGAGTTTAGTACTTTGCATGTGCACACTTAGAGAAGAGTTAATGAGGGAGGTTATGTGGCAGGAAGAATATGAGCGACAGGCTGCACTATCAGACATCTGACTGAGGGGCTCAGTGAGCTGCAACGGAGGCATACGGCTGTCAGTAAAAGAGGGACAGGAGAGAGCAGCAGCCAAGCAGAAAACTCAAGCTTTTCCTGCTGCCACTTCCTCAAGAGTGGCTGATTGAATATAATTGGCAGGGGGGCAGGAGGATAACACAGCCTCCTAAAACAAAAGAGCGGCCCCTGCTGCAGCCCTCGTGCAACACTGATACACACGTAAAATAAAACGGCACTTCTCTTGTACGCGCTTGCTGTATCTGCTCCGAGTCACATTATCCCTCATGTGCTCAGCCAAAATATGAGACAATAGCCCCCTCTTGCTTAAACAACAGTTCAGAAAATAGCCTGACTGTGCACAGGGATGTGTCGGCCCAGGGGAAACGAGTAAAATTACACACTGGCCCAGTACTGTGTTCTTTACAGATAGAGAAAGAGTGTGAAAAAGAAAGAAAAAAACAGATTGAGGCGACACGTCTGAGTGTCTCAAGAACGCTGCTGAGATGGTATTGGTAGCAGTCTGGCTGCTATGTTGTAGTACCGCTGGTCTCAGCATGCAAAAGTGAAGGACAGCTCAAACTCTTTGCTCTGAGAGGCACCCATCTGATAAGGATGAAAGTGGACCACTTCATCGGTATTCTCCAACAACCCCTAGGGTCTGCCAAATTCACACACACAAAAAAAACAAAAAAACATAGGACACATTTCCGGCAAGAGTTCTGACATCCAGTGTAGACACTTCAAAGATCATGTGTTGAAGGCTAGAACTCGACTTGGCATAAGCATCAAAGATCAAGCATTAATCAATGCTAACTGTGTAAGAGATGGAAGAATAGGCTGGCAGGCAACTGTCAGAGCATGTGTCGATGCAATCTGCAGCTCCGCATTTCCAGTCAATAAACTGTTCCGACAAAGCAGGGGACCAATTGGCCAAATCAAATTGTTAAGGCCTCAGGCCCCATTTGCTTTAGTGTTGTGCCACCATTGCATGCAAATATTTATCTGATTATCAGAAAATCGTAAGCTCCACTGGCAATTAATTTGTCCTGGCTGTTTAAGCACGTTCCAGGGTGGGGGGAAATAATAGATGAGAGAGATAATAAACGGATAGATTACCTACAGGCCTGATCCCGGGTAAATACAACAGGGACTGTTTACCTCCAGTCTTATGCAACACAACGAATGCCATAGGTTTTAATACAACAAGGGGTCTCCTAATGGAAACTGGGGCAGAATACAACAACATTTGCTTCTCTTTAGTAAATGAATGATTAACAATTCCTTTTCTCCCTTCTTTAACCAATTTAACACGTTCCGTTTCTGTATTTGACACCAACCCCCAAGAGCCGCAAGGTGCAAAATGGTCGCAAATGGTTCCATTTCTTTTTTCTTCTAAGTTGGCATACAGAGAAGAAAAAAAAGAGGAGGGAGAGAAAGGGGGGGAAAGCCAGAGAGGGAAAATAGGCTAAATAAGCAAGAGGTTCATTAATATCACTGAAGGTGCATTATACTGACAAAAGGGTCTCGTGAGGCACCTATTTATTTAGGAAATTAATAAAAGTGAGCATTTGCCCCAGTGTAAATGCCACTTTCTGTCCACAGCAGCAGTTCTGAGCACGCCCCATTCCCCCTCCACTGTTCCTCTGACCTTGGTTCTAATTGCACGGCAGATCCCCGGGAGATTGTGTTCCCCCTAATGGTTTATAAACAATTTTAAAGGGGCTCCGCTTTTCTACAACCTTAATTAGTTTATGGTCCTCTGGCTCACACCCCTAAACCCCCTCCCATTCCACTGCTGACAAGAGGAACCAATAGGGGGTCTAATAGTGGTGCATTAACCTTACTGAGTGGGACAGTTTACGGACTACTGCACTTGTTTAACTTCTCCCCAGTAAACTATACATAATAAAGTGAGTGGTGCATGTTTAAGTAAGTCAAAAAACAATCTCAAGAGGCACACTATTTACAATGTCATGTGCACGGTATATGTATTTACTGAGTATTTTCAAAAATAGCAACACTTACAGACTATAACACAATATAAAATCGTTGAACGTTATTAGAAAATGAGGATCATTGTTTTATTACAGAAACGGATAACACTTTAGAGACAAATTCTCACTATTAACTAGTTGCTTATTAGAATGCCTGTTATTAACACACTGGCTTATAAAGCACATACTCTGATTTTTAAGGCAAAAATCATAGTTAATAGTTTGTTAATAGTGATAATTGGACCTTAAAATAAAGTGTGACCCAGAAATGTTTTGGTAATAGTAAATTATGTGCTTGTATCAGAACTAATAAAAGCAACAAAAAAAAAAGCTCAACTGAACATATAATATCAAGTATTCAGTAAATCATGTTAATTAGAACTTAGATCATTGCGAAATATATGTGTACAAACAATGTTTACAGCCCTTACACTCGGTTTTCAAATTTGATTATATTTCATCAATAATTTGGCAAAGAGAATGTGCACAAGATCTTTTTTTTAATAGAAGGACGTTCAGCAAGAGTTTAACAGCAGATGCTTGAGGCTCATGAGGCAAATGTGAGAAATGTTTGCAGGGTGGAGACAAAGAAATGTGAATGGAGCAGTTTGCAAGCATGCCACACATAACACAACTGTCCTTTGAGAGTCTACTTCCAATACTTTTCAAGGAGACTAGTATTATGATAAAGTAGGAAGAAATAAAAAACAACTATTTGAGTCTGAATGTCATTTTAAAATTGGGAAAGGTCTACATGTAGTGCTTTAAGTGCACTTCGTACTAAAATCAGCCGATCTCCCATATATTTAACCACTAGGCAACATCAAGTGATCCACATGCAATCAGTTTTGTTGTTCTGCAATTAAAAATACTTCTGTAGTTCTACAAGTCAGCATGTGAGATAAAAGTATACAAACGTAAAAAGAAAAAGCACCTGGGCTTAACAGATGGCTGATATGAGGCAGTTTTGATCTGAAGTTTTATTCTGATGAGCATGCTTTTTATACGTGAGCAGTATTAAAAAAAAAAGAAAGAAAAAATACAGAAACAGCTGGAAGCCCTTGGGTTTAAAGATAGGTGGACGAACAGTGTGGTGCAAGAAGCCCAGTAAAGAGAAGCACTGATCAGAGAAAAAAGGAAGAGCAGAGACGAGCGAGGCATCAGCAGCACCAACTGTGAAACAGATCACAGCAGAGCTGTATGCATGAGCTCAATAATCTGCCTCCATCACACTCTCAAGCCTGTAGATATAAATGCACCCATCTGCCCCTCTCAAGCATTTTCTGTGGGTCCCCGTCACCTCTTATCTGGCTTATGCCTTTTATTGGGCTTATCTCCATCATGCAATGGGCTTTTCCAGAAATATATACATTCTTCTCACCGACCCACTTCCACTACACATGAAGTATTTGCGTTTTTGTATTAATACACACACACAGATCTTTATTTGAAGTTAACAGCATTAGTAGTTGCTTTGGGCTTGGCATATAGTGTATTAAGCAATAAAGCAATAAGCCATGAAAGGCCACACTCTGTGACCACACTTTAATTCTACATTAATTTATTTCTATATTAATGTGCCAAGATACTACAAAGCAGTTAGGCTAATGAACTTTAAGTTCTGGCCCGTTGACTTGATTGACAAGCAGCAAAAAGTGCTGATATTCCGAACTGCACTACTTGCTACACAAAAATTGCATAGTTCACTGTATTAAAGGGATAGATTTAAAAAAAAAAAAAAAAAAAAAAAAAGCAATTTTCTTACTTTTATGTCTTGCCAAACTAGCATAAATTTGTAAAACTTTGTGTGAGTGTGTGCATACAAGGTCAACGTGCCTGCAAAACAAACATATACATACACACACATACATACACATATATATATATACACACACACACATATTTGTCTGTGTGTCTGTGAGTGAGTGTGTGTGAGAGAGAGAGAGAGAGAGAGAGATTTCGAAATATCAGGTTCAGCAAGAGAAAGTCATTTCGGAATTTAAATGTTATTTATGTCATTGTTGTTCTATTGAACAAAGGGATTCTGAAAACATAGCTTTGCCATCACAAAAATGAAGTATATTTTAAAATACATTTAAATAGAAAATGTTTATAGAAAATGGCACGGCTGTGTTTGTGCAAAGTTTATGTTATAAAATTATGACATTGTGTTGCTAGAAGAAGAAAAATAATAATACACTTGGTTTGTAAACACCAGTTTAACACCCACAAATAATACAAATAAATGGTAGTGTCACATACACTCTCAAAGGAAAAGAAACAAAAGCCAAGTGCACAGTCCATGTACACTAATATGCCCACTTGAGTTTATAATATACCCCAGAGACACCTTTTGCATGTTTTTGTTTTCTTTTCTTCACTCTCAGAAATAAAGGTACGAAAGCTGTCACTGGGACGGTACCTTTTCAAAAGGTACATTTTTGTACCTATTAGGTTAAAATATGTACACTTTAAGCACTAATATGTACCTTTTAGGTACCAAAATTGACTCTTTAGGAACAAACATGTACCTTTTGAAAAGGTATCGCCCCAGTGACAGCTTTTGTACCTTTATTTCTGAGAGTGTTGAGAGTGTATCAATGGTATATAAACTATGCCTTTAAATCACACAAACACTGGACCCAGACCAAGCAATCTGTCCAACAAGTTGTAATGTGACATATGGCCTCCAGTGTCAAAGCACGGCTGTTGTGCCAGCATGTGTGTCAGCACAGAAACACAGCCAACCTGCACGAGATCCGCTGTGTTCAAGTGAGCATCTGATAACAGTAAGCTGATCTTAGATTTGAGTTTCTTTATATTAAAGCATATGAGGGGAGTATGAGTGAGCGGTCACTGCATCTTATAACAGCTGTCTCTCTGCCAGTGTTTTCCCTCGAGTCCTGCTGTCATCTGTCATACACTGGCTTTAAAGCTGAAGTGTGTCATTTCTGCACCACCAGCGTCACCAAACGGAACAGCAAAAATAATGATTGCTTTCCAATAGGTTTCTTGAACACACCTGATCTGTCATTGGTTAGGCAAAGTGGCCAATTCACGCCATTGGTTGAGTTCAAAACTGTACAACTTGAAATTATTTAAAAGTTGTTAGTTAGGCCCTGTTTACACAAGTGCGTTTTTAAATTAAAACAATCCTTGTCTGGCGCTTTCACTGTTTCACTATTTTTCTTTGTCCACACTACATTACCGAAAACATAAAGGTTACTTCCGTAACCCCTGTTCCCTGAGACATGGAACGAGTACTGCGTCTGCTAAGACGCATGGG
>JAUCMR010000091.1:14446662-14456908 GCA_032357425.1 Enteromius argenteus | reverse complement strand
CTATTCCATTTGCACAACAGCATGTGAAATTGATTGTCAATCAGTGTTGTTTCCTAAGTGGGCAGTTTGATTTCACAAAAGTGTGATTGAGTCGGAGTTACATTGTGTTGTTTAAGTGTTCCCTTTATTTTTTTGAGCAGTGTATATATTTTAGGGGTGTCCTCGAATAGTCGATAATTCGATTCGAGGAGCCTGCTTTGACTCCCAATCTCTCAGTGGAATATTCGTGAGGAGTTATGATCATACCATTTGGCTATATGGTGATGCTCAATCTCTGATTTTACATAGAACTATATATGCATCTTGGCGGCAGGGTCTTAAATGTTAACGAGACTCAAATTGAGGCAGAGTGAAAGACTGGATTTTTTTTTTCGATCATGTAGGGTACAACTGATTTCAAAACATTTCAGCTGGTTTATATATATTGTGTAATTATTTATGTCATATAAGATTTGGTTGAGTTATGCTACAGTACAGCCCTCATCTCTTCTGCGAATAGCGCAAGCAGGACAGACAATGCAGAATAGTAGAAACTATGACTGGGACTGTCGTATACATAACATTATAATGAGAACACTATTATAATAAAAGTTTAGCTGTCGTGTTTCTGCACATTGTTGTAGAGGAGTTCACTTCTGCATTCGGAGCACTTCGTTCAGAAAGCATACAAGTCAAAATATTAACATGATGTATACATAACGAAGCGTATTCTATATGAGATTAATGAAATCCCACAAAAATCCTGCTATCATGCTACTAATCATCTTCAGTGCGTGCAGCTCAAAACAGAAGTATGCAACATTAAGAACTATTGTCATATACATAACGTTATAATGAGAGCACTACAGTAAAAAAAAAAAGAAAAATTGTGAACTCTTAGGGTTTTGATGACGTTTAATGTTAATCATCTTTTAATGGAAACATAAAACATTATTTACTCCATTTGTATCTGCGAGGCGTCTGTTAAACATTTTCCCTGCGTGATAACATCAGTGATTATGACTGACATGACTCTTATTTTGTCCCGCCCCCAAACATGAGATTTGACTATCAGTCGACTATTGGCAAGATTTGAAAATTCCGATTCGACTGTGAAGATCCTTAGTTGGGGACACCCCTTATATACAGTATTTATATATATATATATATATATCAATTATTTTGGATGCAGTTAATTGTTTGACCGCACTAACATTATAGTGCTACACTAACATTAGTGCTGTCAAACAATTAATCGCATCCAAAATATGTTTTTGTTTACATAATGTATGTATGTGCACTGTGTATGTTTATTATATATAAATAAATACACAATGTATACATTTATATATTTATATTCATATATTTTGCATTACAAACATATTTAATATATAAACATAATATTTTTCTTAAATATATAAACTAATGTGTTTTTATACACACACAAAACAAATAACCACAGTGCACACACATATATTATGTAAACAAAAACTTATTTTGAATGTGATTAATTGCTATGAATAGTTTGACAACACTAATATATATATAATGTAATGATGTAATAATCTCATTTAATATAATATTAGGTAACACTTTACAATAAGGGTTCCATTAGTTAATATTAATGTATGTTAATGTAGTTAATGTATTAACAAGAACAAACAATGAACAATACAGTTATTGTATTGTTTATTAATCTTTGATAATGTTAGTTAAAAAAAAAAGTAATTAATTGTTAGTTCATGAATTCAGAGTGCAGTTCATTCTTAGTTCAACTTAACTAAAGTAGTTACTAATGTTAACTAATGAACCTCATAGTAAAGTGTTACCTGATATTGTAATAATTGTAATATTTTGAATGTGTTCATTCTGTGATCGACATACAAAAATTTTTGTACATTAAGTGTTTGAAAAACAGCAATATTGCTTGATAGGCGAATCTAAAAGTATCTAAAAATCACAAATATTGTAACACACAAGAATATGTGACCACACACGAAAAATGTTACATGCATTTTAAAATACAGTCACAATACTAAAACTGATACTTGCACAATCAAATCACAATTTGAAGTATTATTTAAACTGACCAAACTACAGGAATTACTGCAAAACCAAAACTTCATCCAACACTAAAAGTTAGAATTTTACAGAACTTCACAGCTCAAGTAACATACAGTTGCACAAAGAACAACACCTACAAGCCATGCTTGCAAATGCATTACAGTAAATACAATCTGTGTTTGTTTTTAAAAACCGAGGAACTATTATCCGTGGTTATCATCAGCATGTCAAAGAAACTATTCATAGAGCTGTATTTGTATTTAGCTTTGAAAATTCTTTTTAACAAAGGTTGACGCATAAACAAAACCCCTTTTATAGTTATTCCTGAATATACATCATAAAGTGCCATCTAAAATAATTATCCATTACAATAGCAATGATATCACTCTCTATTGTCAAACACAAGAGGGAAACACAATACTTGTAATTAACAACTTCTTCTACCCTACGCTTCTAAGCGCAAACGCTCTCCTGAGACACGAACACAATTACGCACGGCTGAGACTATAAAATCACGCTAAAACTACACTCCGAGTTAACAACCACTCCAAAATAGCGCCACGCACACACAGAGAGCACACGCTAACAACTTGCGAGCAAGTGTTCGGAGCTATCAGCTGCCATGGTGTGAAGGTGTAAGGAAAACAAAGGGTGCAGAAAAATCATTAGCACCTAAGAGAATCTGCTTTGTACACACAAATTACCGCAGTAATTAGAGACAAAATACCACAAAAGCTTTGGAGGGCCTGGAGAGCATTTCAATCTAATACCAGTGAGGAGGGTTGATTTGCTGCATACAAATGCTCTTTATGTGTGAAGAGACAATCGTCTAAAGCCAATGCATGAGAGTACATTGCTGCCTATGCGCACTTCAAACACGTCGCTGTAATTGGGTGTTTCTTCAACTGTGGGCGCTTTGGTGTCTCAAGGGTTGACTTTTAGGAAAACTAACAGGTTTCCATTTTTTTGTACTCTCTTTTGTTACTGTCTTTTTAAAATGTTTTACCTTTATTAGTTTATTTCTTAAAACTAAAAAAAAACTTTGTGAATCTAATTTAACCCCCGAGATGAGAAAGAACAAGGCACCATGATTATAGAAGACTCAAATGTTTTGCACATCCACGTTACCTCAGTTAATAATGTGTATAACAATGATCATCGCTTCACACTCTTCAACCGAGCGCTTGCACAGATGTGTGTGTGTGTAAGTGTAATACGTATGTGTAAGTGTTCGGTGCAGAGTGTGAAGCGATCATTGTAGCCAATCACAGACATATGTGACCCTGGACCACAAAACCAGTCATAAGGATACATTTTTTCTTGATTGTTTATGAATTGATAATTCAAGGTTGTAAAAACACACAAAAAAAACATCAAAATACTGAGAAAATGTCCTTTAAAGCTTTCCAAATGAAGCACAAATCACTGTGGAGCAATCGCTGAACTCCAGTACATATCAGCACGCACACAGGGTTGCCAGATTGCACGAATTAAGCAAAACGAGGAGAAAAACTCTCTCTTCACATCTGGCAACCACAAGAGTGAACGCTTGTTAGCAATGCAAGATAAGGCAAATGCCAAATTTAAAACACGTTTTCAGGATAAATAACAAGCCGGCCAATATTGTGACAACTTTTTCTTTTTATTAATCGAGAGATAGAGATTAAAATATACTTAATCATGCAGCCCTGGATGTTTAGCCATTTCTGATATGCCAATATTTTCAACTAATTTTGGCTATTTTTTCCAATTTCACTTGAAGTATATTCCAGCTTTATGGTAGCATTCAAACTGAAAAGGAAACTCTTAAGTGACTGATTTGGAACACTAGCAGCAAATGTGCAGTTATAGAAAACAGATGACATGACATAATGCAATAAGCAAAAATGTACATAACACAGTTTAAATCAGTAAAATCTGCGTATTTTCTTTTTAATATTTTAATTATCATCAATACTTTATGAATGTATCTTTATACAGTATATATTAAATTTAGATTTTTTTTTTTTTTTTTTTTGACACTAAGCTCAACACAATGCTTTTTGGGATTGGCTTCTCTACCTATGCCACTGTAGACTTTTCTAAAAGTAGACATTAGAAAGCAGTGTAATTGTGTTTCCTACCATTTGGAACCGCCTTTATATTGAGAGCCTGTCAATGATGCTTTAAAGGGGTCATGAACTGCCCTTTTAATTAGACCTGGTGAGAAGGGTTAAACAGGGCAGCGATGTAGAAGCAGGCGTTGATGTTATTTATGTTTAGCCACACTTTTACATAATAGAGTGGCACATTTCACAAGATGGGCTTCAATATCAGCTGTTTTTAGACTAACAAGAAGGTTTTAAGTTCGAAAACGTACAGGATGTTTGTTTTTTTTATAGTACAACTTTTAAAGTCTAGAATTTTATAAGAAGTTTAAAAAATGCTCAAAAATGCAGAAAATATATTAGCTAAATTTTGTATAACAAGGGCAAAATCAACTGTCCTCTTCCCCTACTGTTGGACACTGTTAGCAGACACACAAACAAATTAACCAGTTAAGTAGAAGTAGTGTTGCAAGTGAGTTTAATTTCTAAATGCACAAGGCCAAAAGTGCACATAGCTGCAGAAACACCCAATTACAGAGTCTTTTATCAACTAGGAGAAAAAAAGTGACAGAGCATGCCGCACGGGAATCTTTTGCTGTCTTCTGGGGGAGAGCGCTGTGGAAATATGGGGATGAGGACTGCAACCACCTAGCTTTATACGTGTGTCCCCGTCTCTGCTGCGTAAACAGCACGGGTGTTTTATGGCCTTAAATCAATTAGAGACGAGGCAGGCAAGACAAAGTGAATGTGGGGCGGGGGGGGGTCGCTTTTTGCTTTCCCATGACAATTCGAGCACCGCCAGGCCCTTTGGATAAGGAGGTTACGTCCTGCCTGTGGTGCAGAGTGAGAATATTCATCATGGATTTTATTCCTGGACAGGCCGAGCGAGGAAAGGCAAGGAGAGGAAACGGGACGGGGCACCTACACGCAGGGGAATCTCGCCGCGACACATTCGTCTCTTTCCCAGCGGTGCTCTACTCACACACACACACACATACACAGAGTGAATGTATCAGGCCCGCACGCTGGCAGATAGGGAATCAATTTACCTGAATCCCGTCCAGGAGCTTGCTCATGCACCAGAAGCTGTCAGCCTCAATGTTCCGCAACACCTCTTCCTGCAAGCTGGAAACATTGAAATTTTCCACTTCTTCCTCTGCAAAGAGCCAAAAGACAAAAGAAAATAAGAAACAGACAGGGAAAAAGAATGAGAGTGAAAGACAAAGAGGGAGAAAAATAGAGGAAGAGACAGTAAAAAAAACAAGAGTATAGAAAGATTCCTTCTATAAATGAACATCTTCAATGAAAGAGATGGTAGAATTCTACCAGTTTTGGGGGCGTGCTTAGAGAATGCATTCTTATGTTAAAAAGGTGTTTTATAAGAGATTAAAACACACACGCAAACACGCTCAGCAGCTTCTGGGAGTTGTCACAGAGAAGTGTCATTTAGGATAACTGAACATTACCTAGAAGCATTTACATTCACAGTGATTTCCAGTGGCAACAACATGATCTTAAAACACACAATGCTCAACATATAATCCAAACAAAGCAGCAAAAACAACAATGTGCATGTGCGAAACATTTGCATTTAAGCATTTATTAAAGCATTCTTTTAGAAGGCAGATAAAACAGTAAACAAACAAATACATAGGTAAAAAAGAAATACCAAATTTAAGAAAAAGTCAAAAAAATTAACATGAAATACAAGAGCCTTTTAATTAGTTTATTTAGAATGTAACCTTTATTTAGTTTATTGTGTATTGTATATACAAATATATATATATATATATATATATATATATATTGCACTGTATATCAATATTTTTGCACATTATCATTTGCAAATGTTTTGGACCTTATTTTACAAGCCTCTTGTCCTTCATGATCTTTATTTTTCTATTTTATTTTTATTGCACAAACCAATTCCATTTGAAAAATAAAAGTATACAGACATGCTGTAGATGCTAAATATTAATAATAATGATAATAATAACATTTGCACATGCCTCTTTTTGCACTCTGACAAGCATCTTATATCTTAGAACATTTTGTGTATTTTAATTTTTTTCTTGTTCGTCATTTTAATTAGGTTTAATTCTATAATTTTATTTAGCATTACTTTACTTTTTAATATGCCTAGCTAATTTGTATTCCAGTTTTAGTATTTCAAATTAAACTAAAAGAAAATGAGAAATAAAACCTTGGCAACAAGCTAAGTTTACATATTATATACACACACACACAGTACTGTGCAAAAGTCTTAGGCCATAGTATTTCACCAACATAAAAAACAAACAAAAAAAGGTTTTAAGTTGGTTATTTCTATCTTTTCGGTGGCAAAATATCAGTTTACATTTCCAAACATTATTTCATTATTTATTTTTGCACTTCCTTATAATATGAATAAGAATAGCATGTTTGGCGTGCTGTCCAGGAGGCGAGCCAGGAGGTCGGCTGACTCCGAGCTCTAGTAGTTTAAACCCTAGCAAGGGCAGAGCTCGGTGTACGGTTTGAACCCCGCTTGCGCCCATGTTAATACAACAATGTACGAAAATCATAAACAGCCATTTCAAAATCCCAAATCAGTTTCTTCACTGAACATCCGAATCATTTTCCTAAAGCAAAGGTCGAAGAAAAAAAATGTAGATTTATTTAGTAACCACTGTGAACGAGTCAAACCACGGCTCTGACAGGGACAAGTCACAGGTTGAGCACAGGAATGATATCACAGAACTACACACACACAGAGCCGCTCCGTCTCCTTGGCAACATGGGTCTAACCTTAAAGAGTACGGCGAGCTCTGGCTGACAGGACCAGTGGGCTGCTGGGAATATTTGCAGTGCTGCAGTTTAGCGAACGGCTGTCCAGCTTCCAGGCCGCCCACTGCATTAGTGCAGTCTAAAACGCCACTGGCTCATCATAGACGCATGCTCATGACTGTCTGCTGTCAGACAGGTCACAGCGCAGAGGAAGCCACGATGGTGTATTACTCCCGAGGTAGGGCAAGAAAACGTGGAAGTCTGAATGACCTCCAAATAGTGGACAAACTCACTGCGCTTTCACATAACAGCCTTCTGCTTGGGGGCGGGGGGTTCTGTAATAAGGCAGTGTTAATCTCTCTAGTTGTGAGAGTCCCTTAACGGCACTTTCACTCATCCCAAAACAAGGACACGCAAAGAGGAGCAGATCAGAAGACGAATGCATAAAACAACAGCACCTCCTGTGGTCAGCAGTGGAGTTGCAAGTAAATGACTTGTATGTGGTAATATCAACAGTCTTGTATACTGTAGCCCCACTTTGGACATTTGAGTGACATTTAAAAATGCCTAAATGTCATTGGAGTAAATAACATTAACCCTTTAAGGCCTGCCATATCAAATAAAAGACAGAAAAAAAAAATTTGAATTGAAAAAAGCTTCAACCTTTGGACGATAATAAACAGTAGGCTTTTATGGCTCACATACAAGTATATAGTGATAATATGGATGAAAGAAACACAAACCTAAATTTTAATTCAAGGCCCAAACAGATAATATAAAACAGATTTTGGTAACACTATGTATAATACATTATATCTTGTTGTAAACAATAATAACAATTTAAAATGCATAACAATGAATTGATAAGGGTTATAACGTATTACTCGTGGTTACAATTATTCATGAGATTGTACAATGAATTATAAGGTGCATTAAAAGGCACAATTACTTCTATAATGCATTATACATTAAGGCATTAAGTAAAGTGTTACCAAAATGTTATATTATATAGAAATAGACACGGACAAGTTAAAACGCTGCTTTAATCAGTTGAACAGTTAATTTAATATACAAACCGCTTTGTTTTAAAATCATTAATGAGTTCAGTAGAATATAATAATCATATTTCTATATTTTAAAATATATAAGCTACTCCAGTCTTCAGTGTCACATTATCCTTTCGAAACAATTCTAATAGGCTAATGTAGATAACCTTTCTTTTAATTCGTGTTTGTGGTTAAAATTATTCATGGGATTGTACAATGCATTATAAGGTGCATTACAAGGCATAAAATAATGTATTTTAGCTACATTTGCTGTATAATGCATTATACCTGTACATAAAGGCTTTAAGTGAAGTGTTACTAGAATGTAATGTTATATAGAAATAATTTAACTGATTATTTATAACAGTACAGCAGAGTGGTTACATAAATTTCATATAAATATCAGATCTAAAGTGACTTTAGTCCAGTGTTTATGTAATGTTTACTTTAGATCACTAAACATTCCACAGACATAGAAGACAAAGAGTACCACAATCTGATGGGAGATGTTTTTTTTTAATTAGAGGGCCATTTAATTGCTTAAAAATGTCAATCAGACAACATAACTAATGTAATGTAGTGTAGATTGTGTCTTCTGCTATTTTTTTTAATCATGTTGATAGTTTAGAGGCCTTCGAAATGTGCATATCAAATATGATACAGTCAGTTTTTTTCACAACACATTTTCCAAAAAAGAAACAAAAAAGATGATTTTGTTTGTTTCTGTCAAACGTTAGTGGAACATGTCCACAGTTCACATATAATAAATCTGTGGTTAATAATGTGTGTATGAACTGTATGAAAAAGCAAAGCAAAAATGCCTAAAACAAAATCTAGTAGCATCTGCAAACAAATGATCCTATTGATCCTTTGTCAGAACTAACCTCTCTTTTCAACTGAATACAACGACATTTACTTTTTAAAGTTTATCTAAAAATATTTTTTGGAACAGTCATCCTCAAGATCAAAATAAACAAACTGAATTCCTACAGTAGATACCCCGAGACACACATCTCCTTGGTTTATATTTATTTTCCAGGGGTGACTCAGTGAAGCCTGACACTGTTAAATGAACTGAATAGCATGTTTTATTGATGTGAGAATAAGAAGGTTCAAACACACACACACACATACGCGCGCGCATACATAAATTCACAAAAACAGAAGGTGTGTGACTCCATGACCACAGTTCCACCCAGTGAAGTCTCCATCGCACCATCTGTCTGAAGGCATTGCAAAGGAAAAGAGCAGATGTCTGTAAACATACAGACCAGAGTCGACAACACACCAACTGTACTGCCTGCTGCAAAAATCTATTTCCCAACGGTCTCTACTGACATATTGCCACTTTATGAATTACAAAACCACAGGTTAAAACGCTGATTAAATCAGGTGAACACTTGTAATACATAATTTAGTATTTATTTCATTTATAATTCATTATAATTCAAACATTAAGGAATTCAGTAAAATATAATAAAACTAATATTGCTAAATAATACAACTGTATTTTAAAATGTATTCAATGACTGTGATGGTGTCACATTATCCTTTAGAAAACATTCTAGTACACTAATTTGGTTAACAAATTAGTGAACTAGTTTTTTTATAATTATGACTGTTAAAAACAGTTATACTGCTTACTATTTATTTTTCCCCAGGATACCTCAGTTATTAAAAATGCTAAATAAAACGGCATGCATTTATTGTTTATTTGTATTTGTTCTTTGCAATTATGCAAAATTCTCTCAATTTAATACCTCCTTGCTGAATAAAAGCAGTAATTTCTATTCTAATCTTACTGGTCCCAAACTTTCGAAGAGTAATATTTTCTGAATTTGTGAAATTGACTTTAAGGTAAAAAAAAATCTGTGAGTACTGAATGATACAGTGGGGCAAACAAGTATTTAGTCAGCCAGCAATTGTGCAAGTTCTCCCACTTAAAAAGATGAGAGAGGCATGAAATTTTCATCATAGGTATACCTCAACTATGAAAAATCCAGAAAATCACATTGTAGGATTTTTAATGAATTAGTTGGTATTTTCCTCTGTAAAATAAGTATTTTGTCACCTACAAACAAGCAAGATTTCTGGCTCTCACAGACCTGTAACAACTTCTTTAAGAGGCTCCTCTGTCCTTCACTCCTTACCTGTATTAATGGCATCTGTTTGAACTTGTTATCAGTATAAATGACACCTGTCCACAACCTCAAACAGTCACACTCCAAAGCTCCACTATGGCCAAGACCAAAGAGCTGTCAAAGGACACCAGAAACAAAATTGTAGACCTGCACCAGGCTGGGAAGA
>JAUCMR010000091.1:14412114-14442140 GCA_032357425.1 Enteromius argenteus | reverse complement strand
AGTCCAATAAACCTCAATATCTAAAATAGCTTGATGTAAGAGTGTGGACTGGAGATGAAATAAACAAACATCACAACTCTATTCGCAGTCAGTACAGCATTATCATTGATTGTAAGAAAAAAAAAAAGAGGTGAACTGCCCTGAGTGTGAAATATTATGCAAGATTAGCCTATTAAAGAATTCATTTGCTTTTATTAGAAGCATAAGGGGAATCATTACATGTGCTGTAATGGGAAACTCATGAGGCATTTAGAGAGCATGGCCAGACAATAAAACCACACTTGCAGTTCTTGTAAACTGATGCCAAAAAAATAAATAAATTGATTAAAATTTTGAAGGGGAGCAAATACATTTTCACGGGTGACCAAGTGACGTTCCCACAGAATACTCCAAGAAATTATTTTGTTAATTGTTATAAACTACACCAAGTCTAGCATGACACTTTTCACAGATGTAAATGAACAAGAAGTGATTTCTCAGAGCGAGGATCTGCACAGAAATTCAATTTATAGCTTTTTATAGCCAAGTAATTAAACTAGATCCAAAAATATTCAATAACTGTGATTAGTCAGAGAAAACGAATGACTTTATGACAGGGCAATTTTTCCAGATCATTTTTGGCATTTTACACTTGTACAGCTCACAAAGCGAGACATACAGTAGATAAGCTTATGGATGAAGACGTAAGAAAATTAATTGTTTAAGTTAATGTTATATTATCTGTTAATGTTGCTAGTTAATTATTCATTAGCCATTTCTTTTAGATTATGTAATCCTAATATCAAACAAAGATATTTTTGTTGTGTTATTGTTATAATAATAATACTAACCACTTTACTGTTTGGTAGATTTTGTAGTTTTATTATTTTTTTTTTAAGTTATGATATTTGTTAATATTAGATAATCCATTAAAAGATATTATGACATTTGGTAATGTTATGTTCTTTTGCAACATTATACTATCTGTTAATATTATACGTTATTCATAAATGTTGCACTATTTGATAATTCTATGATATCCATTTATGTTACATTGTTACTCCATTATGCTACTTAACTTTATGTTCTTCAGCAACATTATATTACCTGTTAATGAAACATTACGTTAATAATGTTAATGAAACATTGCAAAACTGGTTAAATGTAAAGTTGGACATCATTTGCTATACAGTCAAACTGCTGGTATCCTGTACTCGTCGACAGTTCAAGAAAGTCTCGAAGGGAACTCAACCAAGAGGAAAAGAGGAAAAATACCTGCCACTCGACATCTCAGGCATCCCAAGGCAGTCACTTAACAACTCGTTAGAGCAAATGAGGAAAGTTAATCAGACCCGCATTAAAATCAGCACTGGGCTCAGTTCTTCAAACCGAGAAATCCGAACAAACCGATACTCATTAAAGCCTCAATTGTGGGTCACACAACACTAACTGTTCAAGTCAGCCGTGGAGGCCCATGGCACTTAGTCAATGAATGGCCCACAAAGACCTGCCAGAAGATAGACTGAAAGTAAGAGTCAGCGGTTACAGGGTTAGTGGACTTAATGTGCAAGATGTATAAGACATAGGCTATTTGGAATCTATGTGATCCATGGTGGCTCCAGGGTGAGTATAAGCACAACATCCACCAGTAATGCTTCTTCTATGGAGCACAATGTTGTTGTGGAGGAAATCTGCTTGCATATATCTTCTTGGATGGGTAAATTGCTCATGCTGAGTAGTTAAAACAATGACCCCCTTCCAGCAGGTCAACAATTAAAACAATAGTGCCGTTTGAAGGAATCATTCTTTGTGTCTCCAATAAAATACAGCGAGTTTTGCTTAGAAGCTCTCAAAGGTTTACATAATGTCAAAGTCCTAGGGTTTCTAGGTCGCTCTATCTTTTCAGCAATGAAGAACGTAAAGTAAAACTTAAAACTGGTACTTGTCCATTTTCAGCTAACAGCTTAGATCTTCTCTCTTCAATCTTTATTCCTTCAACCAGCACTGATGGTGTTGCCAACACCAATAGTTCACCCAATCCAGATCTTTAACAGTAGCACCACTGATCCACATCTGCCCTCCAGAACATTACTTTGTGAGAATCTATATGAAGACGATGCAAATTACACTATCTTCCTTCTGAATCAATAGTGTGCCACACTACCGCACATACCATTTCATCACACACTCATTACTTTCAATTATAAAACTTTATAGCGGTCTAATGGGAAAACAGATCCGAACGGAAAGAAGAGAGGAGAAGAACAGAGTGGCCAAAGAACAAAACCTTCCGAGACAAAGTGGCTGCCTGATTAGATGGAGACTTCCATGAAGAACGGCACTGTAGATTAAAAATATTGATAGAATAGACATATGTAGCTTAATGAGCTATGCAAATGAAGCCAAATGATTAAAAGAGTAATGAATGGAGATATCGGATGGGTCTGATGGTTTTGAAGCGTTTATTCATACAGAGAACTATAAGTCAAGGAAAATGAAAATGACATTAAACCAAAAAATGTCTGATTAAAATTGCTCCAATCAGATTTCTACACAATCTCCAGAAGTGAAAAAAAGTGCTTGTAACAGATGTGTTTAATCAGTCCACCAGGAAACCAAGTCATGTTTCTACTTCGACTTGTGCAATTAGCGCTTCTGTGGAAGAACTATTTGCTTTTGAACAGACAAAATGTTCTGGTAACTTTTTCTGTGTTGTATGTAAAACAGCTCTATTATTGCAGGTATCATAGACTTGAAAGGGACAACGTTAAAACAGTCTCTATTAAGCCTACTGCTGACAGACTGTCCTGTACACTTCTCCGGCATTTTCTCTGCGATCAAAGTGCTGTAGCAACAACGTCTCGTAAGCAATGCAGAGGTTTTGTTTGTCTGATTAGTTTGGTTTTTGAAGGTAATGCGACATCAAATACACAAAACAAAACAAAACAAAACAAAACAGAAAAGAGGGGTGGGGTCAGCAGTAGCTCATTATCATTTAAAGAGACACGCATGCTGAATGGCTGAAAATATGTCATCATTTAAGCCCGCATTATTATACATTACACTAAAACATATTGTTTTTACAGATTAAAAGGCACTGACAGTTGCTTTGTGGAGTTTTCAGTTACCATTAAAAATGATCAAACTGCATGTTAGCCAAAAGGTTAGAGGATAACATTAGATATTTAATCTAATGTCAAGAGTTACAACATGTTAAGGATTTGTGTGTGAAGTACGCCAATTATTCAAACGAATTGTAATTTCATTATGCTATTATCAGCCATGCTACCGTGAAAAGTTCTAACCTGGTTTTTGCTTTTAATCATCCGATTGTTTATAAGACAAAGCATGCAACACACAAAAATAGCATTATGATTGTTAAATTATGCTTACATTATATTTTGTATACATTTTAACTTGCTCCTTTGCATGAGGCATATAGTATTCCCATTTATTTTAATAATTATTGCATAAGCGATTGGGGCACTCAAAAAGTCGTTCAAGCTTGTTTTGCTGACATGCTTAGGTGCTTTATTAAGCATAATAAAATAAGTGACAATATCCTACCATTATAATACATTTATCCAACCAGATATTAATTGAATTGTAGTTTGAATGATCATTTTGGGGTGATCTATTCCTGATACTCTGCCACTAAAAACTCCTAAAACTTACTTTTTTTTTTCTTTTTTCTACCAGGAGAATCATGAATGTGGGTCAGACGTAATGCTGATGGATCTTTAAAGCTACTTAAGCAATCAAAAAAAGAAAAAAACTTTCAGGCTTCCTGTTCAATCTTTGACTACCATGAGGAAGGTTCCCTGCAGTCTTGCTACTAGCACAAATCAATAGGATCGAATTTAACTTCAGCTTGCTTTTTCTTCCACCAGGCCTTCGCCCTCAAAGTACAAGAACTCGCACAGCAAATTAGAAATTTCATTTGTTAGGAGCAAATTGTATTCAAATATATTTTGAAGGCTCTCAGAACAAGGGCAGAAAAGCCCAATGAATATTTTCAATGTCTCCTCTTGCATTTATTTACAAGCGTAATGAAAATGATTGTTTAATAATGAAATGCCCTAACAGCAATGTACACACAGCCAAAGCACTAACTGGCTCCTAATTTAGCCCTGTCATCATACATTTTTTAAAGCAGGAATCAAAAACAATCTGTGGCTTAAAGAGATAACATGATTCTGCTAAAAGGAATTTATGGGCGCATTTCATTCTGGGCTGTTATCTAAATAAAGGCTTATTCTCTGATCCAGAGTATTTTAGACGAGCAATGTTGGGAGAAACTAATTAAAAGTAGCTGTGAACCTCAGAGTTCGTTGAAACCTGTAAGACTTGCTCTACTTAAAATAAAATAAAATAGAAATCTGACTCTGGTACATTAAGTTTTAATCTTCATATACACAACAGCACTATTACAAAACTTGGTTGTTGTTTTTTTCCTTCTGTTCTTTAAGTTATTAAACTCTCATTCACACTAAAAAAGGGGTTTCCATAAAGGTCTTTTTGTTTTTTTGGGTCGGGGGGTGTTGGGTTCTTCTATGGCATTACTAACTAACTTACTAACTAACAAACAAAATAAATAAATGACAACTTGGAGCGTAGCTTTGTAAGAAACCGGCCAGATATTAAGTTAACCACTGAAACATTTCACCTTAGCTTTCCTTGGCACAAAAATAGTGATTTACAAACAGATCATGTTTCAATTTGGTTGTTTTAATGAATCTATGGATCATTTTAGTTTAATCTTAAAAGTTAACCACTTCACACTGCAGGTCTTAACGCTCGACTGCCATCAGTCTCATGTGTAGACTGTATACAGACCTGAAGAGTCCCGCATGCGCAGAAGACAACGCGATGTCAGGCGTGTGTTCAGCGATCTTTAATATATTTCAATGTTAAACCTTATTATTTAAAATAAAACAAAGCAAAGAACAAGTCTTATCATTATGATTTAATGACTTAATATTTATTTGCTGCAATCACGGCTATATGCTTCTCCGACGAGCCGCTTCTTCTTCAGCTTTTGCCGAGGTACTGCAATTCAAACTTGAAACAAATTTAACAGAAAAGTCTGTTTACACATCAGTCATAACTGTAACATAATTGTTATAAACACATCAATGTGAGTTAGTCACATAGTCAGATGTCAAACAGCGGTTTGTGTTCACAGCGGATAAAGGACTAAAATTCTGGCCAGCTTCTCACGAAGGTACTTCATAAATCAGAAGATACGAGGTATAGATCACTTTTTTTTTTTTAAGCCTAAAAGCTTCAACCCGTTTATTGTAGCTGAATAACATAAAAAAAAAAAATCTCAGTTGTTCCACAAATGGTGTGGAACAACATAACCATTTATCCGTAGTCGATCCATAATTTATTTGTACTGACTGAAGTTGCAACAGTTTCTATCCAAGCTACTCATAATTTAAAGTACCTTCCCATACACTATAGACAAGCAGTGAATTTTGGCGTGTGCCGTTACACTGGCATTGATTGATACGGGTCTCTCGTCAGAGTGAAGCCGTGATGTTTTGCTACTGCTTGCCCTCAGCAGTCAGCACTTGGCCCACATAGCACACTTTGAATGAGTATCTGTCACACATGGTACCATGCCTTATTGCGCCGGGTGGAGTTGTGGGAAATAAATTGCTGAGGAAGTTGGTACAGGTACATTTTACAAACTTTCCTCCACACACACTGAAGAGAGAGAGAGTTCTCCCAAACATCTTTATCATAGGAGAACAGGAGCCTTCTTAAGGCACTGTCATCGTCTTTTGACAAATATACACATAGTGCATACAAACACAGATGCATACAAAACAGAAATAAAGTACGCCTTTCAGAGGAGGAACAATTAAGCATCTCATTTCACCAGGAGAACAGCAAGAACAGTGCTGGGAGAAAACAAGAAAGCAAAAAACAAATGGAACATTAAAATCAAGATACAGTATATCACTGCAGGATGCCTGATGACAAGATGTTGTTCACTATTTAAGGGCCTAAGCCCGATACATACTCAATGCAAGCATGCTAAATTGATTACTTATATGATTACATATGAATTACTCATGCCTCAAGCTTCAGATACACATTCTCAAATATAAACATCACTGCATTAACAGTTTACAACGTAATTCAGAAAGGAGCATTCACTTTGACAGCGATTCAGTGTGACAAAGCACCCAGAAGTCACTCAAGGGAGTGTGTGATTTGCGGTGACATGAGCAACTGCAACAGAGTTAGGCAAAAATGTATGCTAATGAGCACTGATGCGATGTAACCATTCTCTTTCAGGTCAACTACTGTCACGCAAAGCATTTGTGTACTTGTGTAGAGTATTTTTCAGGCCTGAAGGACAAATTGGACAGCACTTGTAATAACAAAGTGGAGGCTTTGATTCTTCAGGATCAGACAAGGTCAAATGACCCAAGAAAATGTATCCCCATGGATGCCAACGACTGCAGAGCCCTGGGGGAAAGACCCCCATCCTCCTTCCTTTGAGTGCAGCAATTGAGCCACCCTTGTTCATTGCATGGTTCAGGTTATTACTGTCTCATAAGCCCATTGGAAGGGTCCCTGTGGGCCCTTCAAAATCATTAGTCTGGACATCCCGTTTAGTCTACTGGAAATCAAGCACTTCAAGGTGTAAAGGTCAAGAAAATGAAAGACATTGGGAACAATCATGACGATTGAATCTGACAAAGAAACCAAAAACCCTTGAAAAGGTTTAAAGGGGCAGGTTATGACCAATTTTATGAAACTTTAATTGAGAAATTATATTAAAATTCATGCCACTGGGCATAAAACACCCACGCTGGTTTAACACCAAAAGCAGAAAACTAGTGAGTTTGCACAGCTGTGTTTTTGGAGTTTGCCAGGGCCCTATACGTAACTATATATGTCATTTTGTAAAAGGTTTATCGACTTACCAATATACTCGAAAACATAAACGACGAAGAAGGGTGTGACAAGGTCATTGATGCCTTGAACATAACCACTGGCTGGATGTCGTATCGCCCAGATAAACAGAATCCTCTCGAAGATCTATTAAAAAGCAGCAAAATAAGATATCAGAATATATATTCAGCATTTGTAAGTAGCAGATATTGATATATACAGATTCATGCAATACAACAGGAAAACTGTTAGTAGTAGAATTTGAGCGTACAAGGTCACTCAAACGGTTTTAATTAGAGTCACAGTGGGATCAGCCACCCCCAGCCAGCAATCAATTAAGAAAATCAATTAAGCCTTCTGAGCTTTTTAATCATTAACATCACAACATTCAATAGCACAGACAGCAAGGTGAGAAATTACAAGTAGCTGTGTGCATATTTATTATTAGATGGGGATCTCTCTTTATTTGTGGTTTGCCAAGTTGGATGTGTTCCTGGATTTATATAATTGTGGTTTCTGGCACAACACCGCAATTTAACAATCAGAGTTTAGGGTTTAGATTAAGTTAGGGGTAGGGTTGCTGTGTCAAAAACATAAACCATCATTTGTAATTTTAATGAGTTTAGTTTAGTTTACTGTAGTTTAATTTAGTCTAAGACAATAGAATACCCAAGACGTGTTGCTCATTTAGTTTTGAATGATTTCTGACTGAACTAGTCTGAAAAATAATGCTATTAGAGCAAAATTTCTGGCACAACATTTCTGGCACAGTTGTTGTTAGATTACATTGGCGATTTCAAATATGAAACTTAATCGAGAATTTGATGTTTCATCATTCAAAGAGATGGAAGCTGCTCTTGCATGCCCAAGAGGCATTTCAAAGATGGCCGCTGAGTAGTCAGCCCACAGAACATTGGCTAAACGTCTGATGCATTTGAAACATAAAAGTGGAAATACTTCAGGAATTTTCAAGTCGTCATCACATTGGTTATATCCAATAGAAGACATATGTATCACGCTCTTTAAACGTTTTGCTGGAAACAAAGATAGAGTAACGCCAAACACCCTCATGAAAGAAGTAAGACATCGTGCTTACAACTGTGATGACAAGCGCTTATGAGGATCAACTAGACGCTGGATTTTTAAAAATGAGGTGAAAGTTTGAAGTATAGAATCTTTAAAATACATCAGAGTGTTTTAGACACCAGTCTACCAGTTATTGTGGCAACATTTCCACACCCGGAACATGATGCTGAATGAAACAAACTGTGATTGGCTGCTTGACATGTCAGTCAAACAGACTCATGGGCGGGCCTTGGCTGCCATGGATTCCAGACCTTCAGCCATTGGTCTAGTAACATGACTTGCCTTAAAGGAACTTTGGTTTAGTTTAGACCTAGGGATGAGCTTAAGCCCAAAGAATACTTAAGTTTTCATGTGAAAGTAGGAGCTTCCCATGTGCATTTGACCGCATTAGAAATGAGGTTAGGTGTTAGGTCAGTCTAATAAACAGTTTTAGGGTCAGTAGATATGGTAGATGCTTAATAGAGTTAATCAATATTTTGACAAGTCATCTAAGCCAAATGTACTGTAACTTAAATGTGCAATTTATTTATTATTAGATAAAAGTATATATTTTGGTTAATAAGTAAGCATTAGAAAATATTTAGCATTATAAACAATTCAATTTTTTAACAAAAATGTGAAAATTGTCCTTTGAGCTAGAAACAACATATTTTGATATAGAGCACAAGCACAACATTATATTTTTCCCTTCATACTTTTCTTCAAAAACATTGTGCAGTTTTAATGATTGTGTTATTGTGTCATTTTTGTCAATAGCATGTTTACATTGAAATGGTTTTACTATTGTCACGATGCACATTTGGTCTTGTTTGTTGACCAACAAAAATTAAAAACACCAGTAACTCGACTACACTATGTGATCCAGGAACATGTCCTACTTTGGCAAAATCAAAACCATTCTTTAAATACATTTATGAATACAGAAGCATTGCTATGTCTGAGTTTAGAGTATCTTCAGTTCTTTAACTACAGATCTTGTTTTTAAGTTGAATGTTTTGACTGTAAAAACCAAGAACTTTTGTGGGACTTTTGCATTCCTTTCTTTGCAAACACCTTAATTTAAAGTGATGGTGACTTTTTTTTTGTTTTGTCTCACCTTGCTGTCATCTCAATAGAAAGAAGCATGAAGTTTGACTTAAATCAAGAGGGAAAATGGAAGACTCTTTCTCTTCTGTTCTCTGCCTCATGCAACTGACATCTCCCGCGCTCCTTTCAGAGCGTAATGTATCTGTCATCCCCAAATAAACTCATCTCACACGTCGAGCCCTAAACAATAAATGTGTACAAGGCAGCTCACGCTCGTTTTTTTTCCCGGATCCTGTCGATCAAATTGTGCGCCTTTCTCATCTGTGTTCTATTCTATGATCAAAGCTCCATTTATCAAAGACTTTAGAATGGTAATGTGAGTTTCTCCACATAGCTAACATCTCCTGCCTCTTTTCTTTTCTCATACCCTCCCATCTCCTCTCTTCTCCTCGAGGTAGTCATGGCAAGATCTCGCTCTCCTCCCAAAGCCTATTACATAGTGGAAATTAGACACTAAACCAGGCAGCAGAAATCAATGAGCGAGCTGGAGTGTATTGAAGCGCCTGAAGCGAATACATTATCCATTTATTTGGTTAGGAGACATCCAGAGTGGAGGCCTCATCCATACTTTCACTTAACACGGCATGCTTTTTGATAGTCCTTTTAAATGCAGAATAATTTTTTGAAAGGCAGCAGGGGAAAAGGAGGAGGAAACCTCTTGCTCAGGACCACATTGCATCGACACACCTGTCTTTGCGAAGAAAATTCATGTCCAGCAAGCCCATGACACTAAATTTAACGATATGAATACGCAATTCAAGGCCGCGTTGGGTCTGGGTTATGTACGCCTACACAAACACTCAGCCAGCAAAAAAAAGTAAACCATAAGGCAGTCTGGAACAGATTTTATTTTTTTGGAGACACTTTAGAATACGGAACACTTATTGACTATTATCTACAACTTTTCCCTCAATAAATTCCTAATTTGCTGCTTATTAATAGGTAGGATTAGGGATGCAGAATAAGACATTAATATGTGCTTAATTACTACTAAGAAATGGCTATTAGTCTAGTAATAACTACTTGAGACCCTAAAATATATAAATAAATATACATTTTTTTTTTTATTTTTTTTTTACTATATGCCAAAGCGGCTGCCTCAGACTTTTTTTTGCATGCTCTCATTTGATAATATGTTATTTCAAAGCCAGCTGACTAAAGGTAAATGAACTCAGTTTAAAAGATTACTTCTTTAAGAAAGATCATCATTTACTCATTTGATATTGAATCAAAATGTATGACACGTTTTCTTCCATAAAACACAGAACATATCAATGTATTTTTATTTTGTCCATGCAATAATAATTAGTAAGAACTGACATTTTCTACGTTTTAAAAAAAACACAAAGCACTATAAACAGTCCATATAACTTGTGTTCAAAGTGTTCTGAAGTCACACATTAGATTTATATGAGAGGAACAGAGTGAACTTTATTTTTTATTTATTTGTTTTTTAGTAGCATGCATTTAAGGAAGTATGACAAATATTAAATAGTATAATATAATATATATTTATTTATTAAATTTTTTATTTATTTATGCAGAATTATGATAAATTGCCTTTTATTTTCATGAGAATACATTTTATTTTCATTTAATTTATGTGAAACAATATTTAGAATTTATTACAATTTACAATATAAATTATGTATATATATATATAGTTTTTGTTTTGTTGTTTTTGTTTTTTTATCTCCAACTTCTATATGCTTAACACAGTAAATACTAACCAAAGGTTTGACTAGATTTTGTTCTATTCTTTCACACACATCAGTATTATTTATAGGTGTGAGTTTGTGAGGATGAACGATTCAAGCTGAGTAAAATGGGTGGTGCAAACATCTCACCTCTTGCACAGAAGCTTGTTGAAAGAGAGGTATAAGAGGATTAGTTCTCGGTATGTCAATGTGAATCTGCAGGGAAGAGACACAAAAAGAGGAGCACAAGCAGGTTAGGACAGAACGGACTAGCAAGAAAGCTCGGCGAGAAACGAGCCTGGCCGTTTGAGGCTGCGCCTGAGAAGAAACTCACTGAATTCCACTTCCTGTTCTGGTATTTTACTTCCTGTGTACCTTAACACAAGCTTTCCGACAAAACATTTTGAGCTTGAAGACCCAGCTGGCTGACCAGACAGAGAGTTTGACAGACAGACAGATAGATGGATGATGATTGAGTGACATGCTTTTGAGTGGTTGGAGGACAGAAGCATGTGACATGACTCCATCTGTCCTTACCTCAGTTACCTTGGGCTGCAGAACTAAACTTTCCGGACTCATCCGGGGAATATCTATGTGAATCTGATGGTTCAGAAAACACACACACACACACATATACATATATACAATATGTGGATGTCAGGATCATGAAGAGTTATGGAACTGAGTAAAGACAAACACACACAAATACACATTTTCACTACTAGGAGAAGCTTTAAAATTCACCACTCATGAATATTATTATTATTCTGCGGAACTGTAATAGAACATAGTTCAATTAACGGCACATGTCATTAACGCCATCCAACGTCCCCTCCAGAATTTTATGCATAAACACACAGTTTGTCTTCGTTATGATGCCATATGCAGTTTTGGGTGTTTCATTTTAAATTTTTAAACGCTGTTTTTAATAATAATTATTTATTTATTTTCATTTTGGAGTGAAAAGTAAGAAATGTTCTTAACAGGCCTTGTGAGAATCAAGCATAAATAGCTTGCAAGAAGTGAAACAAATGTGTGAATCTCACGTCACCAGTGATCAGCAAGCAGACATTTATCAGATCAGAGCGACAGCAACAGTTTGATCGTTACATCCTCCTGCTAATACACTGGAGATTTAAACATTCCTTGTCATCTTTTCCTTTTCGGAATCTGCATCTAAACATCAAAGATTATCATTTATTAACACTATTAGCTCCTAGCATATCGGTGTTCTGGCAAAGCTAACATACTGCAGTGCCAAAACCTCAATCAGTACATAAACAAGCAAATACCCTGAGTGCATTATATATTTAACCCCTGGTAAAACTGAACTCCTGGCTTTGAACTTAAAAAAACTTCTATTAACAGCAGAATTAGCTCTGTCTGTACGGGAAGCCAGGAAGCTAAAAGGAAACCACAGGAAGATTGGAATTATCTCAAGAGTATTTGGTTCAGCTAATTATTGCTGCCATCCTGCATAAAGTTCAGTTAGCAGTATGCTCTTGTACTGTAGGAAGCCTTTTCTATGACTAAGGCACAAAATATTAAGTTTTATAAATACCTTTTTATATGAATTTTTAGATGACATCTGCAATTTCAACCATGTTACCAGTTTGAATAAATGCAATTATAATAAATAATAATAAGTTTTCAATAAAACAGTATTGTTGTTGTTATTGTTATAGTTAAAGTACTAATACTAGTTGTTTTTGCTGTTATTATCATTTTTGTTATTAATGTTTCCAATACAAAGTTTATTATTTTTGATATTATTGTTATAGTGAAGTAATAATAACAACAACAATACTACTAATAATAATAATATTTTTTTGATCGCTTATTTAAATTATACAATAGCAACAAGCTATTTTGGACCAAAGTCTATAAGTCTGTCTGTAGCCGGTTTTTATTTATTTTTTCTCCCATTGTTGAAAGGCTAAACTTGACAAATGCACAATATATGTAACAATTGAGAAAATGGAAAGAGATTGTACATTTGTCGGTTTGTTAAATTATATATGTTACAAATTTAAGGAACATTAAATTACACCAATGCACAGAAATCATGCAAAAACAGGGCTGCATGCAGACTGTGGGACAAGCTACATGATTTTCATTTGCTGGACACACTTGAGTGGGTTTAGTGGTGGGATTTTGAAGGGTTAGTGCACCCAAAAATTAAATTATGTCATTAGTTACTCACCCTCATGTTGTTCCAAACACATAAGACCTTCGTTTATCTTCGGGACACAAATTAAGATATTTTTGATGACATCAGAGACCCATTCAACCCTCCATAGAGAGCAATACAACTGAAATGATTCAGATTCAAAAATGTACTAAAAACACAGGTAAAACAGTTCATGTGACATCAGTGGATTGTATTGCTGTCTAAGGAGGGTCTGATAGCTCTCTGGTATCATCAAAAAAATCTTGATTTGTGTTCCGAAGATGAACGAAAGTCTTACGGGTTTGAAACAACATGAGGGTGGGTAATTAATGACAGAATTTTCATTTTTGGGTGAACTAACCCTTTAAGAGGGTGAAACATTTACTTTGCTTAAAACTAAGTACTTTTTCTTTTTCAGTTCATTTTATTTTATTTAGCATCTTATCTAACACATCTGTCAGTTCTAACTTCAAAAATATGTGAATTTTGACTAATAATGCTTATGTAAGGAGTAACAGAAGACCAGTTTGCATCTTAATCATAAGAGAAGCAACTGAAGCATCTAGAATTAAATTTAGTTACCTGTCTGTATGTGTCCTGATGGTGTTCATCATTACGAGAGTCGTAATACTGCTCAATAAAGCCAAAATATTCCTGCCGCTTTCTCTGCAATGTGTTTTCTCTTCTCTCTGCATTGGCTGGCAGATACCCCTGTAAAGAAACAAGCAAATACAAAAGCTAATGTTTACACCAAGCCAGACAAGATACCTCTAAATCAATCTGATATAGATCTGCGCTCGCCAACAAAATGTTTGTTTGCCTGCACCAGCACAATAGCTGTTAACCTGTAGTCAGCTGAAATCAGAATTCAAAAAAGTTTGAAGGTTTCACAGAGTTTGAGCCCAAAAGATGATATCAGTCACATTTAAAGTTACATTTCCTCTTATTACTTGCCACAGCAAGAGAATGAGAACACAGCAGATGTTCAGGCCCAGAAAAGAAAGTCTCTTGATAAAGTAATTGATTGCACGAAAATCTACAAGCACAGAAATCCATTTATCACACAAGACGCTCCCCCATGTGGCTATTTTTTACTTCCACACTCAGACAAGTTTTGTGACAAGATGTATGTGTGCCAAGGAGAGCTCTTCTTTACGCTCCATTAACATATGTACATGTAATTAAGTCTAACAGACTAAGACATTGTAAATAATGTTCAGATTATTAAAAGAAAAAGCACACCATAGAGTTAGAATTGGCAATTAATAAACCTGATGTCGTACATGGGAGTTTTGCTTCAACTATAGACTTTTGGTCCTGTAAACCTTTAGAAAACACAGTGTATATGGGGCATGACAATAAGGTGCAGGAGATAATTTTCCACTTTTTTAAGCAAACCTATATCTCAAGGTTTGCATTTAGTTTACTAAAACTGATAACATTTTATTTTAAAGACCAATTCTTACTGTTAACTAGTTGCTTATTAGCATGCATATTCCTACAATATTGGCTGTTTATTAGTGCTTATTAAACACATACAGCCTTATTATGCATGCCCTTATTTTAGATCCCTTAATCCTAGCCCACACTTAAATTTAACTACCATACTAAGTATTAATAAGCAGCAAATTAGGAGTTTATTGAGGGAAAACTCTTCCCCAACAGTGAATGTGTGCTACCTATTCTAAAGTGTTACCATAAAACTACATAGAACTGATAAGAACCTAAAATTAACATATTGGAAGTTGCATTATTTTTAGATCTGATCATTTCCCTAATATATTTGGGTAACACTTTAGAATAACGTCCCATTGTAAGTCATTTATAAGTGATTAGTTAATGATGAAATGTTCATCTAAAAAACATTCACAAATGATTAATAAGTGATTATTGTGTGGAGTGTGTGGTAAAGATGGTAAACACATGGAGTATTTTAGCACTGTGCACCTCATGTGAACTTCAGTTGAGGGTAAAACTAGTTCACATTATCACTAGATCCCACACACTCCACACAGAACACAAGTCTGTCCTAATCAGAAAAAGGGTTTACACACTTTATTAAATTAAAAAAAGATTTTTTTTTGTGCTTTTCAACATATTACAACTTGTAATTGACTTGTAAATTAATTAACTAAACATAATAATCACTTATTAATCAATTGTGAATGTTTTGTAGATGAACATGTCATCATTAACTAATCACTTATAATTGACTTACAACGGGACGTTATTCTAAAGTGTTACCTATATTTGTTTTTCCATTAGCAGAGGAATCCAGCAAACACTATAAAGACAAAAAAGGGCAACAGAAGAGATGTAATGGCAATCTTGAGAGGTCACTATGCATTAGATCAGATAAAAATTGGTTTGTTTAATTGTTACAATAAATGTATATTTATTTCATATATATATATATATATATATATATATATTTATTTTTGTTTGTTTTTTTATTTTGTTTTTTTGCTGTTTATTAAATCAAAGATTCCTGAAAAACTCACGCTACCAAAGAAAAAGCAGGCTGGATAAAAAAAAAATCTGCATTGTTTTAAAATTATTACTTAATCATTAGTTAAGAATTAGTAGGCAATCATTTTATCCTCTATAAAGCATTGTGCCAACATTAACAGGCATTAGTAAGCAGATATAAATGCCTTGTTATAGCATGCAGTTATTATAACGTGTTACCAACATGGTAAATGTTATGTGATTTTGTGTGTATGTGTGTGTGCGAGTATATATACATGAACAAATATACACACACATATATTATATATATATATTATATAGTGTGACAAGCGTCCGAGGAATCATCAGAGTTGCTCTGGAAACAGACGAGAAACACCTGCCCTGCCTTGTCACCGGCCGTGAGGTCATGAGCCATGAGGTCCCAGTTCCAACCACCTGGACGTGGCTGGCAGGCTGCAGCGTGCACCATGATCTACCTGTTGGGGCGCCATCCACGGAGGCTCAGATTAATGGGAAGCCAAAACGAGCCATCCTCGACTCTGGTAGTGCGATCACCCAAAAAAGAACAACGCGAGGACAACAGGCTGAAGCACTGCTGGACCCAAGTCCAGGTCATTGAGGGCAAGGACGCTCAGCCTGGTCCCCATCCTCTCCTGCAATTCATTGTAAAGAACGGTCTGCTCTACTGTGTTGCAGAGCAACGGGGGGAGGAAAAGTTGTTGTTGGTGGTTCTGTCAAGCCTGTCCAACCTGCCAAAGACGTCGATCAGAACTCCTCCCCCCAGTCCGCTCATACCTCTACCCATCATCGAGGTGGCCTTCGAGGGCATCGGGATGGACCTTGTGGGGCCGTTGTCAAAGTCTGCCCGTCGACACGAACACATCCTGGTCATCGTCGACTATGCCACCCGTTACCCAGAAGCAGTTCCCCTCCGCAAAGCCACAGCCAATGCCATCACACAGGAGCCGTTTCTGCTGGCCAGTCGAGTCGGCATACCAGCAGAGATCCTGACCGATCAAGGTACCTCCATGTTTCGGCTAACGGCTGACCAACGCCCGGGTGAACAGGTGGTTTCACACGCTCCAGGACTTCCAATTCGTGGTGCAGCATCAGGCAGGAGCCGCTAACGCCGATGGCCTCTCTCGGATCTGGGCAGCTTTTGCAGGTCTGTCAGGGGTCACTCCCCACCCACCCCATATTTCCCCCCTACGGTCTCATATCATCCACAGGAGCAGGACGACGCTTAGAGGGAGATGGGGTGGGGGAGTGTGACAAGCGTCCCGAGGAATCATCAGTGTCGCCCTGGAAACAGACGAGAAACACCTGCCCTGCCTCATCACCGGCCGATCGGTCACAGCTGCAGTTCATCAGGCTACATAAGCCGCATATGCAGCCACAAAGGGTGAGAACCTTTTCCATGAGAGCTAAAGTTTCCTCTCCTTTTGCCCTCAGACAGCAGCCCGTGACTGACCGGCCTCCCCCTCATAGGAAGGCTTTACTCACGCACACCAGGAAGAACCCACGAGCACAGCGAGCACCGGAGTACCGACTACCTTCTCACTTACCTCACTATTGCAAATAAAATCCACCCTCCGGGGCTTTCACTGCATATCCTTGTCATGTGATTCTTCAACCTGCGACTAATATATATATATATATTATAGACTTATATATTATATTATATATTATATTATTATAGACACACACACATACACAGGCTGGCCATAATAAAAGGTCACTCTAAAATGTGCAGTTTTACTACTCAGTATCTGGTGTGACCACCATTTGCCACACGCAGTGCAACACATCTCCCTCGCAGAGAGTTGATCAGGTTGTTGATTGTGGCCTGTGGAATGTTGGTCCACTCCCCTTGGCTGTGCTGACGCTGTCGTATATGCCGATCTCAAACATGCTCAAAGGATGACATGTTTGGTAAGTATGCTGTCCATGCAAGAACTGGGATGTTTTCAGCTTCTAGGAATTGTGTACAGATCCATGCAACACGGGGCCGTGCATTATCATGCTGCAACATGAAAAATGCTTTTTTGATTCCCTGCTGTTTTTGTACGTTTGCTCACTGACAAAGATATGATCAGTCTGTAATTTTAATGGTAGGTTTATTCTAATACAGAGTGTCATGAACTCATTCACCCACCACCAGACATTACTCTCTAATTATTCTCACTCTCGCACCACAGACCGTTGCACTCCACCCTTGGACTGCACTTCCCATAAACCCTTACACTGATTGCACTCACACAGCGGTCACAAATCACAAGCTCACCTGACTCACATTTCACACAGTATTTAACATAGTTATTCAATCCATCTTCCAATTGCCGAGTATTGTTTCAGCACGTCTTTTGTGATAGCTACAGCACAGAGCCTTCGGCAAGTTTATCTAGTTTAGAATCAAGTCTCTAGTTTAGTAATACCTAGCCCTGTTCCTGACCTGTTGATGTTCTGTGGAATTAACCCTTTAGCCTGTCGTCTTGGATATTGTTAGTACCTTGTTTGGACTATTGTTCTCGCCCCTGGATTGACCCTCTTGCTAAGCCCTCTGTTTGCTAATTATCGACCCACGCCTGTTTCTGATGACCCTTTCGTCTGCTCTGTCCATGTTTGCTGATGATGTGATCCCGTCTGTTTTCTGGCACAATCTTAAAATAAAGTCTGCCTATGGATCCACTCGCCTCTTGTCCCGATGGCTTTGTTACAGAGAGACAGAATAACTAAAAAAAACACATTTCACAAGTTATAAATTGATTGACAGCACTATTTAAAATATTTACTATTTAATACAAATTGATTTATTTTTCTGTATTTTTAATCAAATAAATGCAGCCTTAATAAGCATAGCAGACTTAAAAAACTTTTTAACAGCAGTGTATATATAAACCGAGCAACTATACTGAACAATGTGCTCTATTTTAAAATTGGGTTGGGTCAGGTCGGTGGAAAGGTTATGTTTACTGTCTGCCTTCCACCATCAATATAATGCCTCTGCAGACCTCTACCACAACTGGTAACTTCCAGACTTAAAGATCATTTCAACAGATAATTTACTAAAAGAGCTGCTCTCATTAATAACATCCACAAAAGATGGCACCACTGATCTGGCACTCATGTATTAACACTGCATGAGGTGAAATAAACACGAAATGAAGTTGTTGTTCTCATTTTGTCGGCAGAGAAAGAGAAAGAGAGGGAGGGAGAGAACGGGGCATTGTTCACAGCAGGTGCAGAGGTCCAGGAACAACAGGCCGGTAATAAATGTTTCCCAGCAGCTGGGTTTGGATGAACACACGCGTAAGGTCTGTGTCCAGGCGCTGGCTCTGCATCAACCCGCTCCCACCTGCTCACGACGGGACGCCATTACTCAAACACCTCGTATTAGTGCGACTGAAACCACCATTTAATCATCTGCACAGCTTTATCCTTTTATTTATTAAAGCCCACCGTGTGCTATTTCACAGAGTGTGGGTGGGTGAGAAAGGGATGGGTCTTACACCCAAATAAAAAAAAAAGTTACCACAGAGAATATGAGACACTGGGGTAAGTCTTTTTTTTATCTTACACCTACAAAATGTTATTTTGGAACCTTCATAACTGCACTAAGTAGTACAAGCCAATTTTTCAGCAGTTATTGTTACGCCCACAAATAAACAAGGCGGCAGGGGATTGTGGGTATAATTTCTACACATCTGGCTTGTTGTACAGAAATAGACCAAAGAGAAGACACCAGCTCTTTTCGTCTGGGCAATGGTGCCATTACCTCAAGTAATAAAATGAGCTGTTACAGGGCAAACATTTCTATAGCGTTGACATCATATCTGGAGATCAGATAGATGTGACGTTCTCTTCAACAGGTTTCACTGGCTTTCAGTCATGCCTGAAGAGTCAATCGTCACAGGATATGAAACAGGAAGCCAAGAGGACTCCAAAGTAGCATTGATTTCCCCTGACAACACGAATCACTCAGTGAAACTGCAAGTTGCACTGACAACTAATAGATGTCACATTGATATGGCACTTACAGATGATTGCTAGGCTTTTCTAGGTAGTTGCTAAGCAATTACTAGGGTGTTCTGAGTAGTTGCTAGTGTGTTCTAGCTCGTTCCTTGCCAACTAGGTTGCTCTGGGTGTTTGCTAGACGATTACTAGTGAGCACAGATAAGAGATAAGAGTTGCATTTAATATATTATACTTCAAATAAACATTTGCAATGGGTTTGTAAAAGCTGTTTTTAATGCATGTTTAAGTCACTTTTTTGCTGCATTTACAGACTTTTTAGTAGCTAGTGCCAGCAGCATACTTTTTTTTTTTTTTTTTAATCACAGAATGGGGCGGAAATTGTTTTATATTACACTATAGGGCTGTTGAATGCTTAAATCTGACTGGTTAATGCTACCTATGGTCTATGCTACCTCTCGACTGACCTGTATGGTCGGAGGGGTCTCATCTCACCACATGTAACAGTGTATGTGACAAATAAAGGCTTCTATCCTACTATGCTACTACTACTAAACTTTCTAGGTTATGTGCACCTTAGAAAGTGCAATTAATAACAAACTCTCTTATGTGTGCCACTGATTTTTTTCTGCAATATAGATAAAGAAGTTAAAAGTTAGCTGACATTTCTCACTAGCGAGGTAATTACGGTACTGTTTTAGAAGCAGATGAACTTACAGTTTAGTAAAGACACTAATGCCGAACAATGCTGAGAGACAAACAGACACAAGCTTAATTGTGCACTCTCTCTCTCACAACCGCATTAATAACTGCATTACTATATACAGCTAATGTCACTGTTACTAGCTCTAAAATTTCATTTTGGAAATAGCAACAGAGACGTCGGAAGAAATGTGTAAGAAATCAATCCTACACACAAGAGGGTTTAAAGGATAAGAGCAGAATAATGACTACAGCCCATTGAAAATAAACTTATAATTAATACACTCAAGTTGAGTACATTGTGCGTAGAATAAGTGAACAGTGCGTGATTTGAGACTCAACACAAAGTAGTTTCTAGGTGGCTGACAGGGAGTTGTTAAATGGCTGGCAGACAATTACTAAAGTAGTCCAAGGGGCTGGTTGGTGATTGTAGACAGAAGAGCCCAATTCAAATCTCCATTACATTTTGGTCTCTACATGTGTCTTAGGTCCATCCTTTAATGTAAATTCCAGCATTGCAACCTGCTTACATCTATCAGATGGCAAACAGAAATAGTGCTAGAAAAATAGAATCCTGTGTAGAGAAACAGCAATAATAATTCTTGCCTTACCAAACACCACTAATAAAATCTTTATTTTCTATTATCTGACAAAAGAGAAATTATTTCTTCTTAGGAAAGTGTTGAGCGTGGTTCGGTGGCAGTTTGTGAGATGTCAGCAGGATGCACAGAATTGATCACGCGTTAAAGCGCCTGTTCAAACGGTGATGCCGCCCTCCGCCGGTCATTACTCTTGTTAAAGGATGCTTTCCAGCTGTTCACGCTCGCTCTCCACTCACTCAAACACAAATACACACACACCGATGAACTCACAATGTGCACACCTGTGCAGGAGCTCAATAGCGTAGATCGATGGGGTTTGATTGAGTGGGGCTGCAGTCCAGGGTTCGAGTCAAGATGACAGATGAGGAAGCCGTAGGCAAATGAAGGTCACACGGGTGAATTGGATGTTTCTGTGTGTGTGTGACCACACACTTACCTAGAAGGGGGGTCAGAATATCAAATATCCTCCTCCATTCCATCCTGTTCCAGACTGACACTTCATCTATCAGTGTGGCAGGAGGGCACACTGCCGCCTGTCTGTGTGTCAGAGGGTACGACCACACATAACCTCCCAATCACGCCAGTCCCGTCCTGGGGGAAACTTTACACCAATTACGTACCTGATATCTTTCATCCATTATTAAAGTTGAAAAGTGTAATTTTTAAAATGTTAAAATGCTTTTTCCTTCTTTAATATGCAGACCTCTTGAGACAAGGGGAAGGAGGTTTAATTGCACAGATCTTACCAAGCTCTGCCCCTTAACCAAACTCCCATATGGGTCACGGCACCAGTTTAACTGGTCTGAATTCACACCGCTCCGTGAGGGGTTTGAATTAGCGTCAGTCTACATGAGAGGCAGAGGGTGGGAACACTTCTAGCTATGCAAGCCTGTTTCATGTTTGGTTGGACCTCATAATGCGTCAGAATGCAATTGCGAAATACAATTGGACACACTATCAGCACTGCCACAAAAGCATCAAACATTACGAAAAGTCTTTATAGCCACAACAAACTGAAAATGTTGTCATTAATCACTTACCCCCATGTTGTTCCAAACCCGTGAAAGCTTTGTTTACCTTTGGAACACAATAAAATATATTTTGAATGAAAGACAAGAGGCTTCTGATTGTCTCATTGATTGCCACACAATGAACACTGTATACTGAATACTTTTCTGAGTCTTGACAGTGTTCATTACGTGGCAATCAATGGGAGAGTCAAAAGTATCCCGGTATTCATCCAAAATATCTTAAATTGCGTTCTGAAGACAAATGAAACTTTCACGGGTTTGGAACGACAGGGGGTAAGTGATCAATTACATTTTTTTTTATTTTGGGGTGAAGTAAATATTTAATCTGAAACTAGTGTCTGCTGTAGTTGATCCAACTTTCATTGGAGGTGTGGAAAAACAAGCCAACACACACATTTGGTCAGAGTAGTATTTGCATTTGGCAGACAAATTTGAAGGTAACTATCACCAACTTGAAGGCTTAGGTTTGCTGATACAACAGTATTGCATGTATGATCAACATGTTTGCTAAGCCTTGTTAACACATATATTTATTTGCATACTTCCATTAATTATGTTTCCGGCTGTAAAACGCTTTTTTCCTCCTCTGGACTTTTTAGCCAGGGCTTGCTAAATTATAAGTACCTCATCAGAAGGGACATTTCCAGTAATCAACACAAAAACGTAGGCACATCTGCCATGGGAAGTTGAGGTTAGGTGCAGAAATTATTGTTAACATTTGTAGATGATGTTTTCAAAGTGCACTTGCCGTTTTATTTCACCATTATTATTTTAATATATTTATTTTTTTCAGTTTTTTCTGGAAAAAAAGAGCTTTAATGACAGCAGGCATTCCAGCTGGCATGGACAAAACAGCACGATCCATGTCTTCTCAGCATGATTTGAGAATGTTCCAAAGAGCATCTTGTGTGATTAAAAAAATAATAATAATAATAATAATAAGCAAGTGCATATGTTTCAGCTCAGGTGGTTCAAAGGTCTGTCTAACAGAAAAAGGTTTTGTACATTCACTGTTTCAGGTTTTACCAACCACTGAAATGGTTTAAATGACCATTAGTTTTAATTCGACTGGACCTCTGAGCTTCCAGCCGGAAGTCATCCTAGAAGTCATTAGCAGGAAGCCTAATTACTTATAAATGTGTATTTATGTAGAATGCATTATGTATTCTTTGATTCATCTTGTAATGGATGTGCGCTGTAGTTCTCTAATGAGCTTGACCATCTGAAGCAGGACTTCACTGTGCGCTGAGATTGTTCCACTTACTGAGAGCAGCTTCCATGTGATTGGGCGCACCTGCCGTGGAATTCCAGACCAGCTCAACTTCCGAAGCTCCTCTGAGGAAAGAAAAGATATTCATTAGACTAAAAGTCAATACTCAAGGTAGCAGTATTTGTTGAATTGACTATATTATTAAAAATCAGTATAATAAAGATTTTGCAGGAATTTTATTTTTTTAAAAAAACAAATAATGAATAACGTGAACTGTGAATTATTCACAATAAGACCATGGAAGTGTTAAAAGAGGAGGGTCAGTTTTGACTTCATGTTGACAAAAAAATAAACGCAAACAAGCAAACAAGTCTTCATAACACCAGTCCATTGCCTACAATGATCATGGTGCTCTGTAAGCCATTCTTACATAAACTGTCCCACTGAACTGAATAGCAATTTATGCAAGAATACTTATACAAATGACTTCTGCTGAAAGTTGTTCTGCTCATTTTTCCTGAATGAGGCCCAGCTGTGCACATGCTTAGTTCAGCGAGCGCCGACAAGTTATCATCTTGGACATGAACACGGCTTAAACACAGCTATTTTGTACTCAGTTCAGGTAAAATAAAACCTTTTACCTTCCTTTTCTGAACAAACTCAGTGAAGAAAGATGTTTGAAATCATGTCTGATTTGCCATCAGAATTAGAAGATGTGTACAGAAAATGTACATACTAAATACAGCACAAAAATTGCAAAAAACAACACGAAAGTACTATTTGGTGTAAATATCCACTGATATGTTCGGAATAGCAAAAACACTATAAATATGGTGACATCAAACTGTTTTCAACAAAATGATTTGAAACGCACTAATCAGGCATATTTAATAGCACAGATAGGCCACAAAACAGGGTTCAGCCAATGACATTTAAATTCAATAGGCGCACCATGCTTTCAATATGAACTGCATAAGTGTGTATTTGTGAACCCAAGAGTGCTAACGTGAATAAATCTCAGTGAGGCAAATTGGACTTTTAAAATGGACAAAGAGTCCCTGCAGAGCCTTAAAAGAGTGAAAAAGAACTTTAATACCAAATATCATTTCGTATCTGTATTGCATATTTCAAGGGTTGATGGCAGCAATCATAATGTGTTGAATGTGGATTAGTCATTTCTCAGGGCCTTGACAACAGGCTGCAGTGTAATGTGCATACATTTTATTTGACATCAAAGATAAATCTAAATTTTAAATCAGAGGTTGGTTTAAAAATTCATACGATGGATGAAATGTGCTATGAATACAAGAGCCTTCTGGGGAAAACATTTTATATATATATATTTTTTTTTTTTTTTTCTGAAAACTAACCTTTCTGATATCAGAGCTTGATGTTTCTTGTGCAGCTTCTTTATCAGGGCAAAACGAAGACTGAAGCGAATAAATAATGAATAGTGTTGTTATGACTGCCATGCAAATACGAGGGACTGTAAAAACATAAGCATGGTCTTCTAATTCACACATCATTCATTATTATTGATGGCAATATATTCACAGAGATGCCTCAAAGGTTTATGCTATCACCCATATTTCCACTCAGCTCCTAAATAAAAACGTTGACCTATTTATTTATTTATTTTTATTTTATTACATCAGAGGGACCACCCAGACTTCTGTTTTATTTAATCAGCAAAAGCAGATTTTACGCATTCAAAAATATGATTCTAATACATTGTGATTATATCTTACATTTACAGCATGTAGCATTAATTTATTTATGTGTATCTTTCTTACATTACATGTATACAATAGTAATAACAGTAAATTAGGCACAATTGCAAGCAACTAAGCCTAAACCTACTGTAAAAACATTCTGATAATTTCACAAGCCTTTCTTTCCAGGCAGACTGATAAGGAACCCTGTGCCCTTACAGCTGGAAGTTCATCCAAACAACAGGAACAAGTGATTTAGCCAGCTGTTGCCACGTGCAATATATTTTTCGAACACAAAGGGGGACAAGTCACAAAAGGCTAAGAGAAGACAGATGGTGGAAAATAAAAGCCGAACTCCAAAAAATGTTGGGAAGGTTTTAAAATTTGAATAAAATGAAAACTTAAAAGAAGTTCAAAATCACATGAGCAAATATTTTATTCACAATAGAACATAGATAACATAACATGTTTCAACAGAAAAAGTTTATGCACAAAATGGCCTAATTTCTTGATGGCTGCTACAGGTCTCAAAATAGTTAGGATGGGCGCATGTTTACCATTGACTCTTCTTTTCAAAACAGTTTGAAGACATCTTGTCCCAGTCTGGTCCCATTCTTGCCTGATATAGGTTTACCAGCTGCTGAAGAGTTTGTGGTCGTCTTTGATGCACTTTTTATTTAATAATGCACCAAATGTGGTTTTGCATTGTCCTTCTAAAATACCCAAGGTCTTCCCTGAAATAGACAATCGTCTGGAGGGGAGCATATGTTCCTCTAAAATATTAACATACCTTGCAGCATTCATAGTGCCTTTCAAAGCAAGCTGCCCATACTGTATTCACTTATCATACCACCAGAGATGGTGGCTTTTGAACTGAACGCTCTGGAAGACACAACGTTTGTGATTTCCAACAAGAAGCTCAAATGTGGACTCGTCTGACCCTCTTCCACTTTGAAACATTTTAAATGAGCCTTGGCCTACAAGACATGATGGCGCATCTGGAGCATGTTCACATATGGCTATCTTTTTGCATGATAGGGGTTCAGTTGGCACGGTGGACTGTATTTACCCACAGTGGTTTCTGGAAGTATTCCTGGGCCCATTTAGTAATGCCAATGACAGAATCATACTGATGACTGATACAGTGTCATCTAAGGCAGTGGTTCTCGATTCCAGTCGTGGGGACCTCCTGCTCTGCAGATTTTGCATGTTTCCCTTATTTAACACACCTGATTGAAATCATCAGCTTCTTGGGAGAGAATCCATGAACTGAACTAATGATCTGATAATGGCATTCAGGTGTGTTAAACAAGAGAGACATGCAAAATGTGCAGAGCTAGGGCTACCCAGGACTGGAATTGAGAACCACAGGTCTAAGGTGCCCAAAGACCAGTGGTCTTATCCCTTACACACACAGATTTCTCCAGTTTCTTTGAATCTTTTTATTTTTTTTTTATTTTTATGCACTGCAGATAATGATATTTGCAAAGCCTTTGGAATTTGACATTGAGGAACATTGTTTTTAAAGTATTCCATAATCTTTTTTACGCACTCTTTGACACCAATCTTTACTTCTGAAAGACTCCCTTTTGTAGCTAATCATGTTACAGACCTGATGTCAATTAACTTAATTAGTTGCTAGATGTTCTCCCAGCTGATCTTTTCAAAAATGTCTTGCTTTTCCAGCCCTTTGTTGCCCCTGTGCCAACCCCAGACCTGTATCAGGAATCAAATTTAAAATGACCACATACAATGGATAAAAAAGTAAAACTTCTCTGTTTAAAATTTTTGTTCACGTTGTTAAAATGTTCACGTGATTTGAAAGTCTTGAGTTTTCATTTTATTCAAATAACAATAAAAAAAAAACATCCCAACATTTCTGGAATTCAGAACGTATTCATAAAAATTCATTTAAAATCAGAAGGACTAATTGTTTAAATCTGAATGTAACAGTCCTACATACCATTGCTATAGGGCACTGTAGGGCATGCTAAACATTCTTCAAAACTTCTCTTTTTCTTTTTCACAGGAGTCGCCTTCCTGACTTGGAAAAACATGAAGGTGAGTAAATGATGACAGAATAATAATTGCTGGGCGAATTATCCCTGATTCTCATTTTGGGGGTCAGCCATGCAGTAGTCTAGATCTTCATTAAGCTATATATCACTATAAAAGCCACCATTTCCATTCTAATGAATGCGTTTCTGCAGATCTTCATGGTGCTTGTGCAATACCTGTGTGGCTAAAGTGTAAGTAAAGAGGGCATGAGTGTGTGTTCTCTCCAGGCAGATACGCTGGTGTAGTATATGAGGACGGTAGACTGTCCTGACACATTGAAGGCTAGCTTTAATGCACATGCTGCTTTACGCAGGAACTTTATAGGGAAAGCGCTCAATTCATTAAACACAGAGCCACTCAAGGGTGTCTCCTCGGCTCGCACCTTTGAACCCTCATTTGCGCTGTCAGCCGCAGAAATTAGTCGATGAATCTTGTGCCCTGGCACTTAATTAAACTATCTGTTATATTTCCTCCACGTGGCATTAATCTCACAACGGGGGGGAGAGGAAGAGAGAGGAATTAGACATTCACTATTTCATCAGCTCATTGTTGCTGTCTTTGTCCCTCTGGAGACAGTGACCTCAAAAGAGGTTGCGACCGTCCGGACAGTTGCTCCTGAAAAGCTGCCAGCTAAGTGAGTCTCACATAACCTATATTAAGCACATCCAGGCAATATATAACACCTCAATCAAAAGAGGGTGAAAAAAAGACAATGGTTATATCTGTAGCTTAAACAATAAAACGAAACAGTTTGATTATTCACGCATGTATTTTTATGAAAATTCACATTTTCCAAAGTTGTTACTATAATCCAAAAAAAACAAAACTGTGTTGTACTCTTCTGTATTGTATACAGTGTTTCTGTGTCTTGGTATTCGTTTATATACTTTTACATAAAATGGGGCTGAATATAATGTTAAGTATGAACAAATGATAAAAGAAATAAAACTATTTTATTATCTAATAAAATGTGACGTGTGTGTATCGTGTGTTTGTGGACAGTGCTATTCTTGCCAAACCACTCTAAGGCAGTTGTTTCATTTTCTTTATCTAATTTGTGTGAGGGCTGTTTATTTCCGTGCCAATACTGTTTCCGCAACAGATTTTTCCTCTGTTAACTCCACAGAAAACGAGGAAGCCAAAGAATCAATAGAGATATATTCTCAAAACTCTAAATGATTAGCTTGTGTCATTCAGATTTCTTCACAGATTTCGTTGTGCTATTGCAGTTTAAGTTTCCTAACCCTAACACTCAACTCAGAAAGTTCATATTATAATCATATTCAACATCAATAAGCATCTACGGCAGTATAAAGTCCTACATCTCATACATAATATATCTGTTCTGAAAATAAAGTGAGTGAGAGCAAATATATAATAAGCAAACATATTTCATCAAAACCTATCTGCAAATTTAGTGCTGCATCTCTTTCCAAGAATACATGCCATTTCAACAAATCTATTATCTTTTTAACACATGGATGGCCAAGATTTATCCACCCACCCTAACACAAAATATAAGTAATGCTCACCATTGATAACAATAATCGTAACAATAATAAGAACATGGAAACTTAAAGACATTTTGCAAAAATTCAAGCTGTTCTTGTCCAGTTACTCGGAACTGAGGCTGACAAGCAGCAAAAATATAGCATAAGAGTAGGCTATTACTAATGTAGTCAACATGATTCGATTATCTATATTATTTCAAACCATCTCCTTTGACATTCCATGTAAGAAAGGAAATGACTGTGAGTAAAATTACGAGGATGTGTATAAATATTTCTTTTTATCTTTCAGTTCTGCCGTATGTGGCGAATGAATATTACATTACAACGCAGCCCATTATGCGTACTTTATAAAGAACATCAAGTCTCCAGAACACACTATAGATTAGAATGTCTTTCCAACCTTGTACACCTTTGTGTTGGCTCTGCGCATCAGTCGTCTACCGCTCTATTGTGTGCTTCAAACACTGCCGCACACTGAATTAAACACAGGAACTCTGAATGGACTAACAGAGGCAGTATGTGCTCTCTAATCCCTCAAAGAAACACTACAAATACTAAAAACCAAACGCATACTCTCACTTCATACAGGACTTCAATGGTTCATCTGAGAGTTTATTTAAGAGACAGAGGAGGCAATAGCAAGAGTGACAGAAAGAGAATTAATAAATAACCGACACACTCCATTTGCCAGGGGACATGAAGGCTGTCACTCAAACGTAGTGTAATGCTCATCCTCAGGAGTGAAGAAAAAAAAAAAAAACATTTGGCGGTCAGAGTGATATTTAAATACCGCAGCGATGTGAGACAACAGGTCCTAATGGAATATATAAACTGCCGGGACGAACTAATACATAGAAATTTTGGTAACACTTTAGAGTAAGGTGTCATTTGTTAACATTAGTTAATGTATTAACTAGCATGACCAAACAATAAAGAATACATTTATTACAGTATTTATTAGTCTTTGTTAATGTTAGTTAACACAACTTGTGATTTTAATAATGCATTAGCAAAATTAACATTAATATTAATAAATGTAGAATTATTGTTCATTCTTAGTGCATGTTAGCTAATGTTAATTAATGAACCTTTCTGTAAAGTGTTACCAATATTTTAAAAGCGTTAAGCATCCTTAAATTAGCTGGCAGACACTTTTAATCAACTTCCAGGTATAGATTTTAAGTTTGATGAAGGTAAATTGAACTTTTTAAGACCTTTTTAAGCCCAATTTAAGAAAACTTAAGGAATAAATGAAGGGAACACAATAGAACAATATGGTCTAATGTAAATGGTTACTAGCGCCATTTTCAGAAACTAAAGATTACCTTTTCAGCAAAAACAATGATAGATTTGGCAAGATGCACACTGCATCGATGACATACTTTGCATGGGAAGAAAAAAAAAATCTTGAAACGTATATTGCATACACATTATTACACAACCATATTATGAGGTGTAAATCAATGTGTGATAATTTCAAGACTTTGGTCTTTCATTTATTTACTTAGATGAAATGGAACAATATTAAAATTTGTAATTTACTGTTATCAACTAACAAACAATAATATAGGCCAGAATTTCAATAAATCTAATGTGTATGATTCAGCTCTTTCAAAATTGTAAAACAATTAAAATAATAATAATAATGATAATAATATTAATCACACTATTTTAATATACTTAAAACATGATTTTTTGTTGTATTTAGTTATGATTATTTCCATATCAGCATTACTGTCTATTACGCAGCAGACACAAAATAAACATTCAACAACAAAAAAATATATATAATGCAATCTAATAAAAGCAAACATTTTATATTTTATTTT
>JAUCMR010000091.1:14354985-14393366 GCA_032357425.1 Enteromius argenteus | reverse complement strand
ATATATATGTGTATATGTGTGTGTGTGTGTGTGGTTTCTGAATTGAAATGCTTGCGGTGCTCAAAAGCAAGGGTAATTTGTCAAATAGGTTTTTATTTAGTCATCGAATAACCTTGCAATAATTGCAAATTCCAGGATTAATTTTCTGATATACACAAAAACAAACAAAGAACAGAACACACAATAAATAAACACCCCTTCCCCAGCCTGCAAAAGTACTGTATACAATACAGTGACCATCAAAACAACTTGTAATTACGATGCATTGCTTTAAGGAATAGAATTCCTCTTAAGGTAACAGAAGAAAGGGTCCCAAATCTTGTGAAATTGTCCAATGTTGCCTTTTAAAGCGAGGGTAATTTGTATATAACATTTAGTAGGCTGACTGTAAACCCCTTATAAAACACATAACTAATGCCTAAAAAAAACTGTGTTGCACATTGCACGTTTATGGTGCCTAGAAATGCTACTGATTCCTAAAACGTATCTGATGCACACTTGTATGGTGCCCAAAAAATGCTGCTTACGTCTTTGAGGCCTAATCATGCCGTGGGATGCGCAGATGTTGCCCTAAATTGCTGTCTGCTAGGTAGGCATTTTCATAAGTTTTGAAATGCAGCCATTACAACCATAAAAGATTAAATATAAAAATACAATTTCTTACCTAGGATGTTACACGAAGTACCATGTGGCAAGATGAGTATCTTTAAAGAACAGTTTTTTTGTTCTTGTGGGAACAAAACTCACACAGACACTACTGTTTTTACACACACTGTAACAGTAGTTAAGTTGTGTATAAAGAGTGTGTGAAGCGTTTTCAGACTGCGCTGGAAGGTCAGAGAGGTCGCTGATAATCTTGAGGAATTGGATTGCGTGTTTCCACCTGTCTGCTGCACACACTGTAGCCTACGTTTTTGTCCTCTCATTGATCATTGTCTGGATGTTTGTCATGAATTATCATGAATTAAACTTCCAGGTTTGGGTGGTTAATCAGTTATTTCTGTAACATTGTTTTCTGAAAATTGTTCAGATGAAGAGAGTGACCACAAATTATATGCTAGACAAACAGTCAGCATGAATAGCCAAGAAAAAGAGCTTATACACGAATCACAACCTTGGAAAAAAAAAAGGCAGATAAACTGTCTGGGTATTTAATTTAATAAACCTAGTTATTGATCATCTTTAAAGATCTTGTATGCATGTATGCTGCTGTAAACTGCTTCTATATGTAAAAGCGGCATAAATATTGTCATGTTCCAAGCCGTACAGGTTTGTAACAACATGAGTGTAAGTGGACAACGTCTTGATTGACCTTTTAAAACAGTCCATGTAATAGAACCATGAACTTCACGTAAATATTTTTTTAAGACTAATCCAGGTTTTGAAACTGTTTTACCTGAGCCAGACCTTTGTGCCGTGGATACATTATGCATTTGAGGAGAAGTTGAGAACTGGGTGACCTCCAGTACTGAGATCCATTACATAAAGCCAACTTTTATTTAAAGGTCTTGATGGATATTTTCCACTGGGCCATGACACATATTTAATGAAGTTTCCACCCTGCTTAAGGGAGGTCAAGGTGCCAATGTTTAATTAAAGGATTTCGCATGGACAAAAATATTGCTGACATAAGGTCAGGGAGATTATTTTCCAGTTAGGGTTAGGCCTAAATTGTTTTTGTTGTCATCAGTACACAAATCTTTTTGGGGTTTTTTGTACTTTGTTTTGGTTTTGTTCATTTTGTCTTGTTTTGTTTTCTTTTGTTTTGACATATTGTCTTTTGCAATGATCCTTAGATAAGCACGTCCATTACTTTTCCTTAAATTTCTCTTTTTTTCATCCCTCATCTTCAAAATTCAGTTTCTGGAGTCAACATCCCGTAGTTCACATACACTTGAAGCTGAATTATGTTATTGATTTTAAGACAAGTAGTTGTGTAGACTTTGCAGTAGTTTTCTCATTTTTTGATCAGTCTTTATTTTGTTTTTACTTTGGAAAGCTTTTAGTTGCCAGCGTGATTTGTGTCAGCGTTGGCTGTCTACTGTGCAGTTCACTTTGTCCATCTGCTGTGTAATCTATCCCCTTTCACCACGAGTTAGTTTTCTCAGAACGCGCGTAACTGAAGTAGTGGGGACACAAAAGACATTATTTGTAGAGGGCTCTTTCATACTAAACAAATGTTTGGTTTTGCTGGAAAGGTCACGTTGGATGGATGAATGGTGTGTTATGCTGCTCAAACATGGCGCTTCAGAACTTTGCGAGAAGGGAATGAACTCCTAGTCCTAAGCTCACATCTCCATGGCAACAGATGCCTGGAAGGACATGAGTAATATTCCACAACATGATTCACATAAGGATGCATAGGTAATGCATATGGTCTGATATTGTTCTTTCAAATCGTTGACATACTTTTCAGGTTTCATCTAACCTAGTGCTCTTCTAGCTTTCAATTTGAGGCTCAAGTGATGTCATAACTCTGGTACGCACAACTTCAATCTTATTTTCTTCCCGTATTATAATAACAAACATGCCTGGGAGGCATGACTGGCTCATTATTTAAAGGGGAAATCCTTTTTTCCATAGCAGAGTTTGTCACATGACGCTATGTGAATATGTCAGTCGGTTTGAATTTGTACCATGTATACAGTGCTTTTAATTTAATTATCTTAAAGATTTCATATTTTTCTATGCAAATGCCTATGGGTAGCACACCAGGTTTTGGAAGTTAAATGCAACATGCCAAGTTGTTTGTGGAGATCTGTAGTTCTGTATGCCTGCTGTTTTGTGTGACTTTAGTTTCGTAACTATACAAGTACTCCACATGACACATGATTATCAGATCTGAAATTGTGTTTCCTTTTAAATGTACGTCATATCAGTTTGAAGGGGAATGAGATTAATAGTTATTTTAGAATGAGTGTAGTTATTCCTATGTAATTCATCACTCTTTTTGTATTTTCTTTCCCCAGTATTTTTTCAAAGCAGCTCCACAAAAGTGTTTTGAATGATACAATCAGGAAGTAATCTGTTAATTGGTCAGAAGTCATGTCAGAGTAAGATCCTTAGTATTCAACTCATAATATAATACAGGTTGCTTTAGTTATATATTTAGTTAAGTATACAATAAATGATGAATATGTTGAAGGCAATGATTACAATAAAGATGTGCATATACTGGAGAGTATATAGCCTCTGATTGTTGCATCGTTGATCCATCTATTGGAAGGACATGTGGTGCATTTGGGAGTGCTGTCAAGGATGTAACAGTCAAGGACCCCTGGAATGTCAACTATTGTTCAGTGGTATTACCTCTGTCCTCATTAAGTTTACTGCCTCTGTTTTACACAATTACTATAGTTAGCATAGAAATGAGAACAAATCAGAACATCTTATGTAATCAGATGCGCTTCTGCATTGTTTTTTTGATATAATCACACACAGGGTGATTGCAGGAGAATTATAGTGGAAATGAATGAAATGAGGCAAACAGATTGTAAACGATCAGATCAAAAAAAATGTTTTGTTCTGTCTTTGCATTTTCTCAGTGTTTATTCTATTCTAAAATATATTGTAAATGACCCTAAATGCAGATTTGCTTTAAACTTCTAACCAAAGATTTAATTCATTTAATTTGTTTGTTGCATATTTATTTATTTATTTATTTTAATTACAAAATCAAGGTTTTAAACTATTCCCACCCACATTTTGGGAATGGTATTGCAAAAACTGCAATAAAATATTAGAAAAAGCTTGTTCAATGTAATATGTGTTTCATATGTAATATGAATATATAATTTGTAATATATTCAGTATTTTTCTGATGCTAATATAAATAAATAAATCAATCAATTAAGGATTGGTCATGTTTACTGTTTTTGTTTGTTTGTTTGTTGTGTGTGTGAAATTTAATAGGCGCAATCCAGTAATTTCAATCGAATCCAAGCGATCAGGTTAATTACACAGATTCACAATGCTGACCAGCAGAATACTGGTTAGTGAAGCATTTCACATTTAGCTTGAATAATTTTAAACCCTGCTTTCTACCCTATACACTCCAAATACACTGCCTATTTTTGGTGGAGAGGATGCTAAACATAGACCAAGAAAACTAAGAATAAATGCAACAGGAATCTTAAGTCCCTTATGAACTCTATAACTCTACTGTGTCACCTTTACATTTCAGCTTTTTGCCTCATGCAGTATTCATGTATTACACAATAACTCTAATACAAGTATCATGAAACTTTTATCGGGTTGTTGTTTCCATGTTATTATGCTGTTAAGTTTATGGCTACATCTGGGCATATGAATGGTTTCATTAAGCTGTATAAAAATGAAATACACTTGTTATGTCTCATAAATGTGTCATGAAGTTTTAAGATAAATCATTACTCTAGGTTTATCTGGGTATTAAGTGAAGTTTCTGAAGCAGTACTTTATTCTAATCCACATAACTCTCTGATCTTTTGAATAAGGTCAAACCTCATTAACTTCCTCTCCCAGGGGTTTTCTGAAAAGCCTGCATTATGTAACATAACACGAGATTGACTCATTTGGGCACAAGCTGTCAGAATGCAAAAACCTCCTTTGCCTAGAGATATTTTCCCTAGCGCAGCGATGATGGAAACCGACATTTACATAGTGTCTTATTGCAAAGCAAACAAAATGAAGCAGTCGACATCACCAAAACTCACATTTTGCAAACTCGGGCCTCTAAAGCATTTTCTGTAAGATTTTACAAAATCAGAGGGAAAAAAATGCGGCAGATGATTTGAGAGAAAGATTGATAATATCCTTCTAAAAAAACTAAAAGCCACCATCTGTAGTATCAGTGATTTAAGGGGTTTATCAATGAATTTGTTTATTCAGGTCATTGTCTAAAAATATTGGTGTTGAATAAATCCAAATGCTGAGTTGGTGGTCACCACATTTTCAGACCCACAGCCTCCTTTTCACTATCAAAAAATAAAAATATGATGTCCACTCTAAGATCCATTTATATAGATTGTCAAGGTAACAATAACTGCTAATGCTTTACAGTCTGACATGCAATCTCTTCCATGTTTTATTGACTTAGTAATTGATTTTAAATCTAATTGAAAATCGCTGCATTATGCATCCAATCAATTCATTTTTTGCTTAAAGATTGACACTCTTAATAATTATGTGAAATGGACTTTCAACCAATATCATGATAACTTGACGAAAGTTTTGAATTTAAAAAAATGATATAAAATAGATAATTGTTCATTTGAAATGTTTTCTTGGCAATTGCATAAAAATAAATACTATGTAAATTCTAAAACAGTTTGTAAAACTAAATATTACAAGTACAGTGTATGCATAATACAATAAGTACATAGACTAAACCTTTATTTGTGTGATAAATTGCAAATGTTGTTGAGTCTTGTATACCATGACTTAGTATAATATATACTAACTCTATATATAATAAAGTATTATTTTTAGTTAGGTTTTTGCGACAGGTTTTGATATGTCTCTCATGTAATGTGTCCCACTGGTCCTCTATACACAGGTAGTCATTGTGTCCCGGTGTGTGAGATTATAGCCGTTCAGGAAAAGGAAGATGACTCTCCTTGTAAAGACACTGGGAAATGGCAGAAGGTTCCTCAGAGCCCAGCGGACTCCTGCCAGCATGCTTTCACAGGTACACCGGCATAATCAGACTGTCATCTGGCCCTGATAACAGGGGAATACATAGTTTGATACTTTATCTATATGTCGTGAGTGTATTATCAGAACGATACTGATCGTCCAGGTCACCTTTTACCTAGTTTTTGGAATAATGTGGCATTCTCTTTTGTGTTTCTCTGCAGTGTTCTATGTAGAGAGGACGAGGCAGCACTGCTGGCGGTGCAGCAACGTGACTTTCCACTGCTCTGAACATTCCCTGTGTCTGCTCTGGGTCCAAACTATTAGGGAACAACTTGCATTGCTGAGTGCGTCTTTAATTTTTGTATAATATAAAAATTCACTATGCATAAAAAAATAGCAAAAAAAAAGATATGTTATTGTTTATAGGTTGGTCAGTGATTTTCACACCAGTTTTTTTTTTTTATTATCCTAATAGTTTATTGGTGTCCTTTTATGTGTGAATTTATTGTAAACATGTTTTTCATTCGATTATAGTCTCTTGAGTTAATTGCTACCACCCATTTGTTACCCTGGATGACAAAACCAGTAATAAGGATGAATTTGTCAGAATTGAGATTTAGACATCATCTAAAAGTTGAATAAATAAGCTTTCAGTGGTTTGTTAGGATTGGACGGTATTTGGCTGAGATATAACTATTAGAAAATCTGGTATCTGAGGGTGCAAAAAAACATAATATTGAAAGTTGTCCAAATGAAGTTCTTAGCAGTGCATATTACTAAACAAAAATTAAGTTTTGATATATTTACAATAGGACATTTACAAAATATCTTCATGAACATAATCTTTACTTAACTTCCTAATGATTTTTGTCATAAAAGAAAAATTTATAATTTTGACCCATACAATGTATTTTTGGCTATTGCTATCAAATAAAATAAAATCACTTTTATTTATATAGCGCTTTTAACAATACAGATTGTGTAAAAGCACTGAACAGTATAAAATAGGGGAATAAAGTGATAGTGATGTACAATAACGAGATTAACACTTATTTTTTTATGAAATGCAGAGACGATCTCTTTAATCCAATCGGCGATAATCGCTGGAAATTAAGTGTCCCCAGCTAAGCAAACCGGAGGCGATAAACATAGGGTTTTGTGGTCCAGAGTCACATTTGGTACTGTACATAATTATGGCATACATAAATAATGGACATTAATTCCTTTTTGACACAGCATCTCTCTTCTCTTTTAATCTGCATTTTAATTAGGCAGAATAGCTGGCATTTTTGTTACCCACTTTTTCCCCCAATCTGTACTCAGTAACTCCGCCCAAAATAGAATGTCATCAAAATAAAAAAAAGCAAATATCAAATATGTTCTGAATTGATTTTTAGTGTCTAGAAACGGAGAAAATAATTGTACATTTGAAATAACCCAGAATGTTTCTTACCAATCCTATGGATAGTTACCTAGTGTAGGCACATGTACAGTTTTGGTTATCTCTATGTTGTCACATCATATGAAGTTTTTCAAAAGCCACTTAATGAAGTAGTTTTGACAGCCTAGAAAGACTGTTGTCAAACAAAAACTCACTTTTAATGCTCTGCCCGCCTCTCATTCCGCAGCCAATCGACCGAAGAGTTTGCTAGTGTACATCAACCCCTACGGAGGAAAACAACGTGGGAAGCAGATTTACGACCACAAAGTGGCCCCCATCTTTTCCCGGGCTTCCATTTCCACCGACGTGATTGGTGAGTGCCCGTCAGCCGCCTGCATTAACATTTAAATAAAAAATGAGATTTTATGCTTCGCAAATAGATCTCCGTTGGCAAATGGCCCCACCTGCCAACCCGTCCCACGAATATGATTTTATTTACAGCGCCATCTATCACAGGAGCTGGCCATAATGCAAACTGTGATTGTCGATAAACATAGGAATGCAAAGGCATCCATTATTTATTAAGTTTGAGGGAGGAAGACCCTGGGTTGGTGCGAATATTGGCTGTTAGAGCTAAAGCTTACAGGCTTACTCAGCAGTTGCTTAAGGGGATTCTTTTTACGACCATGTGGACATTTCGCAAATGGTAAAGTACATGTCTGGCTGGACAAATACCATTCAAACCAAATCATTAGAGGAGCCAAACAAGATGTTCTGCCGACGGTTTAATAAGCTTCATACATCACCTTTGGCATATATCATCAACGTGATCCACAGGGCTCGGTCCTAGGCCCCATTCATTTTCAGCACATCCCTCCGAGTTACGACTTTACATCAGTGCTGATGGTAAAGAACCGGTAATGAAATGTACCGGGATTGTTTTTCACCATGACTTCAGCTTCATCATTTGATGTGGCTGATTGATGGTCTCCATCAAGCCAGCAGAAAAATGCAATTTAACTGCCAGATGAACATAATGATGTTTCTCCCCCCTTTGCTCAGCTCCGCTGTCATCGTCCCGTTAACAATGGCTTTTTCTCTTTTGTTTCTATAGTTACAGAGCGCGCAAATCATGCCAGGGACCACTTGAAGACAGAGGCTGATCTGAAGAAGTATGATGGGTGAGTGGGCGTCCTGCTGGGAGATCACGGTCGCTGTGCGGCGACTCTTAATTTGCCCAGTGAGGAATGTGTCCTCTGCAGCAAAGCTCAGATTAACATTTGCACATCAATGCACATCGGTCTGGCACTGCGGCAGATGACGGCGGGCAGCTTGGGAAATGACGACTGAAAATAAAGTGGCTTTTGGTGACAGCAGCATGGATCCTGCTTTAAAGCTAGGCCAGAGGCTATATTCACAAAACAACTCTGACTGTTGCGTCTGGATCTTTTTCCTCTACTTTTTAACATACATTTCTGCGAACAACAGTTTAGACACAAATTTCATTAATTTGCTGATTTGCACTCTACCTTTTACTGATTACACTTGCCCCTATTATGCCATTTTAAGCCTCCTAATATTGTTTTGGGAGTCTCCTAATAGGTTTCCATTCATGCAAGGTAAAAAAAAAAACCATTTTGTTTTCTCAAAATATGTGTTTAATATCACCTCATTTGTTCGAAGAAGTTCTAAGACACAGTCTATCTAAACCCCTCCTTTCTGTGAGCCTACTCTGCTCTGATTGGTCAGATTGCCCAGTCTGTTGTGATTGGTCTACTGTCAGTAAAATGACATGTTTGTGGGCGGGATCAAGTTGTTCGCACCCGACCAACCTACAACAAAGGTGGGTATTATGCAAATGTGTTACGCCGAAGTGGGATTCGAATTACTAATGACTCGTTTAGGCTCTATAGAACCAATTCTTTATTTTGGGAGACATAAACTTTGAATTTGTTTACATTCACATACAGCTACATTACACACTGCGTTAAAGGCAATATTGGAAATGGCATAATAAGGACACTTTAAACAAATATGCACTGAAGTTATCAGTTCTGTCTCTTTCTGCAGTGTGGTGTGTGTCGGAGGTGATGGCATGTTCAGCGAAATTATGCATGGCCTCGTCTCCCATACACAGCAAGAAGCAGGTGTGGATGAGAACTCTGTGGAGGAGACCCTTATGCCGTGTGGACTTCGCATCGGCATTATTCCTGCAGGTTGGTCTACAGCATTGTTTCCCAGTCCTGGTACTGGAGCATGTACTTACCACATTTTGTACATGTCCCTTCACACATCCAATTCAGCTCATGAGCACTCTATTAACAAGCTGATGAGCTGAATCGGGTGCATTAGATAAAGGAGTCATCCAAAATGTGCAGTTGGTGATGCTCCAGGACTTAAAATCACTTGTCTACAGTCACAAATCTTAGAGTCTATACAGCCAAGACAGTTCCTCAGAATGGATTTTATTGCTTTTTTGTGCACGTCACTTCCTTGGCAGTGTTCCTGGAAGCATCCGTCACTCACGGTTCCATTACAGCGTTTGTGTTTTTGAGATATTTCCAAGTCATTGTGAGTTTTACACCTGCACATGGGCACAGCTGCATAATAGAGAAGAACCGTGGGAGATTATAGCTCTCTTCCAAAACCTAGTGAGCTGCCTAGAAAGCATGTTAAGGCGTTAGAGGTGCACTCATGGCATAAAAGCTGTTCAAAAAATGGAAATAAGCATTTTGTTGCCTTTGATGATACTGTGGTTTGATCAAATTTTAGTGGGCTATTCTCACAAAAAATATTTGCATATGTGTGTGCACTATTATTTTTAAATAATGGGTCTCTATAAAGTTCTCTATATCTCTGGCTGCTATAAGATGCCATTGAGTACCAAATCAGCATATTAGGAATGATTTTTGACACTAATGACTAGAGTAATGGCTACTGGAAATTTAGATTTGCTTTTACATGAATAAATAAAACTGGAAACATGCATTTTAAATTTGAATAGTATTTTACAATATTACTGTAAATAAATGTGAAAAATGCATCCTTGGTTAGAGACTTCTTTCAAAAACGTTAAAAAATATAATTGACCTAGAAATTTGGATGGTAGTGTAATCTCTCTCACACATAAAGCTTCAAAATATACAACAAACTGCACTTTCTATTCTTTTTTTTTTTTCCAAGAGAAAAAAAATACTTGGTCAATAATTGGCAAAACACATTATTCATAAATGACCAACCAGAAAGAGCAAAAGCGGAACAAATAGACCGCTGTCATGCACTGCAGAACGCCCTTCACAAGAGCTCCCCCACCATTTGATAACTTAATGACTGAGGCTTATCAAATCGTGTTTTCTGATATTACTGTATGCCATATAAAACTGACAATGTCGAACCCTTAAGAGTCCATGCTGTTATCAGTCACATTATCAGCGTGTGTAATTCTGTCTATTTATGGCCTTATCTCACGTTGTCCAGACATGCAAGGACTAGTGACAGTTTCTAAGAACAGCTCCTGGTCCATTATCTCGTTTCTGGATGACAACTGATCTGAGCAACAAGGGAATTTGAGACAAATCTTTGACTTCAGTGTCTGATAGATGAAAGCATCTGAAACACTGACAAAACGAACCATGCTTTTAACATCATAATATCTTGTTTATTTAAAAATGTACCAAGATACAACGTAATTATACCATTTTAGATAACCCCCCAGTTTCACAGACTAGGCTTAAGCCTAGTCCTAGACTAAAGTGTAAGTCTGACCTTTTTAAGCTGAAAGAAACTTGAACTTAAAATATGTCAGTGCCTGTGAAACTGGGCATAGATGTTTAAGATGCTGACTAGTACACAAAAGCATCAGAAACCTATGCTGAAATTCAATGCTAAACTGTTCTATATTTCTTTTGTTTTTGGACATGTGCTGTGCAAATACTTAGTTTTTTGTTTCTTTGTTTTTTAAATCTATGCCATATGAATATAACAGCTTTTTTGTATTTAGTACCCTTTAAAATGTTTTATTAAATGGATCATGTATTCCTTTTGTTTATTTACTTACATTTACAGGAGTTTTTGAATATTAATAATTTGTTTAACATAGCAATGTCTTTTTTTTATGATTTATGTTTGTTTTTATTATTTCATTACATTTTTTATTATTGTTTTTGCCATTAAAATAGCTTAAGATGCTAACATGGCATTAAAAAAAAATTTACTGATACTACTATATAACCGACGGACATTTTTATCTGACCTACTTCTAATTCAATTTAAAATAAACTAATTTATTTATTTAAGTAATAGTTCAATGATCTTTTTCAAAGGGGTCCTATTGTTTCCTTTTTTACAAGATGTATTATATTGTAAAGTGTCTTCTGTCCCCTACTACCCCACTAAACATTTATGTTTCCATGCTGTAAATGGGCCTTATGTAAATACCTGGTATATGGATATGATAATTATTACCATGTTATCTAACACTATCAGTGTATCACAGTATTGCCACAGTAAGGAACTGACATTTAAGCAGCATGCAGTTTATTGCTCTTTAAACGGTTTTATCATGATATATAAATGGAAAAACACTGCATTTTACTTTTCCCACCTTTGTGGAAACAATAATGGGATCATGAAATAATCAGTCTGGCACATTTGCAGATTGCCGTCGGTGTGTTTTTAAACCTTCAACCTCACGCTGTTATATAAGCAATTTGAGGAAGAGGAATTAGATTACCAGACAGCATATAAGAGACAGAAAGAGGGCTGAACTCATCTGAAATCTCATCTCTCTATATAACAGTGCCCTGCAATGCTTCAGCTACAATCATTTCAAGATCGAAAAAACGTTCTTATTCTCACAAGGGCTGAATAGACCAAAAACTCCATTGGCTTGTGATGTTTGGTTAGCGTTCCCAATTGAAGGTTAGATTGCAGCTGCCCCCGTATGCCACCAAAATTGAAAATGAAAGTGTAATTTTCATACGTTAACCTTCAGAGTGAATTATGAGGGCTAGATTTAGGCCATTTCTGAACCCCTGACCCATGAAATGTGTTTTTGAAACAGGTTCGACTGACTGTGTATGCTATGCCACAGTTGGCTCAAATGACCCTGTCACCTCAGCACTGCACATCATTGTGGGTAAGTGCTCATCTCCATATCTGCAGGATGATAAAGCATATCTTGCTATGTATGTGTGTATGTTTGTATTTATGCTTTTATTTATTTGTTGTTCAGCAAGGACACTACTACAGTATACTAGTGGAAGTCACAAAATGACCATACCTTAAGGGTAAAATCACTGTAACGTACAGCTTTGAGTGACATATTGCATAAATAAACCATTACAGCAAAATGGAAAATGATTACTGTGCTACTTTTGCAGAGACAGATATCTAATTTTGCTGCAGTGTGCACTATTTTTATATGTGGTGCCTAGCACAGGATTCTGATGCTATCAGCTTGTGTTTTCTGAAATCCATCCTGGCTTATTCTACAGGTGATTCTCAGCCAATGGACGTCTGTTCGGTGCACAATGATGACCACTTCCTGCGCTACTCTGTGTCACTACTGGGTTACGGGTTCTATGGAGATGTGTTGACAGACAGCGAGAGGAAGCGTTGGATGGGCCCGGCCCGTTACGATATCTCAGGTGTGATTTTTATTTTATTTATTTATTTATTTTTGTATCTGCATGGAAATTCTTATTTTATTCTTTATGTCTATTAATTAATTTATTTATTTCAGGTGTTAAAACTTTTCTGTCACATCGCTACTATGAGGGAACTGTGTCCTTCTTGCCTGCTGAAGGGAACTTGGGAACTCCTAGAGACAAAATGCAGTGCCGAACTGGGTAAATGCTGTTCTTTGTGTTTTGTATTGTCACAGTAATATGAATCATTGAGCAAACATTCATACAACATGACTGAACCTGGATATATACAGTATGTGTGTGTGTGTGTGTGTGTATATATATATATATATATATATATATATATATATATGTATATGTACAGTATACCATACAGTTCTGAAAATATGCATGTGTGTGTCTTTCTATATACATAATAAAACAAACACAGTGCATATACATATATTATGTAACCAAAAATCATTTGACAGCACTATTACCGACACCAAACCTATTGACAATATATTCAAGATGTACATATATTGTAAATTACAATGGAAATATTTGAATATAAGGAGTAGATACGTATAATGGTCCCATTTTTAAATTATGCCTTGATTTCTTTAAACTGGATTTTACCTTGTGTTTAACAGATATAAAGCTATGTTTCACACTCTATTGTAACATGTGTTTTTGTCTTGCAGTTGTAGTGTCTGTCGGCAATCCTCTTCTGACAAGCTGGTCAGCAAAAATGAAGACAGCGTTTCTGATGCTGGTGAGGAGCATTTGGGAATACTCTCTATGCCAGTGTTAAACTGAGCTCGGGCATTGACAGGAAGCCTCACATCTGCCCTGTGGCAAATGCGCCCACCCTCAGTACAGGCCAACAAAGTGCATTTCCAGCCATGATTTGTAATGCCCCCATCTGTCGGCTCGACTGGCACGCTGTTTGTGAACATTAGGCCAAATGGTTCAAGCTGCCGCCCGGCTGATCATTTAGAGAGTGCACACACACACACAGCATATTATCTCTGCCTCTCAGCACCCTCAGAACAACTGGCACCTCCGTTACCCAGCATTCTGTGTGTTTACCCTGAGCACTGATAAGTGCTGTTTACAGAGACACACTCTCTGCCCTCACAATCCCAAATTGGCATTTGTGCATGATGATTTCCTGAACGCTTTTAGACCGCGTGACATAAATAGAGTCTTGTGGGAAGAATAAGGGGAAGAATGATGTAAACAGGAAAGGGAGTCGAGGGCCCTTTATCAGTGAGAGAGCACCACAGCTATACTTGCCTTGAGATTTACAATCACCTGGCTTCTTTCGTTTTTACAGTTTATAGCATCACTGTAAAAACTGATTTTTGAAGTTGTAAATAAAATAAGTCTTGTAAGGTCTACAGGAAAGTACTATTTGAGTATTTAGTATTTCACTTCAAAATGTTATGTTTAACTCAATGTTGCTTGCCCTTTCAGTCTAATTATTTGTGAAATTTAATTTCTGAGGGAACATAATTTCAAGGTAATTTGTGTGTGTGTGTACTGGTTTTTGTGGTTTACAGGGACAAAAATTAGTTTAATGACATGGGTATGATAGAGATATTACAAATTGAAGGTGGTTTATGAGGACATCGCCTATGTCCCAGTAATTCAAAAGGCTTGAAAAACATACTAAATGGTGTTTTTTTTGAAAATTTAAAAAAGCACAAAGTTTCCTGTAAGGGCTAGGTTTAGGTATAGGGTTGGTGTAGGGCAATAGAAAATAAGGTTTGTATAGTATAAGAGTCCCCGTAAACCTCAAATACCAATGTGCGTGTGCAGATTTTGCATTTTCGGAATTCAGTGCAAAACTGATTTCTAATTTTAAGTAAAGTGATTTAATTATATAACTTTACAGGGATAAACAGTGATATAATGGTTCAGTGATTCAGTAAAAAAAAAACAATAGTGTCACTTTCAGCTGTGGTCAGTCCAGTGATGATTCAGTTCCCTTCAAGAACATCAATTATGTATTTAGTCAATTCAGCTGTAAAGCACCTCTGAAGGAAACAGTTATGTCATCATTCAGCTCAGCTCAGCTCTGCTCAGTTATCATCAATCTTATTGTTTCAATAATATTGCTGGATATTAGGTGACCCCCAACTAAGAGTCGACAGTGGCAAAGAAAAAAAACTACATCAGTGACAGAAATGGAGTGGGGGGAAACGGTATTTTGATTGTTCACTTTAGACATTCAACAGTAAGTTACTTTGCAACTACATGTCATCTAGCAGTCATTAGAGCATTAGTAGACTGTAATATCTTCTAACTTTTTTTTCACACACAAGATACTGACTATGAGAAACTTTGCAAGTATATGTAAACTTAATCTACTAACCGTAAACCTATCCTTACAGTCTGCTTTGAGAGTTAATCGACATGTAGATACAAATTAATGAGAATCAGTTGACATGTACTGTAGTTGCAAAGTTTCTTATAACCAAGAACCTCAGGACAAACCAGGTTCTGAGATGTTAGGGTGTTGTTGGTGGTTGCCTGATGTAGGCTATACACAATGCTTTAAAAAAACAAAAAATGTGGAAACGCATGTATCACAGTCTGTAAGAAAAGGGTCTATAGACTTCACAGCGCCGAGGTATACTACTAGTGACATGATGTTGTTGTATTTCAGAGTGTAAGGATACTTGGACTGTCATCAGGGGAAAGTTCTTGGCCATCAATGCTGCCAGCATGAGTTGTGCATGTCCTCGCAGTCCTAAAGGCCTGTCGCCGTCAGCGCACTTAGCAGATGGAACTACTGACCTCATCCTCGTCAGAAAGTGCTCCCGACTCGACTTCCTACGCCACCTTCTGCGCCACACCAATAAGGATGACCAGGTTCTTGATTTATCTCAACAGACAACATCAGTGATTTTTTTTTAATGAAAGCGATGAATTCCATTCATGTTTCATCATAGGCTGGGAAAAAACTTCACACTTTTAACACACTTCAAAAAAGCATCCCCGCTGTCTAAATGCTTACTCAGTATTTCATAATAGTATAAATTCATATGTAAATTTAATTAACTGTATGGTCTTCTTTTTTTCTTGGAAAAAAACCTGATAATTATGTTCTTTGAAGATCTTAGTAACAGCAGGGTTTCTACAGTCATAGAGAACCTTGAAAGTTATCGTAATTCATCTATTTTTTAACTTCTTAACTCCTAAAATATTTAAACAACTAGAAATGACTCTTTGTAAGTTAGATTTTTGCCAAAATGATCTTTATCCAGTAATTACACATATTTGGGAATTCATTCATATTGGAACCTTGTAACGTTTCATAATTCAAATGCCCCTTAAAAAATAAACCAGCAAGTTTAATACTCATTAAAATATAGTTATGGGCCTATTTATGTTTGTAAATATACAATATACAGATCCAAACTTTACTACAACATTATACATTTTTTTAAAAACTAATATATTTTTTAAAATACAGTAAAAACAGCAATACTGTAAAAACTCTATATCTATATAATGACAAAACTGAATTAGTAGTAGCCATTGCTCCAGTCTTTGTGTCACATGATCTTTCATAAATCTGTCTAATATGCTGATTTTGTGCTTAAGAAACATTCATTCATTATTCATTATCTCTGCTGAAAATGGCTGTGCTGCTTTTTGTGGAAACAGTGATACTATTTCTTTCCAGATTCCTCGATGAATAGAATGTTCAAAAGAACAATATTTATTTCAAATAGAAATATTAACTAACTAAATAAAAGTTTTAATTTCTCTCTTTCTCCAAAAAAGTGTACAGCTAACGTTTAATGATATTTAACATGGGATTCAGTAAGCATTACTCGTTCTCTTTCTTTGTTCAGTTTGATCACACTTTTGTGGAGGTGTACCGGGTCAGGCAGTTCCGATTCACCCCCAGATATCAGGAGTGTGATTCTGAAGTGGATCTGAGAGAGAGCGGAGCGACAGGCAAGCGATTCCTGAGTCAGATCTGCAGGGAGCACAGAGCCTGTGGCTGCATGCCTTCTCAGAGCAACTGGAACTGTGATGGAGAGATCCTCCCACACACTGCCATTCAAGTCCGGTAGGTGTGCTTATCCAGATATGCCCCCTGTGTTTGGTATTTTAGTTTTTATGTATTGTACTCAGCGGAAGTGAACCTATTTCTCTACTGTTCGAGTTGCAGAAATACTATATCTACTGTAGATAGTTCACTTGAGGGATAACGCCCACTCTACAAATGAGGAAAAATTATGAATTTAAAGGAATAGTTCACCCAAAAATGAAAATTACCCTATAATGTACTCACCTCCAAGCCATCCTAGGTGTATATAACTGTAACGTTCTTCTGTAAGATGAACACAGTCAGAGTTTTGAAGAATGTATCCTGGCTCTTCTAAGCTTGGTAATGCTGGTGGATAGTGACTATTATTTTGAAGCTATATAAAAAATTTATCCGTTGTAAAACTAAACTATATGCCTCCGGGGGTTAACACATCTTCTGAAGCAGATTGGTGGCTTTTGTAACAAAAAATATGTATATTTTTGAAATTATAATTCAAGTCGAGTTCTGGATTCTGATTTGACGTATGACGTAAACTGCATTCTTTCTTATAGTGAAATCCTCTTGACTTTTTTTTTTTTTTTTTCCTTCTTGTTTTTTAATTTTAACTCATTACCGGCATTTAGTATGTCTCTATTCTCGTTCGTCTATTCTTTTCTGAGCTTATGTCATACATGGAGTCAGAGGTCAGCCAAGAAGCCAGAACTTGACTCTCTCACGAACGTTATAATTTTAAAAATAGAAATATTTTTGTTACAAAAACCCATCAATCTGCTTCAGAAGACATGTGTTAACCCCCGCCTAGGAGGCGTAAAGGTTAGTTTTATGACAGATATATGTGATTTATGGAGCTTCAAAATAATGGCCACTATCCACCACCATTACCAACCTTGGAAGAGCCAGAACATTTTTAAAAAACACAGACTCTGTTCGTCTAAAAAAAGAAAGTCATATACATCTAGGATGGCTTGGGGGTGAGTAAATCATGGGGTAATTTTCATTTTTGGGTGAACTGTTCCTTTAAAAGATGCATGTGGCGAAAATGAGAACTATTACACTGTGTCATGTTTCAGAAAGAAAAAGTGTTCGTGTATTAAAACTATAACTACACTAATTACTTCAAGCAAGTCCTCATTGTTCTTGTAATTAAGGGGTTTGGACATCACTGCCACTCACAGTCACACGTCTTCACATAACTAAGAGATGTCACTGTCTCTTTTAGACCTTACATGAATAGTTTTCTGCTTCAGAAAATGTTCCTCTGACACAAAATGAGCAGGCTTCACTAAAGCATTTGTCGATTAGTGGAAGCTGTAGTTGAAATGTTGAGGTCTTTTGAGCACAAGATTGTATCATCTCAGCACTAGCATACTAAACAGGATAAATAAATGGACTTTTGTGGCCTGAGCCCGTGGAAAAGATGCTATTAAAATTAAAAACTCCCTCCATTGTGCCTGCAGAGGAGTTGTTCTCCTCCTTGATACAGCATGACGGCTCGCCCAAATGCATCATTTCCTTCACGGCCCATTGTTCTGTGTCAACAATGCGTAGCAATGAAATGCTCCTAATTTAATGGCCCTCTCACTGTTAAAGGCTCACCTCCTTTAATTAAAATAGAAGTCCATTCATTTATTTCATTTTCAGCTTCAGTAATTGTTTCTCGAATGAGTAAGCAAATAACCTGTTGAGATAATTGATGATGATACCACGGCCGAAAAAGGCAATCGCCTGGCACTGAACTCACCTCTAGAGTATTGAGTGGAATTAGAGGAAATTAAAGAGCCCCCGAACCTCCTAAGAGTGCATGCATTTAACTACAAAACTTTTTACTCAACACGACATAGCATTTATTGCTTACCAGCACTTGCTCGTACTTCGCATTAGTGGTGTTTGCTAAGGCAAGCATCAGTGTTACTATTGCAAATTGTTTAGGTTGGGGATTTAACTGAACCAATATACTTAAATGTTACTCTTCTATTGAAATATTGAGCAAATTAAACAATTAGGATGTTAGAAACACCAAAAATGCACCTATACATTTAAGTCCCTGCAGTTTCTTGATTAAATTAACACAGTTACGGGGAAAATCATCAGTTAATAAAGGTACCTTGCATAATACCATGTTATGATCTCAAAACACATTCATATTCCTATTTGAATTACGTAACCAGCTCCATATGGCTTTTCTGACATAGTAAACTTGCTCAGTAGCTCACCTGGTACAGCATTGCACTTCATGTGGAGCGCTCTGATACGAGTTCCATGAGTCACAATAAAGTTGTATATGAATATTGTGTTTGAAATGGCATGTTTGCTTCAGCAAATGAGATTTTCTCTCATGTTTGCTTTTGTTAAGAATATGGGAATATTTAGTGCAGGTGGTATGGTATTTTTAAACACAATATTCATTCGCTGCCAAAAACTTTCAACACCTCTCACTTGACATTTTAAGTTTAAAAGTGTTGTAGAAGATCCAAAAATTTTATTTTTGCAGAAATGTCGCCACAAAAAAAAAAAAAAGTTACTTTTAGCCTGGCCAGTTAAAGTCTGACTTTTTTTACTTAGCCAAAGCTTACTTGGCAATACTTCGATTTCACTTAATATAGACCATGCTTTTGAGGTGTATGTTACATAGAAACATCTAAGTAAATAATACAATAGATATCAAGCCCGATCTCATGGCAATTCATACATACATTTTTACGAGGTGGCTAATTCGTACGTCCTCACTCGTACGGATTCATACGATTTTTGCTAAATCTTACGTATTTTACGAGTCGCCAATTCGTATGAATTTGTATGAATGACCTACGCTCCTAAACCTACCCGTCACTCGGGTTTCGACTAATCGTACAAAAAATCGTACAAGTGAGGTCATACAAATTAGCACGAATTTGCCAACTCATAAAATACGTACAAATTGGTCTTGAGATTGTTTTGTAGATATCTTTACGTAATTAGTAGTCCGAACACAGAGACTTCAATAGTTAGGTACACAATACACAATGATGGTGACGTTCATTGGTTCATTTTTGAGTATGAATGTGTCATTTTGAGTAGAAAATGTTACTAAACTTAATGATAAAAGCAATGACAAAATATGTAAATACGCCCAGAAACAGGGATAAAATCAGGTTTAATAATTATTCAAGCCCTATTGCATGATGGGGACACCAGTATTTTTATTTTTTTGTTTATTTATTTATTTTTTGCCTGAACTAACTTTTTCATGTAGAAGTTAAATTCATTTTTCTGTAGTATTTTCTTCACCTCAGAATCATTTTATAAGTGCAAAGACATTTTGTTGTTGTTGTTTTCTCTAGTAAGCCTAAGGTGTTATTTAGCATGCTGTTTGTTCCAGTGAAATGTTAGCATTTTATTTATTTTATTTTTTTCTTTCTTTCTCTATCTTAGGGTCCACTGCCAGTTAATCAAGCTGTTTGCGAGAGGCATCGAAGAGCAGCCTGTGTTTGAGGACCCATATGCTCACTGTGCAATATAGCTGGATGATTAAGGATTAAGATTCTTTGAATGGAAGAGTCACCTTCAACTCAGCACAACGTCATGCTGTTTCTTATATAATCCTCATGAAGATGCATCGAAAATACACGGAGCTGGAGTCAACAGCATTTATATAGGCTGTATTAGATTTGTGTAAGATAGGATCAGCTTTTTCAGCTAGGCATTAGCATTGCTGATTTTTCTTTGAAGTTGCTGGTGATATCTCTTGCTGTATGCGACAGCTTCCAGTTGTCAGCATTTGTCTTCCACCACGATCAAGCTGGTCTTGAGAGTAGCATTAATTGAATCCCAAAGTCAAATCCTGGAACTGTGAAAACTCTGGTATGTTGATGAAAACATTCCTCTTGGTTGCACCTTCACTTTTTTTTTTTTCTTGATATAAAGCACATGAGGTGGTCACCCGATGAAGTTATTAGTATGCCAAAAAAGTTTGTGGTTTATGTTGAACTTGTTGGTCATTAAAAAATTAAAGTTTTGTTATAATTTACTAAAGAAAACTCCCAAATTAATTAAAGTTGTTAATCACTGCCAGCAGTGTTGTTGTTAACGCGATAGTTAACTCCCACCACCACACAAAAAAAAAAACTCACCAAATTTGTGTTAAATTCTTCTGTTGAGCATAAAAGAAGATACTTTGAAGAATGTTGGTAACCAAAAAGTTGCTGGTTGCCATTGATTTCCATAGTGTGGGGAAAAAATAAAATTTAAAGGAATAGTTGAAGAAGTGACTTTTTAAAGTTAGCATGAAATAATATATGTCATATATTCAGTCAAATTTACTGATCTGTATATATTATGCAAATGGAACATCCGATCAGTATAAATCTTGTAAAAACATATCTCTTGACCAATTCTAATGCATCATTTTCCACTCTTACCACACTTGGTTTTGTTTTCCTGACATTTCGTACATGGAAATGTAGCACTGCAGGGTCAGTGTATGTACGGCTGTTCATCAGACGGAATGTAAATGTAAATACTGTAGCGCTCTTCTCTGTGTTGTCTTCCTTGGTTGCACCCCCTGAAAATATTTCCTCCGTTTATAATGAATTTTGCGTTTGTGTTTCCTATGTTGATGTCTTATTTCTTATGAAAGCTCTTATTGTTCCTGCAGTATTGAAGAATGAAGGAGTTTATGATAGACAGAGAAATTGCTTTTCGCTGTTGTGCATGTCAGCTGCTTTAATATGCAATTTTTAAAGTGTTTCTTTGAGCTGTGCTTGTGATTGAGGGCATGGATTTCCCATGATGCATCTGTAGAAGCAACGCAACTTCTGTAACTATTACAAGGAAAACATTGTTCATGTCCTTTATAGACTGAAAGATTGTAGGGAAGCTCATTTTTGCCACATATTAAAAAAAATGCTTTGGTAAATCATAATTATGGCATTAAGTCATAATTAAGTCATTGAAAACTGAAATAATTAATTAAAATATTAAAAATACAAATAATTTTTTTTTTTTTTTGTATTGAAAAATAACAAAACAACTGGCATAATAAATTAGTTAAAAATAAAATATTAAAAGGTCATAACTGAAAACTGAAATACAAATAAATTAAAGCTAAATAGAAATACAAAAAATACTGATAAAATTACTAAAATTACATTTTTCCGACTTTATCATAATTTTGCATTTTCATCTCATAATTGAAATAGGATCATAATATTGACTTTGTCTCATAATTTTTATTTAACAAAGCTTTTTTTTTTTCTCTCTGGAAATGGGCTTTACATGATTGTCGTGTGTGAATCTCGGGAAGAAATTCCCAACATTTCACCCAGAAATTAAAACGAAAATTAAGAAATTATATTTTTCAAAGACAATGAAACCCTTTTTGAAATTTCATTGAATAACGTATTTTTGCATTGCATCGTGATATTATTTTCACAACTGATAAGCACATTTTCTTTTAATTATTGTAATCAAATATGACCAGGATATTTCTTGACACTTTTAATGTTAATCAACCCTATAAGGACCATGGACCATATCCTCATATGCGACCATGCAATTCAGATGTCCCGAGAACCTCTGCTGTTTATGAATTATGAGCTGAGGCTTGCTATTCTTGTGTGTGTAGCAGTATTTGTGTTGTGTGTAGTATTAGCCAATGTCAAAGCTTGTGTATTTGACATCTATTCAACTATTGTCGGTAGCTTACTTCAGACCTAATCAAACCCAATACATGCTGTGTGCACACATGATGTGCCGCCAACTTTCCCTACTGATCCAAAGATACCATTCACAGCCCATTTTACCTGAATGTGGCCACGGTTTTCACCTTTGTGCTGCCCTGGCGGCTGCTGTTCATTTATGGCTCATGACAGGTGACTGTATAATGTACTACAATGGTTGTCCATTGCTGTTTGTATGTTTTCAGCTGAAGTAGGGTGTCATCTTATGCAGTCAAGCACTTGTCAAGACTTAGTAATGACTGATAATGAAGTCATCTTGCAGGACTCAAGATGATGTGTAAGACCTGATGTATATTTTGATGTGTTGAATGAAATGCAAAGAAAATCCATAAATAAAATTTGTTGAACAATCGTTAATGTTCTGATTGGTCAGTTTTAAAGATTCATTGAAGTAAGGATTGAAAGTAAGGAACATTCATGAGTCAGGTAGGATCCTCATGTAAAGTAGGATCAGGAAAATAAAGAATATTGTCAATAATTTGTCAGTAATTTGGTTTTACATTAAGGTTAACCAAAAGAGTACCAAAATGGCTAATTGTAAAAAACAAAAAAACATAACCATGAATTTAATAAGCCAACAATGTGCAAAACTGACTGTTTCTGTTGTACTTGTAATGATTTCAGAATCTTGACAGTCAATAATTTACGGTTAAAAACACGTTGTACTGGTCAAAAACCATGTTTATCCTTGTTTATAGGTTTCAAGGATGAGGTTATGTCATGCAACCTGTACACATCCACACCTACATCTCCTGATTTGACTAACTTGTACCAAGTGACAGATGGATCTCTGCCAAAATACCATAAAGATTACCATAAAATACAATATTATTTGCATTCAGGATTGTTTTCCCTGTTGTCCAAAACCCTGCCAGAACACACCTGCGCCTCATTTCTGGGTCACAACCCAAGAGATAGCCCTACCTTGAACTCACAGCATTGTTTGAGCATCATAGATGTCATGTTGCATTTAAATCCTCCTGGGGAGTTTGTATTTATGAATTGAGAAGCCATAATTACACCATCAGGCAGGCCCAAAGTCATTTTGTTTGGGGTAAGATGGAAATGCAGCTTTTCTACAAAAGAAAAAAAAAATAACTACAACAAAATGATGCACATCAAGTGTGTTTTTGCCTTTTTTATATAAAGGTTTTGTGAATTTAAAATGCCTCTATTATGGAGTTTTGAAAATTGCCTTTTATGCAGTCTGTAACACAGCTCTAAGTGAATGAAAACATCCCGCAAAGTTTTAAATCTGAAAGCGCACTGTTTGAAGTAATTGTCTCTCAAAAGAGAGTCAACTCTGAATCATTGAAAGCAGTCGTTTTTAAACCAAATCCCAAGCCGTTTCATGTTGATGAAAAATTGCCCGCCCACTTGGTCTTTTCAAGTTGGTCTGAATGAAAATGCAAATTCATTCTTTGCCACTAGGTGCCTCTTTTGTAGCTGTAAAATAGTGGTTTCCCAGGTAATACACAAAGCAGCACTGCTCTCAAACATTGCTTTACCAGGCATTAACAGGCATGATGAAATGCAAATTAGACCAAATCGGACTTTGGAAAAATTAATCGCTGAGCAAGTAAGGTAAAGATAAATGCATATTATAAGACAACGAAAGTGTTTTTTTGACCTTGCATGCATGTAAACCTGTTGTTAGTGACTCCCAAAACCAAAATATGAATCTTTCATTACCCGTAATAGGGACAATTTAATTCGTATTCCTTATAACTATGCAGTACTAAAGTTTGTACACACAACTTTAATAATTTTATCCATTTTATCTACCATCAGTACAGAAACTACATCTATTCTGTCCTCCACATGTTTCCATCCACATATTTTTAGGCACATTTTGGGATACTGCATTGCATAAATAAACTGTATGGAAACACCAACATATGCATAAATTCTAAAAATGTGAAAAAAAAAACAAAAAACATGTATACCCTCAATTAAGGTGGAAGTTTACTTTGTTTATGTGATAAGACATTTGCCTATGATGAAAACACTTTATCGAATACATCTCTCTTTGCGCAACAACATAGTCACATGACTTTGCATCGACAGAGGTTGGATGATTGGATAGTTGGTCTAACCAGCAGACCAGTTGCACTGCACAGCATCTGAAATGTTGGTTTGAGTCTGTTATAAAAAGATTTGGTTTATCTGTCTCACATAACTGCATTCATAAACACCAGGTCTCTGCCTACAAATGCAAGATAACGTGACAGTTTATTGCATTTTGTGTATGTGATTGGAGATGGCAAGTCATTAAAATGTAAAAAAAGCCACTGTTTTTTCTCCAATTGCGGCAATTTAAATTTCTAGTTTCCTGGGAAGAGACCATTTTGCTCTATTGAACACATGAAATGGAAACAGTGCTTAATTTGCAGATGGTTTATGCAAAATTCCAAATTTGTACATCAGTTAAACTCCCAATTATGGATGGAAACAGAAACACAAGTTCCAAGTTTGCGACTCATAATTACTCCTTGTGGTGGGATTCATGTGCATTCAGCTCATAAATATGATCTTTTCGAAATGTATGCACCATTAGTGTGGTTACAGTATTAAAAACGCCTATGAATATTTGTCTCGGCATATCAGAAAGTATTTCAACATAAAATGACACCCTTCACCTCTACACAACACCATCCTACATTTGTAAAAGTACAAAACACATCTGATCTCTCAGCTCTAGGGGAGGCAGAACCTGTCAAGAGCTGTTATTATAAATCCGCTACATTAAATCTACTCATGTTTCAGTGTAATTCTTAAGAGCCTTTAATAAAACAGGGCCTGTGCTTCTGACAAATGTCATTGGCTGAAAAAAAAATGACGAATGGGGCGCCTCCACGTTTAACAGGCTTATTACATAAAAATGACTGCGGGGGAGAAATAACTTGTTCTCTCCAGAGAGATGGAGGGATATTTAGCTCTTCGTTTTGCTCACAGTTTCGATACGGTCCATACATTATACTGCTATCTGGACCAGCATGGCAATGAAGCTGGGTAATTTTCTCATCTCTCGTCCACAAAGTAAATTCCATTTCCTTTCCTCTTCTCTGTAGCGTCTCCACGTCTTTATTGATTTATTCTGTGGGTTGCACCCCATCGAGACAGACCGTCTCATTCAGCGACTCTTCCCTGGAGACATTACAAAGACAAACAAACAGCTGTCTGCAGGCTCTCAAACCACTGTTTGGAGACAGCTCATTGTGAGGGTGATAACATCTGCGACTTGACGCGCGTTTAAAATGCTCCTCCTTTAAATAACTCAGCTGAGATTGGATGGACTCTGTCTGGCCTATAGCTGCAGAAACCGCACCTGAGCCCCAGACACCAACTTGTCTGTTTTTAGCCTTGCCACTGAGTTTAAGACCTAGTCCCCATTGGCATACTTATACTTTGCACTAAAGGTATGTCCTACACTAGCGATGGGAAAGTATCTAGTGTTTGTAATCTCTGTCAAGAGACAGTACATCAATCCTGGGACATGCTGTCATAACATTGGGTTTTGTTTCACGAAATTCCAGATTGAATAGAACATATTTTAGCACTTCTACAAAATTTGTGGCATAAAAAATTGCCCAAAAATAGGATACCTAGGTTTAAACAGCCTGATCTCATGTTTACAAGCATAAAACATAAATTTTCGTAATCTTTTATATAATTAAGATATTTGTATCAGTGCATTTATATCGTTTTGTCAATAAGCAATTTAGATTTTTAGAACCCTTACCCCAGACCTAAACCTACCAATTTTTTTGCGAATATAAAAGGATATAAAACGCAACTGACCGAAATATGCAGGAAAATAACAATTTTCATCTCTGTATATTGTAAGAAAAACATGTAAGACAGATGTAATTACAATCACTTATTTGTCGCACAAATGTCAAAAGCAATACCAAAAGTAATCTAAATGACGATGTTTTGCAGCCGCAGTCCTCTCTGGTGGAATACAGTAGGTTTGTGTAAAGTCCAAAGCAGAATATATGTTGTTAATCGCGATTATCTTCCCGATCCTCTCTCATTGAACTCGTGAAGACGCGCGCATCATTCGAAAACACTTTACCAGTAACACGGCCTATCGCAATCTGTGACTTTTAGAGTATTTTACAATATGTGTGTGTGTGTTGGAAGTGGGATGAAGGGTGACATCCATAAGATTCTTATTAACAAAACAGGGTCCTTTCCAATAAAAGACTAAAATGTATGTGTTAAAATGTGCAAATGCTTTGAAAAATCAATTGAACCAAACAAACCTAAAGTCAATGGAGACAAATCACTAAAGAAATGCCATATGGAATATAGAGAGACTCACAATAAAGGCATTGCATATTATTCAGTGACCACAAACGTCTCTCAGGACTGCCTCTACCTTTTAAAACAGCTTATTTAGGAGTATTAGAGCTGAACGTAATAAATATGCAAATTGTTATTTCCAGGTGTTATTGATCACCAGTCCTCTGTGTGTTCAGAGAGGTCATGTGGCAGCGAGAAAAAGAAGGACTGGAGGATGTAATGTACACCTACTCATCATACCCTACATCATTAAACCCTTCGCACTTCCTGTCATCAAGAGCGATTCATTGAGACAACACTGCAAACTGCCTCAAATTCACAGTTTAATTGAGCACACAGTAATAACAGTAAAACTATCTTCAGTTGGCGGTGGAAACGCAATGGGGACCATATAGAGCTAATGATCTAAAACCAGGACAATATCATACGGGACATTTAGAGAGCACTGCTTAATGTCCCATGAGCCTTCATTGTTTTTTTATTATTTCAACAAAATCATGATTTTTCTAGACCACTACTTTATGGTGTAACAAATCAAATATTGTTTTCGGTTGCTGCAAATGTTTTCTATTAGATGTCTGCTCATACGCTTGAATGTCAAACATCACATGTATAAAACTGCAGTGTATTTGTTAAGGTGTTTTTAGACTTTTTTTAGCATGTCGTTGCTAGGGTTATCTGGTTGGTTGCCAAGGCACTCTAGGTGGTTACAGACTGTTGCAAAGTAGTGTCTTGTTAAACACATTTGCATTTGCTAGGGGATTGTGAATGGTTTCCAGGGTGTTGTTGCCACAATGCCATGCTCTTTGATATCTGGCTGGTTACCAAGGTGTTGTTAAGGTGTTTTGAGTGTTTTAACACATTACTATTCAAGCTTGTAAACAGAGCTATTTCTCTTTTTTATGTCTATGACGAATTACACAGGTACTCCGCAGCGGTACCTACCTGAACCAGTGTAAATATTCAGAATAAGAACACTTATTATAGGTGTACTGTAGTGATTCAGTACAAGCCAAAAACATGGTTTGGAAAATAGATTTATGGTGTACTCACCTAGTATATGAATTTAGTAAATTATGAAAATTAAGAAAAGTAACCATAATAAAACTGACTGTTATTCCTTCTTTACTTTGCAATTTAATTGTTTACTTTTCTTAAATGAGACTTCCCAAATGATGTATGCAGCATTAAAATGGGACCTCCGGAGGACGCAGCCTTCTAAATGAGATGCAGCTACAGTTTCTAGGATGTTCTGCTGTATGCCATAGTGTTGTTAAGGTATTTTGAGTGTGTTTTAGCACATAACTATGCTCTATGATGTTTGGCCGGTTGCCAGGGAGTAGCTAAGATGCTTTGAGTGTTTTAGGACATCACTACACAAGCTGTGTGTCATTTTGGAGGCTGCGTCCTCCGGAGGTCACATTTGTCTTTTTTATGTCTTTTTTATGTTTTTTCACATGTCTTTTTTAAAGCTGCAGTCCGTAACTTTTTGCACTGTAGCGGTTAATAAACAGAACTGTGTGCGTCTTGCAGAAGAACACTGTAGCTGGTACTACTTTCTGTTTATGTCTATGGTGAGGCATGCAGGTACTGGACTGCTCCGCAGTGGTACCTACCCGAACCAGTCTAAATAGTCCGAATATGAACACTTATAGAAGTCAAAAACATGGTTTGGAAAATGGATTCATTGTGTACTTGCTTAGCATATAAATTTTGTAAATTCTGAACACAAAAAAAGGTACGGACTGCAGCTTTAAGTAAAGTAGCCATAATAAAATTGACTGCTATTCCTTGTGAGGTGTAAAATACTATAAATTCTTTTTTTTTTTACTTTGCAATTTAATGGTTACCTTTCTTAAATGAGACTTCTCCGATGACGTATGTGACCTTTGGAGGATGAAGCCTTCTAAATGAGACGCAGCTACAGTTTCTTTTTAAGATGTTCTGCTGGATGACATGGTGTTGTTAAGGTATTTTGAGTGTGTTTTAGCACATTACCATGCCAGTTGCCAGGGAGAAGCTAAGGTGTTTTGAGTGTTTTTAGCACGTCACTATGCAACTAGGATGTTTTGCTGGTTACCACAGTGTTGTTGAGGTATTTTGAGTGTGTTTTAGCACATTATGATGTTTGGCTGGTTGTCAGGGTGTTGCTAACATGTTTCGAGTGCACATTTCTATGCAGTTTCTTGTTTTTAGCGTATTCTTGTGCAGGTTCTGGTGATTGTTAGAGTTTTGTTGTGTGGTTAACTTATGAATGTGATTTAATGCACTGCTATAGTGTTGTGTGCTGTTGCTACAGCATTTTTAATGGCATTTTTATTGCGTACAATACAGCTCTACATTACAGTAAGGTTTACCCTAGCAAATAATTTTATATCATTATATTATATATTATCAATATAATAATTTGATTACTACCTCTGCGCAATGCACATATCATTAGTTTAAGCCTATGTGTTTTATTATATCAATATTAATAAGGATTGTATGATCTTTGAATAATATTGGTCTTCAAATGCTATATACTCTATTTGTGCCTGAAGTACAGGCCATTTGCAATACTTCCACTTTAGCACAATCAAATATACATAAGTATATCTTTAATTTGCACAATTAATGTACATTAATGTTAACAAATTAGTTGTTTCAATTTTGACTTTAAGTCAACCAGCTTTTAGTATACACTAAACTAAGTACGTTTAAAAGGTAGTTTTACATACATTTGTAAATGTATTTACCATGAAATAAATGTATTTACACTTCCAAGATATTTTTGCACATTAAAAAAATGTTTCACTGGGGTAGCATTTTGCTGTGCAGATTTTGGGCAGTTGATAAAGTGTTTTAGAGTTTAAAAGTTAAAACAACTCAAAGCCAGTGTTAAGCAATACAGTATTTGAGGGAGGAAAAACATGCTAATGCACGTTGGCTGTTTTTAGCTGGTATATACTGACATTAACTGGTTGGTCAGCTGGTCTCTTTTTTGTTTTTCATCAGGGCTAGCTTGTCTTAATGCTTGCATTAGCAAATGGCACTAATTTAATGACAACAACAGTAAATATATATAACTATTTTAAAAATGAACAGACCTTTAAAGCATAAAAGGTAAAACAGCTGTTTTTTTCTGAGCAAGAAATACCACCAACAACAGCCTTTCTCACTCTTTCTTTTTTAATTTGAAAAAGACAAAGTTAGAAAGCCTTGCACTTTTTCTCTGTCCAATTCAAGCGGAGAGCAAAAGCTGGACTTTGTTTTCCCTGAAAGTTATTGCATCCCTAATGGTGCTTAAAGTAATTACACTTTGTAATGTTTCTCTTTTCTTTCCTTCAGTGGGCCCCATCAGTGTGTGAGCCGCAGCTCTCTGCTAAATGATGCCATTAACCATATTGCATTTGTTGCCTCTCTGGCTACCCAAATGAGTTTCAGTTCACTGAGAGTTTAATTGACTGAAAACAAGGTTTACTTAAAATTACAGTGGTTAGACCAACTTCCTCGACAATGTAAAGAATGTGTTTTGAGTCACACACTTAGTTTCGGAATAAATGCCATCTGCAAGCCTCTGTTTTATGAGTCAGCGCATTTCAGCGCCGAATTATGATTTCATATTTCATAGATTTACAATCTCAAGATGATCCCAACACAGTCTTGGGGTAATTTTGTTTAACACTTTTTACGGTTAGGTGGATAATTTGTATGAATTTGTACAATCTCATTCATACATTTTGTTATACGATCTGTTTACGCTTCAGTGATGGTAATACTTCGGTGTGGGGTTAAGGATGGACGTTTACTTTTTTCCTAAAAAAATATCCAAACCACGTTCCTTTGTCTGCATTAGCCATATTTTTTACCCCTGATTTCACCTGGCATGTAAACACCTTAAAAATCATTCTGTCAGTCTATATTGAAGTTTTTTTTTTAATGTTCAAAGAAAATGCTTATTGGTGTTTTTATTATTTTTGCCACGCACAACTCCATTCACATGGCCTCATGGGATAGCAAAGTGAGTAGAGAGTATGAGTATCCAAATGCAGCCATATACTGTTTGTGATTATATGTAAGCATTAGAAGATAAATTAATTAACCTTGGTTACATAATTACTTGCTTTTTATTACTAGTTTAAAAGCTGTGGCTCACATTGACAAACTCAATCCAGATTTTGTAATTGGAAATCTGACAAATATTGTTATCTTGCACAATATCTTTTTTGTTTCATGTGTTTATTGTAGTGGTGATTCACTAATATTACTGCTAACAATTATTCAAATTTCAACCTTTAATTTGCAGCTGACAGCTTTGTTTTCAATACAAAAACCAATCTGTCAATCAACAGAAATGTTCAGTCCACACTGAGCAGATGTTTTCATGAATGTTAGAATGTTTGTGAATTTGCTATCGATTATCACATAATTGCACACAAATTATGTTACCCCAACATGATGATTCTTTCACAGGTGTGCAAACAAACAGTATAATGAGATGAAATGGAGACCAAATTAAGACTTTTAATCAAAGGATAGTTCAACAAATATATAAAAAATATTTTCTTAATTACTCATGTTGTTACAAATTCAAAGACTTTCAGGAAACACTTTTAGTGTAGGGACAAATTCTTAATGTTAACTAGTTGCTTCTTAGCATGCCTTTTAATAACATATTGGCTACAATATGTTAATAACATATTACTATATTAATATAGTCTAAATTAAATTCATTTACTAGGTATGCCATGAATTAGGTAGAGAACATCAGATCTAAATTTATTTTAAAAAAAGAATAAATGAACATGCATAGGCAAAAATAATAGATTTTTTTTAAAACTCACCAATGCATTTTTAGTTTAACATTATTTTTATTATAATTATAATTATTTTATTTTTTATTTTTATTTTTTACAAAATTTTGTATAAAGATAATTCTCAACTGTTATAGATATAGCAATTATATATATATATATAATATAAAGTGAAAGTGAAAGTGAAGTGACTTGTGGCCAGGTATGGTGACCCATACCTGGAATTTGTGCTCTGCATTTAACCCATCTAACGTGCACACACACAGTGAGAAGTGATCAACCACACACACACACCGTGAACACACACCCGGAGCAGTGTATATATAGCAATATTTCATAGAATATTTACATTTATTTGCCTATGAATTTATTATGTCTCCAAAAATGTGTGATAATAAACAGGCTTTTAGTCCCGGTGTCTTCATTTGAGTCCTTTTTTGTAACAGAAACTCATATTTTGATTTGAAACCATATAAAATGCTGATTTATGACACACAGTTTAAAAATTTGACATATTTAAAGATGATTACAAAATATTGTCATATTTATAAGAGTGTGCTAAATTAATATCACACATTTTTGAAGACCAAGAAGAGGTCATGGTGAAACATCCAATCATTTGGTATCTTTGAAAAGTCCTGAATGTGCTCTGAACAGGACAGACTCAAAACTGTGGCATGTATAGTCTCAGAGAAATTCACTAACATATAATGTCTTCAAATGAGGCAGCAGGGTCTTAAGAAGTTAAATTTAGATAACAGAAATCTTATTACATTCATAGAAAATCTAGGATTGACCAGATACGGCAAAGCTATCAATTTATCTATATACAATCAAGTTATAACACAGCTTGTTCCGCCTTTCCCTAAAATCTGTGCTGTCATACAACACTGTATCCTCCAGTCACATCCTTGTTTTCTCCTATCTGCTCTGTTTGTTGATTATTGGGGAGTTCGAGCTATTGCACGGGAGAAAGAGCTGTGAGCTGACAAAGAGAAACAAATATTATTGTTATATGATAGGGTTAAACCGACATGCCCTCAGGAGACAGTTTATCTGAACACCCGGGCTGGAGAAAAGAGCGACAGATTCTCACAGTCTTGGCACACATAATAGAATGTCATTCTATTATTTCCGGTGCACAATGAAACTGTACTGTTTGTCTCTACTAACATGAACACAAGAAGGGAAAGAAGAAATATAAATATGGGTGAACTTCCCAAAACCTGCCAAAAACATGTCATATATTTTTGGTACAAAAGCAATTTTTTACAACCGTATTAAAGAGCATTTAGGGGTGAAATGCGACTTTGATGAATTCATTCTAATGATATTCCCTTATATGCTGTATATCCCTGAATCCAACACTTTTATCCGATAAGCCTTCCGAAGCTTGGAACTATAGCTCCCCCAATTGGCTCTGTATCTGTTTCATTTTCCTTTTATTCATCTATCTCTCTCCCTCTTATTCAATCATCCTCTCTCAGTTACTGTTATATGTCTGGAGATGTTCCACACAGCAAATCCATTAAAACAAGCAAACAGTCATTCTCGTATCCAAATACGGTTCAGGCCGAGGGTGCGAGTGTCAGATGAGCTTGTGAAAAGGAACAAAGCTGCTGGCTTTCTCCCTCTGGGAAATCTCTGAAAACATTCATTTTTACCATCCAGGCTCAAAACCACCACTGAGATATAGATCCAAATGACCTCTGTCAGCCACACTGGTTATTCTGGCCCCATAATGGTTGCGGAAGCATGTAATCCATTAAAAAAAAAAAGACTTCAGCTAGCACAACTGCATTTAGGAGCTTGTGGAATAAATTAATCATGACTAACTGAACATTAATACAAAGGACATATGACATTTATACAAAGCCAAAACTACTGATGAATAAAAATATCCTGTATTAGTTCAGAATGAACAAGAATTTACCTCAATGTACATTTAAAGTTCTGAAAAGTTTTTTTTTTATTCTACATGCTTAAGATAATATGCTTAACATACAAAATAAATATGTGGTCACACTTTATATTAGATGGCCTTAAATACTATGTACTTACATCAAAAAATAAGTACAATGTGCTTATTGTGTTCATAATGTATTGCAAAACACTGCTATTGAGGTGGGATACAGGTAAGGTTAGGGACAGGTTTGGTGGTATGGGTAGGTTTAAGGGTGGGTTAAGGTGTAAAGGATGGGTCAACAATGTTAATTATAAATGCAATTACAGAAATTAATTACAGATGCAATTACATATATGTATTTTTATTAATATAAGTTCAATGTAAAATGTGTATGTACACAATAAATGCATTGCACCAAATTATTAATTTAAATGTAAGTACACAGTAGTTAAGGCCACCTAATATGAAGTGGGACCAAATATACACTCCTATTATTGAGAAAATCTTTTTCATTCCACAAAATCTTCTTTCCAGAGGATAAACTGTTATAAGAACTAATAAAAAAATGGTTATTTTAAGAACTGTTCTCTGAAAGGTTTTTTTATGGAACCAACAATTATTCTACGGCACTGCTGTAAAAAACCTTTTTGGAATCTTTATTATAAATAGATAGATAGTTTGTGTTTGCTTTTGATATATTTATGTTTTGCCACAGAGGTAGAGAGCTAAAGTCCCTATTGGATGTGGTTTTGAGATATCCCAGTGTCTCTGCATTTGTAATTTAAGATAGTTTGGTGGTATGTCACAGCTAGTAAGCTAAGTAATAAACACAACCTGCTGGTATATTGAATAGACTGACATTTGCTGCTAATCTGACCCCTTCTCTTTATAGCCCATTTCCCCTTAATTTATTCCATACATCCAAGCCAGAGCAGTGCTCCAGTCGAGCTAAAGAAGAGCTGTAATGACCACATTGATCATGACGGCCTCCACTGGGACGCACTCTCTTCAAGGCTGACCGAACGGACCTTGTGCGCTCTCTCACCCAATCAAAAATCCATCTTCGCCCATCCCCCCAGCCCCCCAGCCAATCAAAAGCTCATCTACCTTACCTCCTCACGGATGGGATACAATCAACAGCGCGTCTAGCCTCGGCCTTTCAGGTGGACATGCCTTTTCCACCCTCTCTGCCTTTACTTAACCAGTGGTGACTGGTGAATGCTTTCACTGAGGTAAACCAATGAAGCGCAACTAACATTAGCCACCTGACAACAGAGAAAAGACCTTGTTCTAAACTCAAATAGAAGATCTCATAGAAAAGTTAGTCCTAATCTCATTGGTACAATTCAAAAGTTGTGTGAGAAACAGCTAGAAATGCTCTTGAATGGCTTTTCAAGTCATATTAACAGACGTGACTCTTTTTTCAGTCAGTATAATCACCATAATTGCATTGTTTTAACCATAATGTCAATCTATAATCTATAAAAAAATTATGGACTGGAGCTTTAAATTTACGTAAATAAATTTCATTTCATTAAAACATAATGTTAATGTACTTTTCACTTATTAATTCAGAATATGATCAAGATTGCACAGAGATGGCGTTTTATAATGAATTTCAGGAGGAGCACGTACGAACGATCGCCAGCTGCTGCCAATCTCCTCATTACTAATTACCCTATCAGAACTCTTTTCGTATTTAAGTTAAATACCGCTCACTTCCTCTCTCTGGCATCTTCGTTTTTTTACATCCCACCGCCTTCCCCTCACAGCCTACCAGAGCCGGGGCCAGACCGGAGGAGAAAGGCCTAAAACAGGCCAGAGTTCTCCACCGGTTTTCCTTCGGGCTGAGTTTCCCGCCACCGTTACCGTTGGGCTTACCATTCGGAGTCACCCGGTTTAGCTCCGAGCTATTTCATTGTCTATTTTCCCGCTACTTCCAATAACCTGCCACTTTTATCATGTATCCCTTCTTGTCTTAACCAGTGTGCACAGATCCACACTTCAAAAATCTACCTGAAATAGTGGACCATCTGGGGATGTTGGGAATACTCTTTTCAACACACTATGCTTTGGGACACACTTATTCTAATCTCAGATACTAATTAGGATGGATAGTATGAACACTGGGTTGGAGTCTCTAATGAGTCGAGAAGTTGAATCAGGTGTGTTTGATTAAGAAGACATGCAAAATGTGCAGTGGTGGTTGTGCTCCATGAACATGGTTGAACACACATAAAAGAAAATGTTAACACCATTACTGACAACATGAAATGAGACAAAAACTATTTATTTGAAATATAATCATATGTGGCACGCAGGGACTTGCCTATATACAATACTGTTTTTTACCTCGTAATGTATAGTTTTTATTCGCAAAAGCTCAATTTAACAACTTTTTACTATAGCTTTTTTTTTTCCTGCAAATATATTCATTGTGTACATTAGATGTAAAGTTACTTCATTTAGCTAGTTAAATCGTGTATTTTTTAGATTAGTTGAAAACAGTAAGCTAGACAATCCCTGTAATTTTGAGATAATTTTAGCATTTACATGTAGTTTGTCAGTGCTTTTGTTGTCTTTCAGTTGTGCAAGAGATTCACCAATCAATAATTCAGCATGTGATTCTTTGTGGTATTACTGACCAAGTAACTGTTAAACATTCAGGTTTACCAAACAACAAAACCTACAGTGAATTAATTGCTGTCTGAATGCATACGTTTTATTACTGAGGTGAAATGCACATTTTCTTTTACAGACATCACCCTGAGAAATTATCACCTTTAGAGTAGTGCTGACTCTGAATAGGAGAAACCAGAGGTGTTTGATTTGTTTTTTAGCACTTTGCTCGGTTGTGCTATTTTGGATAACAACTGCAGATTTACTTGGTTGCTGGTGTGGTCAGTCTGGCTGATTTCATATTGGACCAAGTGAAATGAGCCCATATCCATGTCTTTGTAATATTCTGGTATCATTCAGTGAAGGTGAAAATACATTTTTATTTTATTTTATTTTATTATTATTATTTTTCTATTTTTTGTCTAGCACTTCTTTTCTCAACAAGCCACATAAAATTACGATACAGGCGTTCACCCCACAAAAAAATCTGTCATTATTTAATTACTCTGAAGTTGTTATAACCCCCCCCCCCAAAAAAAAAACAACAAAAAACAAACAAAAATGAAAAACAAACAACAACAACAACAAATAGATATATTGGAAACTGAGAGTAGCCAAATACTTCCTGGTCCCCCTTGACTTCTCTAGTATTTTTTTCATACTGAAGTTGATGGAACAACTGTTTGGTTACCCACATTCTTCAAATCATCTTCTTTACTCATAGAGCAACTTGAGGGTTATTTTTGGGCAAACTATGGGATGTTGCACTCAAAAAATTAAAATTCTGTCATTAATTACTCACCTTCATGTTGTTCCAAACCTGTAAGACCTTTGTTCATCTTCAGAACACAAATTAAGATTTTTTTGTTGAATTCTGTAATCTCTTTGCCTCTCCATAGACATAGACAAGGACATCAGTAAAATAATCCATAATTGAACCCTATAGTGACTATACATGTTTTGATAAGCCATCTTGAACACTAAATAATCTATCCTGTCAAAGAACATGATAGAAATTACTACACTGATACCGAAAGCCACTCCTTTCAATCTAGTGTCCTTCATTTCCAAAGGGAACTATTGAGCTGAGCCCAATAGTCCTCTGGCCAACTGTCAGCACGGCTGATAAGACTACAAAAGAGTCAGTCACCGGCGGCATTGTGCAACCAAACCACAACAAAAGAAGACACGGTGAGTCCTCACTGCCTATCCATCTAAAAAGATCTACTCTTTGAGTGAAAGGATCCCAGTTTTACTTTCAAGGCCTTAAACCATGGTACGGGTGTCAGGGACGCCAGGTCTTTGTGTTCACGCCACATGGGTCATGTCCAAACAAATCGGCCAACAAACCCCGTGACTGGCACATCAATCAGAGGGTGAGTGATGTGAGAAGAGTATTTTCTTTTTTTCGTTTAAGGTAGTGACAGATGCGCTGGTGGTTACATAGGTAATGAGAACCATTTGTTCAGCTCCACCGCAGGGGAAGGATTCATCCAGATTTATTTTTAGAAACAGAAATGGTTCAAGCAGGCCCTTAGGTCTCTTTTGACTGTCTTCTATTCTACCTATATGTCTCCTTCTTGCTCTCACTTGCCTCTTGAGTGTTATTCTCTTTCTTTTTCTTCTGTCTAAAGTACCTGCAGCATCCTCAGGAAGCTGTGCCTTTTGTGCTGGAAAATTGTACAGCTTCATTTGAAAAGGTTACTGCGGAACTTGATAATTTTTTTCTCCCTCAAGCTTAAAATACCAAGTTGTATCTGCAATAGATTTTCAGCTATTTATGTTTCTCCATCAATATCAGTTCAGATTAGTGGGCAACAAATTCTTGGACTAATTATAAATTTAAGACAGATCCGCTTTGGTATGGTGATGGAGATTCTTCAAACCATCATATTCATCTGCTCAGAAGCAGTGTAAAGTATCCAACTGTCATATTTAAAGTGCCCCTTTTATGGGTAATGATAGGTTCATATCTTGGTTGTGGGAGTCCCCAACATGTATGCAATGTGTGCCCCCCCCGGGAGGAGGAGTAAATTCGGAGGAGTATGGGAGGAGAAGGGATGCTTAGATCGAGATACTGAGGGAAATGGGCTTGTGCTATTTATAGGAAGTATCTCTAGCTTTGATTGGGTGATGAGATAATAAGATGATTAGCGGGGAGCGGGCTGATCCAGAGTCGACTTTTTCTTTTGAGAGACAATAATTTTATACACAGTGCACTTTCAGATTTAAAACTTTGCAAGGTGTTTTCATTCACTTAGGTTGGGTGGTTGTTCTGCACGCTTGATAAATAGACTACAGCTGGTTCAAAATGCAGCAGCTAGAGTCCTTACTAGAAC
>JAUCMR010000091.1:14324920-14345858 GCA_032357425.1 Enteromius argenteus | reverse complement strand
GTGGTTACATACTACATACACATCTAGTTACTATGGAAGTACACAAGTATTAGGGACACTTAATATAAAGTGGGACCGATTGGACTTATGTCAAACAAATTGTACTTTATTCTATAGTGTTGTTATCAGATATGCCAGGTGCAAAATATAATTTCTTTAGAAGAAGTTTCTTTGTGAGTGTTAATTTTGACCTTTTGCTCCACCAAGAAAGGTACATCTTTCATTGTCATCTACATTTCTTCATAGGTCATCCTGCTTGGCCCACACTAAAATGAACAAATATACAGCTTTCCATCTACACTAAATACAGTGCTGTTAGTTTGAAGAAGAGGCAGCATGTATGAATCATCATTATTGCTCTTATATACTGTCCATTCGAGAGAGGTTAATTTGCTTGAAGTGACTGGATCTTTTCTCTATTTTGCAATGGGTTATTCCTCCCAGACCTGAAAGCGGCACTCCACATCTGATAGGATGGGGACTATGTCCAGTGTTGCGGATGGATGCCATGACACCTGCTCAGCAAGAGGGACCATGAGAGATTGACTTACATACTGTACTGGACACTAGCCAGTGTGTCATGTCTTATTTCTGCTCAGCCGGAGGACCGTAATGCCAGTTGTGGCAGCTTCATAAGTGTGCCTTTGACACTTCATTGACTCCGGCTGCAGTGCGATGCTGACTGCGAGATTGAACCTGTTTGCAGACAAAATCCCACCTGACTTCAATAAGAACAAGGTCAATAAGTTTGACAAGGACCCACAAGCTCTTTGCAGTGTCATTTACTGTACAAATTTATTACTTCTGCCTATCCAAACCAAACACTGACTGCTTTTTTCCTTAATGTTTTGAATTTGTCAATCTCTGATAAAGATTTTCTTGATGTTCCAAATACTTGTATTTAGAAAGGAAGCATTAAATTGAAGTGACAGAATATAACATTAATATAAAAAGTATTACAGTTACACACACGTTTGTTACCAAAGACTTTTATCACTTTTATACTGACCAAACAATATTTGAAGATTTTATTTGGAAAAAAAAAAACAGTTTTTTTGTTTAGTTTTTTTTTGTTGTTTTTTTCAAAATCATGTTTTTTTTTATTATGTTATAATGTTTTATTGTTTTTGTTAGCTGTTCTTTTTAGTTTTTTTTATTTAACCTAGTCAGTTTGACTGAGATTAATTAGAATGCACAACGAAAAAACACAATTTTTGAGAATTGTTAAAAAAAAATGTTTTCGCAAATGAACTTTTCATTTTCTATCGTCTAACCTTAAACCTTACAGAACATTTTCATTCTTAAACTTTCAGATAAACATTTTTTTTTTCTGCAGGCCAATCCCCACAATGTAGTATAAACAAGCACACACACAAACATTTATAATAATAATAATAATAATGAATGTTTCTTGGGAATTAACATTGGAAAATACATCATAACAAACAGTTTTCCGCCCTTCATCTCACTGAAGTCAATGAATGAGAACCTTCAAGTGGCATTTTTATGAAGTTAGAAAATGCTACTTTCACTTGCTATACAGCTGCTGATCTTTTGCTGGACATTTAGAAGACCTTATGAGTCTAAGTGACCCATCATTTTCATGTTTAATGTTGTCTCATGCTCGTGATATATGTAAAGTAACTCCTTACTAAAGTTTCTTTTGACCGGTTAAAAGAGTTTTTAAAAAGGAATATTGCACATTATAAGGTCAAACTTGTCAAAACTGCCCTTATGCTGCTAAATGACTCAGCCAAGAACATTCTACTCCCTCCTGAATTATCATCTGGATGGCAAGATCTCTCCAACTGTGCCCAACATCATTAGGGATTCTCTAGGTTTCTCTGCAGGCAGGATATCCATCATTAAGATTAATGTCTTACCACATTTCAAATTCCTATTTTCATGCCAAGCCTCTGTCCAGCTTCTGGTCGTTTTGACAGTGAACATCCAAAGATGTCTAAATTCAACAGATTTTCCAAAAATACAATTTAGTATGTTAGCATGACCACACATGCATGGCATTTTTCAATATTGAGCTGTTTTTCTAAACTATTTCATATTCCAACTGACACTTTTTGCTTCAGCGTGTAGTAAATAAACAGCAAAGTAAACTGCACATGTCAAACGATTTCTTTAAAAAAAAAAATAGTCACATATCTCTCTACTCACTGTTCCAATATAACACCCGCTTCCATTTCTAACACTCGCTCTCTCTTCATGTGCCTCCTGTGGGCAGTGTTGTTTTATTGGGAACACCTGTACTGCCCGCACTAAATTAATTTCTAAAGGCCGGTGGTGAGGGAACTCCGCCACCCACAATAAATTCAGCTCGCGGGGGAAACAACCAGGGGAATCAACTTTTTAAAGCTACACTGATGGGAGATGTAGTTCTTCTGATACACTCTACTATTTGTGAGGTTGAGAGTGTGTATTTATGCCAGGAGGAAGAGGAAAAGAGCTTTATGTAGACATATGTCATAATGGAGGGAAAAAAATATAAGTGAATTGAAGTGGTGCTATTAGCACAGCAGCCTTGTAATCATCTTAACGCAGTGTCTTTTCATAGCCTGGCTAAACGAAAGAGCTCGGTCCTATAATTGAGGATAATGTCGTATTATTTTAAAGCCTTCATGTACTTGGGATTGACTCTGAGAGCTTTAGATATAGTCTTATGATCTGATAATGCTGCTTAAGGGTTTCTGGGTTGACTATTTTAAGGATCGCTTTGAGAGTGAACAATGAAATCATAGAGTTTTCTGAGTAAAAAGACCCATATTTACAAATGAAACTACATGAAATCCCAAAAGTTTACTATGATTTTGTGAATAAGAAAGATAATGGAGTTGATCTTGTTCTGTCAGAATTATGTATTTACAACTTTATTATCTTAAATTTGTGGTAATTTGGTGGAAACTTTTACAGAAGCTCATTCAACTTGACAAATTAATCAAATATGGAAATAAAAAAGTTTTATTATTCACATACAATTTCTTTATAGGTAATTTATTACAGAGTTATTACTATTCTTTCTTAGTTGTTTAGTATTTCACTGAGACTTCACCACAGCATGAAATATATAAAAAAGCATCAATAACGCAATTAATGCACATCTTTTGTGCTCAAATAGTTGCCCTAGCACTAAAAAGCTTCCTCTTGTCACTAAATAACAAATGGAAAGACAACAACATGAATCTGCCCAACACAGTCTTCTTTTAAAAAAGATTTTAAAATGTAATTACTATAGCGCCTTTCATACAAAAATTACAGCTTGATGTTCTTTGGTCAGCACACAGAAACATTTACAAGGAACATTTAAAATAGAACCATTTAGCATGGAATCAAACATAATCATTGCCGTTTTGATCATCTGCAAACCATCCATTTGGGCTTGTAAAAAAAAAGCAATTAGCACAGCTTGTTTCCCAGAATTCATAGTTTGGAGAAAAACACTGTTTCGTAGGACCTTTGATTCCCACAGTGAAACAGCAGAGCGGTATGTAAATAATGCAGCTTAAAGTGCTTTTTCCAGCTTCCTGTCACCACAGGAAGCACCTATTCACAAGGTAGGGGGTCTTTAAAACCACATAAAGAACAACTGCTGGGATAGCAGAGGGCCCAACAAATCCAAAGTGGTTCAACCCTCTGAGAAGCAGCTCTCATTCCAACCAGAACTCCAATTTAAAAGCTCTCACCACCATTACAAATGAGTCTAACAGAGCACAAGAGAGACCACACAGCAGCCAGCCAAATCCTCAAGACAAGAGCGGCGGCTTTACTCACTCTGTGAAATACAACGATTGTTCAGTAGAAGTGAAGACTCGTAGTGTCCATAGGAACCCCTCGAATGGAGACGAGGCCTTTTAGGGGGACTGCTCCCATGGTGCTTTGTATCTGTAGCCGTGGTGGCTCAGAGCTGTCCAATGGGAGGTCTTATGCTGTGATTGTCTGGTACAGCTTGCAGGGAAAGAAGCTGCAAAGACCCAGGAAGGAAGGTCGTAATGGGCCAAAGATGTGTCTGTGAACAATGGTGATCTCTTAGTATGGCAGTGGGGAGATAAGCAGCGTTTCTTTTGCTTGGCATGGCATTAAAAGCACACTTGCTGTTTCTGGAGCGATCGCGGTTGGTGAAGGCAAGAAACAGCAGCCCTGCATGTTCATGTTATTGCCGCATGAGAGTTTGATGCTCCGAGAGTGCCATATGGTGGTCACTTGCTATAATGCAGCATTGCACTACGCTTCAGTAGCCAGTAAATAGATGATGTACCAAATGTGACCCTGGACCAGAAAACCAGTCATGAGGGTTGGTGTTGCTGAAATTGAGATGTATGCAATATCTGGAAGCTAAATAAGGATTTGTTAGGATAGGACAATATTTGTCAGAGATAACTATTTGAAAATCAAGAATGTGAGAGAGCAAAATATCTAAATGCTGAGAAAATCGTATTTGAAGCTGTCTAAGGCCCTGTTTACATCTGGTTTTAATATGCATTTTCATCAATCTGATCAGAGGAGACACATTACCGTTCACACCTGGCATTTAAATGCATCTCTTTTGCCCACTTTCGAACACTTCTGTCCTGATTCAATCGAGAGAAATGTGAAAGTTCTTACATGTGTACAATTCATACAGTTACATGTGGATGTGCATTAATATGTTAGAGTCCAGCTGTTTCAAACGAAGATGCTCTACAACATACTGTGCAGCTTTTCCAGTAATTTCAATCCAGTGGATGAAATAATCTCACACAACTGAAGTATACTCGCAAAATGAAATGGAGGAAAAAGAAGAGAAGAGCAGCCACTTTTGTTTCTGCAGTGTTAGCCGCAAAACCTCTTCGAACGATGTGGACTCGCTCTAGTGTTTTGAAACCATCAAAGTGGCTCCTTTCCCTGCAAACTGTACCAAACTGTATTCGTAGGCCTAAACACTGCGCAATAATAAAACAATAACACTAAAAATAATATGAAAACACTGTATATTCCGAGTATTTCTCCAATGTGACCAGTCGCAGGCAGATTATTCATTAATTATCTCATGACTGCCGCAACACCGAAAATGCTTACAAACGGCTCACTTGCATAATGTTTCACGGCAAAAAGGAATATATTACACATATAATAGGGTATCATCTAATGTTAAATAAGTTATTTTAACTGAGAATCTGCCCAAGGCTGCTTATGTTACTGCTGAAAAAAATACTAAGTGCTACGGATATTACCATTCATTCAGGCAACAGCGGAAGTTATTTTACACAACTATTTAAAGCTTCCGGTTTTTGAACGCAGAGCGTGAAAAAGGCCCATAGACATGTCTTTCAGTGATTACTATGGTGAAACAGTCGTTAATGAGGCATCTAAATATATGGTGTAGACAGCATTTTTGTTTCACAGAACCAATCATTGCCTGGGTTGCAAAGGCTATGTACTGTATGTGTGGGGCAGAGCTACAAAAATAGAGGCAAGACCCTTTTGGGGTAGGGGCGTGTTTGTTTTGGTGATTTCAAATATCAGCACTGGCTTCCAGAAATAGCTTACCCTGCCTTTAATTTTAACCGATTACTACAGAAGTATTACAGTATTTTACCTTAAGATCACAGTCATTTTTTGGCTAGAAAAGTCTGGGTTTATAATCGATGCTACTTTAATTCTATAGTAACCCAGGAAAGCTCTTTTGCCCTTTTAAATAAAAGACAAAATGTAAAGACACAACATGCAAACAGCTGTGGTAATTAATTTGATTGTAGTCTACCAGATTTTCAACCAAGAAGGAAACCACAGAAAAAGATTTACCTATGTTTCATGGCTTCCTGTAAATACAAGCTAAAAGATTGCTTCACACATCCTAAATCTATCTCCAAATGCAAGGGTGAGTGGATCAGTGAGTGAATTTAACACCTCTTTGTGGAGTTTGGTAGATGAGGTTTGATAAATAGCCCTGACCTCTTCGATACGCGGCAGAAGTAATGTAGCAGCACAGTGTGCTAGTGTTAGAGGCTGGGTGCAGCACATGCCCTCTTCATTATTCAAAGGTAAAGAGACCCCCGGGCATCCAAGACAGTCAAGCGAGTCCACCGGCATGATGGGAACGAGAAAGCAGGACTCATCCGCTGGGAACGGCATGCTTGGTTCCAACTCGAAAGAGGAACTTAACCCATGCCTTCTCACCTCTCTGGTTCCTGACAGACAGTAGTTATTAAAATTTCATGACAGAAGTGACAAATGTTTGTTCCACGTACACCATGTTCCATTACATACATGTTTAGTGCTACTACATTGTCAAAATAATTTTCTTTAATCATTTTCAAAGTATTTTTGTCATGTTTTACAGTACAAGTATAACTTAGCTTTCTTATAACAAGAAATTGTATTTATAAAATTATTTTACTGTTAGAAATGTATCAAAATTCCCATTTTGCATGTCAAACACCTTTACACCACCAGATTATTTTCTTCACCTCATCAGCCATTTTTTTTTAAGATTTATGCTTAAAACAAGAAAGAAAAAAACAGTTCATGGTGTAAAAAAAAGAAAAAAGCTTAATTCAAAATATAAATTCATAACATCTTATTAAGATACATATCATATACACACCTCTCTCTCTCCCTCTCTCTCTCTCTCTCATATATATATATATATATATATATATATATATACACACACATAGATATATACTGTACATGCATATATTAGTACTCTGTATGTTTATTATGTACATATGCACACATGCATGTATATATTAAAGAAAATTTTACATTTATATATCAAATATATATATATATGATATAATTTATATGATTATAAATATATACAGTACATGTAAATAAATATTCTGTACCTGTGTGTCTTGACGTAATGAACACACAGCGCATACACTTATTATATTAACAAAACCTTTTTTTTGGATATGATTAATTACGATTAATCAGTTGATGGTTTGATTATTTATATATATATATATATATATATATATAGATAGATAGATAGATAGATACAATATACAATATGTGTTGCTAAACAGCATGAATATATAATATATGTTCATGCTGTTTAGCTTCTGAAATACATATTCTTCTTATTGAGTTTGCAAACAACAGCCTTTTGTGCCATTATTTATTATTTCCTCCTTTTCTTATTGTCTTGACGCTTGATCCCCTGGAGGCAAAAAAGGTTTCAATTCCAAAATGTGCCTTTTTTGGCCCGACTTTGCGTCAGTAGTGAGTCTAGTGACTATGTTGCCTTAAAATAATAGCTCACTAGGTTATGGAAAAGATCACAAGTGTACACACAGTCAACCTGCATTCAGAAAAAGGTCTAGAGGCCACTGGGTAGCATCTGGTGGAGACAAAAGCAATTCTAGCAGCCCTCTGACCCTTCACTGGAGTCTTCCATTCCTTCATGCAGCCTCCAGAAAGATTTCATCTATAAACTCCCTCAGTTTGGTCTGACATGTCTCGCCATCTCAAAAACAAATAATAAAACCTTCTCTGTTTGGGTGACAGCAAGAATTAAAGACAATGACAGGCCCCAAAGAGCAGAGCAGGGCGTCCCGTTTCTGACAGCATGTGACAATGCGAGTCTCAACACTTCAGATGCTCGTGTTTATCATGACAGGTATAGATCTGTACAGACACTTTTGGCAGCTTGGTAATTTCTCGACATCACTTAGTTATGAACAAAGCAGTGTGGGAAATGATCCTGTCATAGATTTTGCAGCACTGCATAGTCCCAACAGGTTTTCCCAGGGCTTTTTTTTCTGATTATTGTACCACAGAATTTGCAGTGACATTTTTCATGAATTGCTACTTGCTGCCTTTTTTTTTTTGTTTTTGCAGTGAATTTCTCCAATAATCAATATAAAATTGTGTAATTAAAGTCATTAACAGAGGAGTTGAATTACCTGTTAGTATTGTAATGCATAATACTGTAGCTATAATATAATATACGCACACAGTATTTATTTATTTATTTTCATGTATTGATTTCAAGGACTTCTTTATAAATAATGATTATATGGTCTGCTCTGTTTCATGTCAGGAATGTATTTATAGTTTATCTAGGCCTATATTCTCAAGCACAAAGTCATATATAAACCCACACCATATTTAAACCAACAGACATAACTCACAGTCTTACCAAACTGACTATGAAAAATGGATGTTTGAGAACATAAAACTACAATCCATCCAACACACACTAGTTTCACACTTGAGGCCATTAAAAGGTGTTTAGATGTCTGTGAGAAGGTTAGCAGCTCTTTCTGCACAACTTGGCTAACAGCTGTGCCTCGTGTGCCTCGTGTTTCAGTTTCGACTTAAACATCTGTCGATAAAAGCCCAGTGGTCCCTTGCTTCTGATGTGTACGGCACATAAGATCATTAAAAACAGGCAGCCGTCACCCCGTGTGCAGCAGTGCAGCAGGCATGACGGGTAAACAGTATGCTAGCTCATTAGCAATTGACAATGCAGAGAGCGTCGGCTTAAAGCAGCCATCAAGAATGTGAAAGCAGCGGATTTATTCCCAGGGCGAAATCAACAGTGGAATTAATTCTCGAAACGGGGAGGATGAGCTAATGTCAAAATCCGATTCATTTATTCATAAGTAACCTTCAACACCAGGCGTGAGGTGACAGTGAGATGACGAACCAATCAGTGTGGAGATTTACTCAGTCTGTCTCAATATTCACCCTTCTGAACCTGAGAGAGAGAAAGAAAAAGAGAGATTGTAACCATGAAAACATAATCAGAAACTTAAAAAGTTTAATTGCATTTGTGAATCTGGACCACGAAACCAGTCATAAGTAGCACGGACATATTTGTAGCAATAGCCAATTATTGTATGGGTCAAAATGATTGATTTTTCTTGTATGCCAGAAGTCATTTGGACAACCTTAAAGAGTGTGGTAAAGTTAGTTTTAGGTTTGATATTTGCTGGATATTCGCCTAGGCTGCTTTAGGGAGCGTCTGCAAATATACCTCTTAGTCAAAACGAAGTACAAAAATATATACAAAATTATGTTGACAAAGCCATATAGTAAATGCCTTGTGGGCAAACTAATTGAAAATATTTAACCAATACATTGCCTTAGATAGTAACCCCCCCCCCCCCCCCCAATGTATGTACATTACACAAATATTTTTAGAAAACAAACAAACAAACAAAAAAACAGTAATTCATCAAAATGTGGTCCTCCATGTTCCAAAGCTTGTAGTTACATGACTGCCTTATACAGATTAGTTTTTGTCCATTACTGTATGTACAGTACACAACTATGTTCTTTACAAAATGTTTCTCCATTACTGTATGTACAGTACACAACTATGTTCTTTACAAAATTAATACAATTCACCATTTTTGTTTCATATTCTAAAGGTTGTAGTACATTTATACCTACAAAACTGACTTATTACAGGCTAAATCTTGGAAATATCACCCTTAGTGTACATACAGTAAATAATTATTCTTAGAAAACAATCACTGTAATTGACCATTGTGTTTCAAAGGTTCTAATATGTTTGTAGTTACAAGACTGACTTACTACAGGTAAACTTTTTTGAAATATCTTCCTTACTGTACATACTGTACACAAATATTTGTATAAAATAAATTACTGTACTTTTTTCTTCATGTTCTTCAAAAACCTTTTTGGTGAATTAATTATAATATATAATATTATATTATATATAATATATTATATAATATAATAATAATAATATAATATATAATAAATAATATATAATATATATTATTTCTAAGAATAATTATTTACTGTATGTCCAGAAAAGTTTCTTTTGGCAAACTTTCACCTGTAGTAAGTCAGTCCGACCACAAGCAATATACTACAACCTTTGTAACATGAAAAATCATTTTGGTGAATTACTTTAATGTTTTAATAAACACATTTGTGTACTGTACGCACAGTAAAGGTGATATTGGCAAACTTTCATCAGTAATAAGTCAGTCTGGCCACTTTGAGCGTATTAAAGTCTTTGGAACATGAAAAAAAAAGAAAAGAAAAAGAAAAAAACTTGGGGGATTTAATGTTTTTGTAATGTTTTTGTAATGTAAAAAGATGTGTACTGTACATACAGTAAGGGATATATTGGCAAAATTGCACCTGTAGTAAGTCAGTCTTCTACAGCCTTTTGATGAATTACAGTTTTTTTTTTTCCTAGGATTAATTATTTACTGTATGTACAGTAAGGAAGATATTGACAGAATTTCAGCTGTAGGAAATCTGTACTGTATCTAGGAATGCACTACAGTTTAGAGTATGGAAAAATAGTATTGGTAGAATATTTTATTATAAAGTATTTGTGTACTGTATATACAGTAAAAGATGTATTGGCAAGATTTCACTCGTAGTAATTTATTAGTGTAACTAGGAATGTACTCCAGCCTTGATGAACAGCTGTTTAGGTACTTACAGTGTACTGTACATATATGAAATAAGGTATTGGAAAAATGTTGCCTGTAGTCACCTATAATACAAGCTTCACAGTTTGGCAGTGTGTTGTTTTATAAGGTAAAAGTCACTTTAATTAAATTACATTGGACGTTTTAAACCCAGTCTGTGTAATTTTCAGACTGTCCCTTACTCATCAAACACTGATACAGTGCATCAAAGCTTTCTCTGGCTTAAATTTGCTGCTACAATACGCTTAGGCAGTTTTGAAATAACATTTTATGTCAATATAAATTTGCTGCATGATGTTAAAACTCATTGCGGTAGAGATATCTTTGTAACACTGTCAACTCTATAGAAAAGAGGCAATTGAAAGTGAATGTCTGGCGAATATCTAACCTAAGACTAATTTAACCGCGCTACTTTTGTTTAACTATTGTTATTAACATAGTTACCAAATTAAAAAAAAGTATGCATTATTGTACGAGACTCGACTCAACTTCATAACCACAACAAAGTTTATTGGACACACTGTACTTTATTGGACAACAAACTTTGTGTTTTATTGATTCCATTTTGTATACAACCCCAATTCCAGAGAAGCTGGGACGTTTTGTAAAATGCAATAAATTCAAGAATCTGTGATTTGTTGAATTGGTACAAAGAAAAGATTTTCAATGTTTTCACTGACCAACAGTAATGTATTTTGTAAAAGTATTAATAAATAAATACACATTTTTAAATAAGCTGGGACAGTTCAACAATGTGTCACGTCAATCTTCCTTTAATATTCAGATCTGAACTGCAGGTAGGTCAGTATAACACATTCACTCCGCTCTATAAATCCAGAGTAAGAGCTGTCATTGTCTTGATATGATAACCATGGACTTCCCATGAAAGACATGACAAGACAAAATCCATTTTTTTTTTCCCCAGAAACAAGCTGAAATGTGGATTCAACTGAGGTGTCTTCCTTACCCTACAGGTACTGTGGTTTCTCTGGATTCCCTGAATCTTTTCACAATATTATTTATGGTACTTGGTGAAATACCTAAATTTTGTGCAATTTTGCATTGTGAAATGTCATTTTTGATTCTTTTGACACTTCTCTCATGAAACTTGGCACAAAGTGATGCGGCTTCTTTTATACCTTGATCAGTTCGCCTGCTTACTTTAAACCATTTTAAACCATTTTTTTCAAGTGGATATTCTATAACCTTTTCACTTTTAATTTGCCTCTGTCCCAACTTTTTTGGAATGAATTACAGCCGTCGGAGTCAAACTTCCGGGTTTGTGTACCCCTCAACAGCGTTCGAGTTTCAAAATGGCCGCCAGGTGAATAAGGCGAATGGGGTTCCATGGCCGAGCAGCTGCATCCAAGCCATACATCACCAAATGCAACGCAAAGCATCAGATGCAGTTGTGTAAAACACGCTTCCACTAGACTCTAGAGGAGTGGAGATGCGTTCTCTGGAGTGACGAATCACGCTTCTCTATCTGGCAATCTGATGGACGAGTCTGGGTTTGGCGGTTGCCAGGAGAACGGTACTTATCTGACTGCATTGTGCCAAGTGTAAAGTTTGGTGAAGGGGGGGTTATGGTATGGGGTTGTTTTTCAGGAGCTGGGCTTGGCCCCTTAGTTCCAGTGAAAGGAACTCTGAATGCTTCAGCATACTGTACCAAGACATTTTGGACAATTCCATGCTCCCAACTTTGTGGGAACAGTTTGGAGCTGGCCCCTTCCTCTTCCAACATGACTGTGCACCAGTGCACAAAGCAAGGTCCATAAAGACATGGATGACAGAGTCTGTCATAGATGAACTTGACAGAGTCCTGCACAGAGTCCTGACCTCAACTCGATAGAACACCTTTGGGGTGAATTAGAGCGGAGACTGAGAGCCAAGCCTTCTCGTCCAACATCAGTGTGTGACCTCAGAAATGTGCTTCAGGATGAATGGTCAGAAATTTCCATAAACACACTCCTAAACCTTGTGGACAGCCTCCCCAGAAGAGTTGAAGCTGTTATAGGTAAGGTTGGACCGGCGTCATATTGAACCCTATGGATTAGGAAACTTAAGTTCATGTGCGAGTCAAGGCAGGTGAGCGAATACTTTTGGCAATATAGTGTATGTTGCCATGTTGGGTCTTCCAATTACTAGTATCATTCTTTCTTGATATTTCCCTGAGCATTTGAATCTTATCAGGTGTTATTAAGTGTCATGCATCAGCTCAGTTTCTATAAATATTCTCTCCAGCACAAAGGTAGCAGTCGGTTTTGAGTGAGTGACTGCTTACGGTCATGTCCCTGTGCTGCTGTTGCCACTTTTAACATTTGTCCGTAAAATATGGGTGACTCATAAGTTGTCAAATGACTATGGCATGGCCTCCTAATGCAAAAGCAGGGTCACCTCTGCCACATAGATGATGATTGCTACATCATTCAACAGCCCAACATCAATCTGTGTGTCCGTTATTGGCCTCCAGAGACATCCCAAACCCTCTGTCACATCCTTTTCTCTCCCCTCATATCCCTCGACCTCTCCTCTCTACCCTCTGATCATCTAGTCTACTCTCCATGAGATGATGATGGATTTGAAGCGTCACAGAATCACCATGTTCCTCACCGTTTACAAACTGCCCTGTCAAAAGCGACATAGAGGCCACGCTTGCCAAAAATACTCTACCTCCATAATCATTTGAAACTTTCAAGTCATTATACACAGAAAATATTCAATTCCATGGAGATTTGGAAACCTTACGTGAATCAAATAAGCTTTGCACTGTGTTGCCATTGATAGTAAATATCTCTGATTCATGCAAAATGGATGTCATTCGAAATAAAGGCTTACATTTGGTCTCTTACAATTGGCATACTTCAGTAAAAGTGAAGATACTTGTATGGAAATTGACTCAATCAAGTTAAACCATTTAACCTATTGCATCATCCATTAAACCATTAAACCTACTGGGCAGTCGTGGCCTAATGGATAGGGAGTTGGACTTGTAACCCAAAGGCCAAGGGTTCGAGTCCCATGTCCCATGAGTCCCATTTGAACACTTGGATCAAATACAGAAAATAAATCTTAAATAATGTCTAAGTAGACAAATGTTCAAGTGCAAAGTCCACATGTGTGGGAATTTGTACAAGCCCTCTGCGATTGCACTGTGGAGATCCTCACAGGTTTCTATTTACAACGAGTTTTACAGCGTTGAGCAATTGGCAGCATTGAAAAATGTTGCCAATCATAGAAATATCTATTGATTTCTTTGAGTTTTTGTTTAGTGTTGAGCTCTGCAGGCTTGCCAATTATCTCATTGTAACAAAGTGAAGATGCAATGTAAATAAGAGATTTGCTGTGCAGTGAAGACATATTTGTTGCTTACAACAATTGTAATGAAATAATTTGTGTAGCAGTTTTGCTAGTCATGCTGCGAAGATGAGAACTGACCAAATACGCACTACAAAGTTTTAGAAGATGCATACTCCAAACTGCAATGACTAACATAGTGATAACCATAGCAATGGACAGGATAAAATGTCAAAATAGATTACAGAGATAGCTTGCCCAAAATTCTTTCATTCATTAATTACTCACCCTCATGATGTCCCAAACCTGTAAGACATGTTCATCCTCGTAACACAAATTAAGATATTTCTGATGAAATCCAAGAGCTTTTTTTTAGTATAACACACTGTAGTCACTATATAAATTTTCCAAAAGAAAACCAAGCGTTCACTGTGGTAGTCTTAATATTTTCATTTACTATATACTCTCTTAAAATATAATTTAATCATTCATCTTACCCCCCCAATTTCTGAAATGGGCAATAAACTTGCAAAACAACAATGTATTTAAAGAACATAATATAAGTTATTCGCTCTTAATCTTGGAATGCAGCCTAGATGTAAATGCCTGTGCCAGGTTCTGGTGAAGACTTCAATAGATACAGACTGAATGACAGCCAGAATGTTTTAAATTGGATGGAAATCCCTCCATAAATGCACAGCGCAGGCATTGAGAACCTTTTTGGACATTAATAGGACTCTGCTGTAGGCTCTTGATAATAATAATAGGCACTTGAACCTCTGCTGAAAATAACATTTGTGGTTATGTGCATTACACGCTCCACAGAGCCTTTTAAAACTACTATAATAAAAGCATTTATTGCTTCATACAGCCATATTATGTGACTTACGGGTATTTCTCTATGTCTAACTGGTGTTTTCTAGCCTGTTACCTCAGTGCCGTCTAGTGGCAATTGATCAAAAGGTCTTAAAGGATAAATAACCCCCCCCAAAAAAACGGAGCTAACAAAAATACAAATCAACAGACATATAATTCATTAATTTACTTAAATTAAAAAAAGTGTACAACACATTATGATTTAACAATATACATAGTTCTACTCAAATCAGAACAGAACTTTTCTTATATTACTCTACTTCTGTATAGAAATTCCTTTTAATCATTTGTCTTCAGACAGTCAGAAAAAAAAAAAAAAAACAGATAACAAATAATAACAATAATTCACATCTGTCAGATGAACTCTGTAAATGTTATTTTGCAGTGGAAATATTATGAAAATAGCAAACATTTACACAGTTAACAAATACTTTATCAGCTAGTGCCAACTTGAGAACCTCCAGATACACAATGACTTTTGATGCTTAGTTAAACTGCCCAAAACAGCATTTTACTATAACTTTGTTGTTTTTAAAATGTATATCGTGTGAACCTCATGAACAAGTCTGTGTCATATTCCACCAGTAAATTAAAAGGAAAAAAGAGAAAATAAATATATTTTGCATATATTCTTACATGAGATTACAACTTTTTACTGTAATTTAAAAAAACAAAAAAAAAAAACATTAAATTTAAAATCAGCATAAATTTAAGGCAGTACAAAATAACCATAATGTATAGATAATTCAATTCTATTTTTTTCCCCTTTCAAATTTGACTGAAATATGACCTGGCAATGTTCACTCATGAACTGTATTAATGTATTTGTTAGTGCTGATACATTTTCTAAAGCATGTGTATCCTAAACCATAATATGAAAAAAAAAAAAAAAAAAAAAAAACTGAAATGATATTATTCCAGTTTTCACACCCCTGGGCTGGGCTGGTGAGCAGGGATCAAACTGGTCTGGACTGTATTTTAGACCCAGCCTGTGTAAACATCAGTTTGAGAAAGACAATGTTTAAGAAGAGCAGTTAAAGAAACAACATTTGGCAAAACTATAAGTTACCCGATTCATTCTGTGCTTCATTTAGTGCATTCCAACACAACAGCCAGCGTGCGGGAGACTTCCAAAAGCTCTAATGTGCCTTTGGTAAAATACACTGATTCATCTTTGGGAGCTGAGCAACATTCAACAGTCCCTCATGTGTGTGAGTAAACTAATAGATGTATGGGAAGACAAAGTATGAACAGCATTTTCTCATAAAATGGTGATCTTTGGAATGTTTTAGATACAAATGTGGCCCTGAACGTTAATTTCCAGCTACTTAGTAATTCTTAATGTTATAGTGTATCTATAATATTATAGCCCACTATAAATATAACTGTAAAATTGATTCATTTAGATTTCTCTTATATTCCAAGATGTAACTTTTGGTATTGCAGGCTATTGGCATTGTATTGAATTTACCACTACATCCACAAGAGATGAGTTGCTGTCTTGTGCCAGAATTTTTTTGAATAGTTTATATATTAGCTGTTCTGAAATAATTAATGTCAAGCATTTCCCCCAATGTTAAACTAAAAGTAATTAAACAATTTAGTTTTTAGTGTCTGATCAAGATGAGTGTAAAGGGGTGAATCTATTGCATACTTTAATTTATTGTGACATTCTTTGATTATATATATATATATATATATATATGAGCACGATCTCACAGCAATCTGTACATATTTTCGAGGGTGGCTAATTCGTACGACCTCACTCGTACCAATACATACGATTTTTGCTAAATCGTATGTATTTTACGAGTTGCCAATTCGTATGAATTTGTAGGAATGACCTACACCTAACCCCGCCCCTAAACGTCACCGGGGTTAAGACATATCATACAAAATCGCATGAGGTCATACAAATTGTACGAATTAGCATGAATTTGCTACCTCATACGGATACATACGAATTGGTCGTGAGACTGTGTTGTGTGTGTATATAAAGTTCATCAAAGTCCTAAAGCAAGAATGGGTATTGTTTTAGTTTTAGAACAACTTTAATGAAAGGTTTTGATCCACTTCAAATGTTGACTACTGTATATTATATATATATATATATATATATATATATATAGAGAGAGAGAGAGAGAGAGAGAGAGAGAGAGATTCATTGTCGTTACTTAGAATTCTTTGATTTTGGGGTAAAATATTATTTGGATATTTGTCTGTGAGATTCACCTACAGATTTTTCTGAAGAGCGTAAAGATTGTCGTCAAAATGAGTTCGCTTTGTGAACGTGTTATGCAAATAGTTTTTTTGTACTAAATTAAACTTCATTTAGTAACAGTTTCAAGTGACAAAATGGAACTAGTGTTTATCTTTAAGACAGACATGCATGAAATACTTGGTAAAAACTTAAGCAGCACTTTACTTTACAGTCCTGTTCTCCATGTATGTACTATGTACTTATTATAATTAACAAGGTACTGACCCTAAACCTAAATTTAAGCCCTATTAAGTCCAAGTAGTTACCTTATATTATTGAGTACTTTCTTGTTTAAGTACACAGTTACAGTACACTGTAAGTATACTACTGCAAAATAAAGTGCAACCCTTTATTTCGAGTGTTTTATAATGTAAGTGAATCAGTAGATGAGCAATGACTCTGCTGACTGCTACGACATTATGACATTACAATTTAAAAGAAAGGCATTTTAAACCGCTTGAAACTACACTTTCCCAAAGTTAAATTTGGGAAGATATTCTGCTAAAAACACATGAAGCACACTTTGCTGAGAGGTGAGATTTAAGCGAGTCTGGGTGTGTGTTTTGTGCACACAGCAACAATGTAAACAAATGTTAAAAAAGAAAAGAAAAGAAAAACAAGGCTTTGTTTATCAGTCTTAAAGGTCATTTGCACTGATAGTGATTTGCAGTGACAAAGTTCTTTTCCATTCATTTTCAATGAAAGTTTGCAAAATGACACAAAGTTTAACTTTATATCTGACCTGAATAAAAACTGTATTTATTTTGCATTATTAAATTTGAGACCTCTAAAGGTCAAGATCGAATATAGTGCACAAGACATGAACTATATCTTTATATTGCGTCAAATTGCTCAAACTCTGATTAAAAATGAGTACATTTCCTGTCAATTTGTTGCTGCAAAACACTGTAAGTGTGAACACACCTTATAAATCAATTACTGCAAAATAGCATTTCATATTAATCAGTATTTTTGTCTTGTTTTCCAGTATAAAACATCAAAATTTTGTTGTAACTGAAAAGCAAATTACTTTGTTTCAGAGAAGCATACGTTGAATTAAGATTTTATTTGGTTTTACCTAAAAATTTACAAATTGTGGTCAGTGTTCTTTTGAACAAAAACACTGATTAATACTGATTTTTCTTGCAGTGTTTAAAGTGTTAAAGACCATCCTGTGTGATCGGCCTTATCCCTCCCTGTAACATCTTCCAGGATAAAACCAGATATGAAATCTGAATCACTGAGAGACGAGTACAAAACACAAGTCTGTACACCGATCAGTGTGCTCATCTTTAAAAAGCCAAAAAGGTCACAGTCGCATGATGAGAAGCCGCCCGCATCTCTCAGGTAGGAAAAGTCTTTGAGATGCAGAACCCCCGCTGGAATGTCAGCTCGCCGAATCTCCTGCTAGTCACATCATCCAAATAACGGTATATTAACCAGATAGGAAACACTGGTCTTGATTTTTTCCAAATGAGAAGTCCTCCAGAAGGATAAAGGGTGAGTTACGTCTCAGGGTTGGCTGTGGTCATGATCTTCATGTACTGGGTAAAGATCGTCTCAAAGGCCTCGTCTCTGTGTATCATGGCACCAAAGACCAGTGGCTGTGAGAACAAGATGAAGCATTTCAAGTTATATTTCAAGTTGTATTAGGAAAGCTGAGTGCACTTATTGGAAATAATCAAAAGGTTGAAAATAAAGTATCAGGTAGAGTTAGGGTAGGAGTCATCCATTTAATACTTTGAATTAAAATGATAAATTACACTTAATACGTTATTATTGCATACTGTTTTATAATGTACTACATTAATAAAGTGCATATAATTGCCACTATTTGCAATAAAAATCTTGTTATTTTAACATGCTTTGAAACTATGTGTATTGTAAAAAGTACAAATCAATTTGACTGGACTTGACTACCTTCTGTGTTGACGGGGTGGCAACAGAAATGCCCATTCCAGATCCAGGCAGAACTGATAAAACTTTGTACTGTGGGAAAAAAAAGAAATTCAAGAGTTATTGTAATTGTATTATTTATGGTTACACTGTATTTTAAGATGTCCTTGTTACAGCGTAATTATACATTTAAGTACTGGGTAATATTAATTAACTATGTGTACCTACTATAAGGTTATGGTGAGGATTAGGGTTTGGTTTAGGGTTACTTGTATGTAATTATGCATAAATGAATGCATAAATGATTGTTATTATATTATAAGTACATGTAATGTGTAACAAGGACACCCTAACGCTGGAGCACATTAAACAACTTCTGCCCAGATTTATTGCCAATCTACAGTTTTTGTTGTTCCAAACTACAAAATCGGCACAAAAGGCATCCAGTGTGTTCCAGATATAAAGGATTAGCATTTAATCAAACTCTGCTTTTCATGTGAGGTAAATGCTGGTCTGTGTGCAGTCCGTGATGCACTGCTGCCACCTACTGCTGTATGACACACAGTTATAGTGCTCATATCCAAGTGAGTGAAGGATAAGCAGTAAAAAATCTACAAAGTTAGGAAAATTTGGAAACAGCTCGGTTTTTTTTAAACAAGAACACCTGTCCAGTAGATGTGGGTGTTTGACCAACATCAAGAACAAAAATACCGATTACACTTATAGTCCACTTTAGACATTCTACTAAGTATAAATAACTTTGTAACTATTGAAATGAGTTAATAATTTAATTATTAAACTGTTACCAAAATATCTGTGCCTTGGAAAAAGGAAAGTCTGAGGTGGTCGTGTGTGTGTAAATTAGTAATCATTGATTGGACAACTTATTAATGTTTTGAATACGTTTTTATTTCTAGAATTAGTTCATTTTTTATTTAGTTTTAGTAAATGTATGTTCTTTTGTAATTTGTGTTTAGCTTTCTTTCAAGTGTAAATTTCGAGTTTCAGTTTTATTTCAATTCCCGAAAATTATTTTTAGTAGTTTTTAATTTCAAGTAAAAAATTACAGTTCTGTACATACCTTCTGGATATCTGTGATGTCCACCAGTTTAATGACTTTGTTCTTCTTCGAAGACCCTGATCTTGAGCTGGAGCTCTCAAAACACAGGTAGCTGTTGAATGGACAATCAGTTGTAGTTATACTGCTACTGCATCAAATGCTGATGTACAATAATAGATGAAAGAGAGTTGCCAGCATTGCTCAACAACTGAGCAAATGTTTCTTACTTCTCAGTCACGTAGAGCATCCCATTGCGAATGTAGTCAGTTGGCATCTTCCTGTCTCTGTTTATCAGACAGCATCTCCATCCATTCTCACAAACTGCAAGAGAAGACACCGTTAAATCACTCCCTTGTACAAAAGCGAAAAGAGGCAAGGTCTCATGAAACAAGAAGCAAGTTTAAGAGATGTCTCACCGGGAAGAGGTCTCTCGATCTCAGGTAGGTTGAAGATCTCATGGAATGCTCCTTTCTTTGTGCTGTGTGAACGACCACTCTCTTCTTCTCGGGTCACCCCGGCTGGGATGGTTGCTAAACTACTTCGTGAAACCACCGGCTGGATCTAGACATTAAAAAGAGGGATTTCAACAGTTTGCATTAACTGACCCTCTGAGCCGTAATATTAAAGTCAACATAAAACAACATTCCCATTTTGCTTCCATTCAGTGATGTATTTCTGGGTGAAACGGGATGTTCGCGAAATATGATAAATATTGTTGTTGTTGTTGGTGATGTCAGCTAGATGTCAACATGATGCAGTTAGTTTTTTAGTATGTTTGAGCATTCATGTGGGTAAGATGTTTTAAAAAAAGACAAAGTTAGCAACCACCATTGATCTCATACTCAAGGGAATGCAGTATTCACTCTGTACAGTCTTTCAGCACAGTCCAACAACTTTCTTTCAGTATTCTAAAGCCAAACATTCAACTATTAACTTTTAACATATAACTATTTCTACATCTAATCATCTAATATGCTATACTGTGAAAACCAGGATTAAACTAAGACTGAAATAAATAAACTGAAATAAATGAACAAACAAATAAACAAATAACACCTGAAATTAAAAAACTATATATATATATATATATATATATATATATATATATATAGTGAACAAAAAAATAAAGGG
>JAUCMR010000091.1:14309663-14320585 GCA_032357425.1 Enteromius argenteus | reverse complement strand
TGTATACATTATACAAGTTTCACTTCTTGAATGGAATTAGTGAAATAAATCAACTTTTTGAAGATATTTTAATTATACGACCAGCACCTGTATAAATGAAACTAAAATTAGTTTTTTAAAGAAATGCACACATCTTAGCAAAGGGCTTCAAAAAGTTTTAGAAAAAGGAAAGTGTGTGCAAATTCTTGACAAATAGTTTAAACGTAATGGACAATTTTTTATTAAAATAAAACAGTGTAAATGTACCTGTGCTTTTTGTGCAACATCAAGAACTAACTGAAACTTTTCAGACACAGTTAGATCCTCCTTTGGAGGTTCCTGGAAGAAAGAAAAAATGTAATATACACAACATAAAAAGTCACAGAGAAGTATAACCTTGAAAAAAAAAAAAAACATTCCTACCACAGGTTCAGAAACTTCAGGCACAATACTCCACTGAATTCTCCATCCTCTAAAGAGAGAGAGAAAAAAACAGAATTAAATCAGTTTAATAGTCTAAACAAAAAAATTAAAATGTATGTTTATTCTGTGATAATATACAAGAATGGCATTTATACATACTGTGTATGTACAGTGAAAATGACTACCTGAGTGGATATTATTTTTTATCAAATATGCTAACATCAGTACTGATCTTGTGTTAGTATATTCATTCTTATGACTGCAAATTTCCGCCAATATACAACTACAACAACAAACTGAAATTTGTTAAATTTAGGTAACATTTTAAATTTAACACAGTTTACATTACATACTATTAAGAAAGTGATCATTGTCTTACCTGGCTATGAGGTAGTTCAATGACAACCTCAGAATGGCTAAGAATAGAAACAAAGGTATAGCCCAGCCATGCCATGCTGCATTCATATAAATCTGTGACAGAAGACAAAAACACAACACATGGTACCTTCCTGCCCAAAGAATGGTTATTATCGGGTACACAAACTATGAAAAGCATCCTTGTAAAGTGAATCTAGAATAAATATTAAAATTATAAATATTAGATTAACTAAAATGAGAAATTTTTGCCATGGCAATAAATGAAACCTATTTACTGTAGTAATATTAAAGCAGGTTTATGAAAATGAAAACTGAAATATTAAAACTTAAATTAATTAAAACTATAGTAGTATACTGTATAAATAATACTCAATAACGCCAAGTTAGTACATTCTAATAAGCAAGTAAATATATTTTGTATAACTGTGTAATTGTGACGTTTCTAAAAGAGATGAAATGAAATATGTACAGTATATGGAAAATTGATAGATGGAAACTCACAATGAAGGCAATCGCTGATGTATAAACTGAGTGCCAGTTGGATAAGGCGGAAAGATTCCGTAAGAAATTTGTCACTGGTCTGGCACCCCGTTCTAGCAATAAATAAAAATAAAAAGATAAATAAGTACAGGTGAAAAATGTTTGAGAATCCATACAGTGTATATTAGTGCCTTGACATAAAAAAAACACAGAAACACTTTCATACAACAACAAAAAGAAACTTACTAAGTCGTCGCATATTTTCTGTTAATCTGAAACAAAGACAAGACAGATTTTTAAGCAAAAGCAAACAAGAACCGCAACATACAGCTGAATTTTCACAGTTTCTGAGTGTTTGAGGTATCATTTACACACAAACAGTAAGGGACTAGTGACCTTGCCTTCAGCAAACACCATTTATTTCTTCCACCAACCACAGCCTGTCTTGTATTTTCACTGAAAGTGACACTTAAACCGTGTAAATCAATGAAAACAGACAGTTGTGGCCAGCACTGACTCAATACCTCTCTTCAGAGACAGATAGATGCACTTCATTGATCCCTAAGGGGACATTCAGTAGACATGGACTTAATAGCCTCATGTATAATTGAGGCAGTTACATGCATTGACTGGACATCAGACCCAGAACTCCTGCTCGGCAAGAGTAAATTCAACCACAAACCGCAAAACCTCAAAGATTATAAATGGGTTTCAGAACTGCCTGGACTGAATCATATAACTGAATCTTACCCATTTTTGAAGAATCTCAAAAACTTGATTGTACAGATTTATAGTCAGAGTAGCATTATAATAAGACGCAAATAAATATTAGTCTGTTTTGGATTTTGCTACAATTCAGATGAGAAAATATCAAAAATACATCCTTACCAAGATTTCAAAGGAAATGTATGAGCTTGCAGTCTATTATCTGAAATGTATGATTTTTTTATATATATATATATATATATATAATGCTGTCAAATGACCGTGATTAATCATATCCAAAATAAAATCTTTGTTTACATTATATATGTGTGTGTACTGTGTGTGTGTGACACATACAGTATATATTTTGAATACATACACACACACACACACACACACACAAGCATGTTGGTTTTTGTGATTTATGGGGACTCTCCATAGATGTAATGGTGTTTATACTGTACAAACTGTATGTGGTATTGCCCTACACTGACCCTACACCTAAACCTACCCCTTACAGGAAACTATGTGCATTTTAAGATTTTCATAAAAACACAATTTAGTATGTTTTTTAAGCCTTTTGTATTATGGGGACAATGAAAATGTGTAAATCACCTTCATATTGTAATGTCATACCCATGTCATTATACAAATTTGTGTCCTCATAAACCACATAAACCTACACACACACACACACACACACATGCAAAGTCTGATTATTGCTGTACACTGTTTTGATTGAAGATTTAGTTTTTTTGTTCATTAATTTATTTTTTGATTTGATTCATATAAACCATGACCCCCCAAATATAAAAAGCCCCAAAACCTTGTACAAGACAACACTGTCACACTGTCTCATTTTTAACTACATAATTATTTTTAACTTTTTAACTTACCCCTCCAAAAAAAAAAACATAATTTTCACAGAACAGAACATATGTTTGTAGACATGCAAACTTTTATTTTGAAAGTCAAATTAAAAATAAAAACTCCATGTTATGTCAGTTGATTTAAGTCCTGCCCCTTTTGAAGATCTCTTCTCTGCCACTATACTTGGCTTATTCTGACTAAAATCATTCTGGCCACAGGGGGGCAGATGTTTATTAGACAGAAAAGGATCTCTGAGACATGATAATGAAGCAGAGTATTTCAGTTTCACAAGAATGACTTCCAAAGGTGATCTTTCTTCACTAACCTTTTAGCACTTAGTGGCTCCTCAGCCTCAACCGTGTTCTCCTCAGGCTGGAAGCGGAAATCCTCTATATAAACCCCAAAACGATCATAGAGCCAGCTCTGCAGCCGCGAACACACCGTCTCCTTCTGCTGTTTGTCTACAGAGACAGACAGACAGAGTTAAGATATGTATTTCATTCAGAGGCCAAAACCAAATCTCTATTAATCTAAATCCAACTGTGGGTGTACTGAGAGAGAAAGAGAGAGAGAGAGAGGTTTGTGCTCTACATTCTCATTTCCTGCCTAAAAACAAAAGGGGTTGGTCTGGCCTAGATGTCTACAAATTTAGAAAAGTGCCTAAAATAACAGCTGAAAGCTTCCTGAAGCAGAGATTTCAGAGTCACTAACCTAAACCAACAGGATTAGAGCTGCAATTAAATCCTGAATTCAAATGACTGACAGACGAATAGAAAAGGTGACAATTTTGAAATCCTGTTAGAAATTAGGAGTCCATATGAATTTACTGTCACAAAATATGTCAAGGTCCAATTCTTGCTATTAACAAACCATTAACTTTGACGTTGCTGCTTATTAATAGTTAGTTTAAGTAGTTGTTATGTTTAGGTTTTGGGTAGGATTAAGAATGCAGAATTTGGTTATGCAGAATATGTGATTTCTAAGTGTAATAATAATAAACATAATAATAAACATACAATTCTGCCCTAAAATTTACTCTTGAGAATTTTTCTAAAAAGGCGTAGAAGTATAGTCATGTAAAAACAATTCAATTTGTCACTACATCATTGAGGGTTGTTTTACCTGTGCCGTTAGCTGCAGGTGGCTGCTGTTTTCGTGGAGGCTGTGGTGGAGAATCTTCACACCTTTAACAAGAAACACAAAGTACATTAGCTTTCAGTTCATTCAAACATTTTTCTCAGACTTAACTACTTTTCTAAGCCACAAAAATCTGAGAACTTTAGCTAAAACAGTATAAAACAATCTGAGGTAAAATCATTACGTTGATGTTCTACATTTGCAGGTTAATTATTAGAAACTTCTCCTCAACTTAGCACAGCTTTCTCCTCTGCAAGGCCAAAATGTGCTGTCAATCAAATCTAAATCAATTAGATGCTGAAATGACATCAGTGGAAAGAACACTCTGTACAGACATATTGCTGTGCATGACTCTCTTTGATAGACATCGACTTCCTGCTGAAGGGTCATGGGGGGGTTGGATGTAGTGGCTATTTTTATAGCTCAGCGTGTGGCGTGGGCAGCCCTCTGCGGTCAGTCCTACTGTGAGAGCCGGACCGAGTACAGGACCGGGTCACTGAACAATGCCAACACTCATCAATTTATCAAAAGACTACAGAAAGAAACCACAAAAATGTTCTTTAAACAACATAACACTAAAGTAAAAGTTTTAATTCAACTTTACTCAAAACATTACGCATTTAGGTCTTTCTTTAGGTTAATAATTACATTAATGTGTGGTCTCACAAGCCCTAAAGGAATGGTCCACCCAAAAATGAAAATTCTGTCATCATTTACTCACCCTCAAATAGTTTACAAAGGAAGATATTTTGAAAAAAGTTTATAACCAGGCTGTTTCACCATTTACTAAAAATACTATGGATGTCAATGGTGACTCAAAACAGCCTGGTTACAAACTTTCTTCAAAATAGCTGTCTTTGTGTTCGGCACAACAAAGAAATTCATACAGGTTTGGAACTACTCGATGGTGAGTAAATGACGACAGAATTTTAACTTTTGGGTGAATTATTCGTGTAAGAACAAATGAATGCACCGATATTAAAATGATTAGATAAATCTAATGTTTTAAGGAGGTTGTGTGTATATTGACTGTATTTCGAAATCACAGATTCTAGCCTATGTCTTGGAATATTTGACCCAATTACACCATATATAGTATAGTACGGTAACAATTAACAGTAAGTAACAAGTCTGAACCTTTTTCTGGCCAACTGAGGAAAAATATCACTACATTAAATTGCGCTACAATTACACAAAGAATAAAATTTTGCAAATAACTGCAATTTCCCGCAAATTCCTACCAGTAATCAGAAAACATTGTTGTAACCTTACCGTTGTGAGTCGGGTTAAAGTAAGGCAATAGTTTTAAACACTGGCTGGTTATGTACTTACTCAAAAAAAAATTGGTATAACTAAAAAAAGTTACGGAGCGCAGCTAAAAGAAAAAAAAAGTTCATAAATCAAGCTACAATAAATGTGTGTACAATAAAAATTTTAAATGTGGACATTTAAGAACTATTAACAAAACTGAGCTCAAAAGAACTAATTCCAAATAGGAAGCAGTTCCCAGTTGTTGAATGTTTGTGACCTAAATCTAATGTGCTCCTAATTCATTGTGTGACACTTTATGTCAACTCTGTAAAGCTTATTTGTGTTGGTGTGTCTATATTTGAGTTGGTTTTTTACCTGGTCTTCAGCACATCACTCATTTTCTGTTCCAGGTCAACTCTTCTGCTGCGTTCTCTCTCCAGCTCCTGCTTTAGAGTCTCCACATTGGTTTCTTCTCGTAACTTCCGCAGTTCCTCCTCTGAAAAAACAAAACAAAACAAAAATGCCACAAATGACCACACAATTTAAGGAACCTTTAATAAAGAAGACATTAAAACAAGTCCAGGATGTATAAGTGTTAACAAGAAGTTTTATAAACATTTCCTATCTTCATTTTTTTTGTATTTGATTTTGCTTGTATCATTGTAGAAAATTTTACAAATTGTAGAAAAAGGTTTTTTTTCCCCACTGTTTAACAATAAATAAAGGGAAAGAAATGTGGTATATTTTTATCTAGTATCTAAATGTGCCATGTCCATAATTTACTTTATATTTATATATATTTTTTTATATTTATATTTATATTTATATTTACTTTTATATTTTTATTTATTTAAATTTTATTGTATTCTTAGCGATTTTTATTTATTTCGCACATGAATATGATCAATTAGTATCACATTATATATCACCACCTAATACCTAAATTTGTCATAATTGCATAGTAAAGTTAAAATAATAATAATAATAATAATAATAATAATGATAGTAATAGAAAAATGTTACAATAAATAAATAAATAAATAAAACAAACAAGCAAAAAACTGTACGATCCCTTACAATATATGGCTAAAATTAAATTTGAAAATACAAGTACTTTTATTTTATTATTAAATGAATGTAAATTACAGAGAACATTTATATTTATGTGTAACTAGCAAGCCAGCAAATATAAAATATTTTAACCAATTGCCAATTGTCTCTTGTATCACATCACACTTTCTTTTTCTCACGTGATGAAATGGCTTAAATCAATATTTAATGTCCATTCGTTTACTTTTATATATTACGTAAGTAGCTTTGTTATAAACAGGATTATTCAAATTTATTCATTCAGCTATTATCATTAAAAATAAACCCTATTGGGTGATACAAGGTGAAAAAAAAAAAGCTTCACATTTGGGTCAATCTGACATTGCTTTTCTCAATATCTTTCCACTCTTCTATTTGCAAAATTTCAGTAGTCTAATGCACCACTGTGAGCCTGCAGCTATGTACTCTTTGTGGTCTTTGTTCCCAGCTAAGTGTTATAAATATTTATATGTTAATCTGAGCTTCTCTCATACAGAGCGCCATAAAGGAGAGAACAAGGTCTGAATGACCATCATCACTCTGTAAAACTCTAGTACCTGAACCCTGAGTTCAGAGTGATGGCCATTAGTGGAAGTGCTTTTGTCTGACAGATGGTTTCAGATGAGATGACTGCTGTCAATTGTACAGAGGTCCATCACTAAGCAGTCAGTCAATTAATCTATAGCATGTTTCTATTAACAGCTTTTAGATTTTCACAAGCCTGAGCTGCCTAAATATAGATTCTAACTAGAGTAAGAAGGCCTGGGATCCTGACTTCACCCAGCCGTTGTTAGTGGAGTTAGATAAGGTAAGCATCACTATTACTACTGAGTTACAGCCAACTTAGCATTGACTGTAAGGTTGTTCTGCATATGTAAATGAGGTAGCACTTTATTTTACAGTGTTGTTACTCATGTACATGTATTTATTATAGCAATAACAATTACAACTAGGTAATAACTAGGTACTAAACTTACCCTACCCTTACCTTACATTACAGTACTTTCTTAGGTAGGTACACTATAAATATACTGTAAGTACACATACTGTAAAATAAAGTGCAACCGTAAATTATATACCTAACTCGGGACTTACTGAAAGATGTGTTATTACTTTTCTATGCACACTCCGACCAGCAGTTTTCACCTTGTTGATGATAAAATTGCTCAAAATCACATCTAGTTCAGTTTTGAAGCAAACACTTAGATTATGCATACACTGAAATGCATAGTCTTTCAAAATACACTCCATTTAATAGCAAGCACCAACACAGGCTATGCGCACTAGAATGTTATACTCAAAAAAGTCATTATACTCAATTCATATTGAGTTCTTGTGATCAAACATAGTTTGTTGTTGTTCCATCTCCTTTTTTTTGTTGTTTTTGACTGTGAAACAACGGGCAAGTGTTGCTACCTTGTGGTCAAACTAATTAGCGCAAAAAAAAAAATGGTAACACTTTATATTGATGGTTCATTTTGAACATTCTGTTGACAGTATGTAACTTTGCATATACCCAGATAGCACACGTAGGGACCATCAAAACAAAGTAAAACCCCAAAAAAAGAAGGCATATTTGTTTTGTGTTACTGCAAAGCAAGACGCTAACAACTACTCAGATCACCTTAACACATGGCAAAGTGCTAACAGCTGCCCAGAACACATTAGCAACTGCATACCAAGATGCTAACAACTACTTAGAAACTGCATTGCAAGGCGCTTACTTTCAAGAACAGCATAGAAACTGCATAGCAAGATGCTAACGACTACCCAGAACTTAACTTACAGCACAGCAAGACGCTAACAACCACTTAGAACACCTTAGCAACTTGCTAAGAATACCTAAGCAGCTGCACTGCAACATGCTAACCACTCAGAACATCTTAGCTACTGCACAGAATGGGCCAACAACCACTGACAACATCTTAGCTACGTTATCATAGCAAAACTTTAAAAACCTCCCTAAATTGAGTTATAAGAATTACATTGTTCATGTCAAAAAATCTTGCAGAGTTCTCTTCCAAAGGATTATTCAGAGCGATTTTAATTTAGCTGATGGCCAAATTACACAATTTGTCTAATCAGCTGCAACCAACATTTTTGGATCTGACTCCATCATTACAGATTGGCCACACTGAGAACAGAATGATTATGATACAACAGCATTCAGTAAATCTGCTCCAGAATCAACATTCTGTCAGCGATCGTCACACCACAAAAAGAATCAGTCTGTTCATATATTTTGGCCCTTTGTTTTCTTACTCGAAGGCTGAATCATTCGTATGTCTGTCAGCAGTCTGTTATGAACTCCAGTAGGCTATATGACTGAAGTGCTGAAATTATGTGTGGAAAAACATGTTAGTCATATTACAACGTCACCGGAAGTGTCCTTGGTAACTGAACATTGGGAAAACAAACTGTACAATATAGAAATTTACACTCAGAAGCTTCAACTGAAGCATGAAGTGTATGACTGTTATAGTCAGACTATGGGCAATAGCTGTCATTTTTATTGCAATAGTAGCATAATTCAGTTAAAAGGTGCACTATGCATAATTTTCTGCATAAATTTAAGCAGAATTGTTTCTTGCTCTTGGCGTTTTGGTTATTTCTGCAACTTGACAGATTATTAGAAAGTGTAATTATGTTTTATAATAACACACAAAATGTAATTATTTAACTCTATTATTTAAAGAGATGATTCCTCATCCTCGTGCCAACAAGGATTTTTAGAAAAACAGGCCATCAATGAACCTGCTTATTAACAATGAATCTGTCAGATGTGCAGCCTATTGTGCGTAACAGGATGTTAAGTGCAACATTTAACAGGGGTAATAGCTGGGTCACAGCACATCCTTGTCTAACATGGACCAAAATGTTGGCAGATAGTCACCACCCAGTGTTTAAAAAAACTAGTGAGTTGCCTCACTGTATCCAGTTTACATAAGCACTCAGCAGCTACCTTAGCCATCATCCTGAAACAATTGGAAAATGTTTTTAAAATACAAATTTGCAATGCTCTTCAACATCCTTGTACTTTGACTGTATTAATAATTTAGAAATTCATATAGTTATTGTTTAATTATAGCACCGAATACAAATTAGCAACAGTTTCTTGTAATGGAAATGATGGTAAGTAATGAAAATGGAAATGGTAAGTATTCAAGGAAGGTAATGAAATATATAAGCCACCTTGTCTCTATCTCATTTTTGTTCTCTGTCTCCCTTCACCCTTTTCTATTTGTAATAATAGCCCTTTGCAATGTGCCTCACGATCTGTCTCCATGTCAGTAGATTTACATCACCTCCGCAGACAGACAGGAGTCACCACCAGACACCAATAACCAAAGTGGAGCAATCTACTGAAGTGCTGATAGTTCTCAACAAAGCCATTTCAGAATGATCACACAAACACTAGACAGATAAAACAGAGATATGAGTCATTCTGTTTGATGTGTTTTATGAGTACACACTGCATTTTAGTCACAGACTACGGAGATTAAACTAAACATTTATTCAGTTATGAATTGGCTGAAATTTGATAGAATATATAAACTGTTCCTCCTTTAAAAAATGGATGCAACTGTGCCAAGGTACAGTAATATCATGGTAATAACTTATAGGGTTAGTTTACCCAAAAATAAAAATTGTGTCATCATTTATTTGCTCTCACATCATTTCAAACCCATAAGACTTTTATTCATCTTCAGAACACAAATGAAGATATTTTAATAAAACCTGAGATACTTATGGTCCAAAGATCCAAAGACAGGCATGAATAATTATGAACATGCATTAGAGAGCTATCCAAAAGTTGTTTTGAGAATAATTAATTTTTTATTTTAAAAACATTGGAGTCACATGGTTTGTTTTAACAGTGATTCAACTGCATTACTGGAGCCTTTATGGCCTTAATGGATGGATAGAAATCACTCCAAAGAATAACAAAAGACTTATTGCTTTAAATGATGACAACATATATATCCACCCTTAAAATATACAATTATACTAAATGAGTATGATACTTCATAGAATAGCCTTGTATTATATTGGTACATGTTCAAAAACATCATTCTTATAGCATGCACTATTCTCTTTTTTCATATCTTTGAATGTAATGTACTTTAAGATAAATAGACTGTCTGTGCACTCATATAAAATGTAACATGACTTTATAAAACTAGGCCAAGGAAAACTGAACTTCATGAAAACTGGCACATCTTTTAATGGAAGTTAACATTAATCATAAAACATACTGCATTAGTAATGCAGTCGCTTAGTTATTCAATATGAACATAAATGTAACACATAATAACAGCATGTCCCAACCAGATGCAAATGGTGGAACATAACATAAAAGCTATCTGTCAGGGTTAATCAGAGTTTTTGTCATGAAAACAATATGTGACAGGAAATGATATATTAGAAATGGTTTCTATTTCTGCATCTTTCCATCAAGACAAACAGTGTGTACAAGATGATAATCTGAGGTACTGATTATGTGCTTTGTATAATGTAAAAAGGTATAATCTTAAGTAGATGTTTTGCAAATAACATCGTTTCGAGAGGATCGCTGAACGAGTAATCATACACGGCTGGCAGCCTGTTCC
>JAUCMR010000091.1:14281056-14297125 GCA_032357425.1 Enteromius argenteus | reverse complement strand
GAAGGTGTAGAACCATCTCAAGGATGATCAGAAGAAATGGACAGCACCTGAGTTAAATATATGAGTGTCACAGCATACTTAGGACCATGTGATTCTTTTTTAATAAATCTGCAAAAAATTTCAACAATTCTGTGTTTTTCTGTCAATATGGGGTGCTGTGTGTACATTAATGAGAAAAAAATTAAATTTAAATGATTTTAGCAAATGGCTGCAATATAACAAAGAGTGATAAATTTAAGGGGGTCTGAATACTTTCCGTACCCACTCTGTATATATATATATATATATGTATGTGTGTGTGTGTGTGTGTGTGTGTGTGTAAAGTAGGGTTCAAAATATAATGTTAACCAATCAAATTTGTTAGACATTCTAAATGATCTTTTGAAATTCATGAACAGTTCCTGTTTTCTTTTTACTTCACTTCATTTATTTAATTTCTTCATTAGTGGTTTCAGACTTGTGGTTCTTATTGTAATACATAGACTGTGGCATGTAAACTCATAATACAAAATTATATATTTTCCTCATTCTGATGTCTAATATAAAGCAAGAGTTACTTAATACTGAGACATGTGCATTACTCATAAATCTAAGTTAGTTGTCAATGATATATTTGTTGGATAATATGTAAATTTTGAATGCCATCTTACATGTCTTACAACAGAATGAGAACTTTGCCAAGAAAATCCCAACAAGCACTGGTTATATTTATTTATTTTGTGTTTGAAGGGCACAAATATATGGTAGTAGCTACAATATGTTAACATAGTTTTAGTTACAGTATTAAATTAGATCCATTTGAATTATAGTAATGTTTTGAGAAAAGGACTTATATATTACATTATTTATTATTTAATATATAAAAAAAAGAAAAAGAAAAATATAGTCTCTACAAATAAATTTCATTTGTATACAAAAGAAAAATGGAAATCATATAATATTTATACTTAATTACAGTATTAAAGTTCAAGAAAAATACTGAAATAATACTGAAGACAAAAGTGAAACAGGAAATGTCTGTGATGTCAGCACAACTACTCTGTGATGACTGGCAATGCTGTGTTAAATGGGTCAGAGCTATAAGACGGGAACACACGGGATAAACACACACACACTTAAAATAGACTCTCAGTTATATGTGGGAATCGATGTCAGCAGAGGGTTAAACTCAGCGTCTGTTTCAAACACACTCCCATCAATAAAATCTGTAGCCTAACTGATAGCTAATGGTGCTCATAACAGCAAGATCACGGGTTCATTTTCCAGGAAATGTAAGTCATTTTGGATAGTGGACTACACTGATGTCAAATATAAATGTACTCAGCTGAATGGACAGAACAGGGTAAACATAAAACAAAGCAACATAAAAGAAGAATTTTAAAAAGGGATGGTGATTTGCAATATGAAACTCCAAAAAGGACAGAAAAATAAAAAGCATTGTAAACACAGCCCATAGGACTCTAAATGAAAATATATTTCAAGAGGCGATAGCTTTGTGGCATTAACAGTTCAATATTTAAGTCATCATGCACAGAAAATCTTGTTCTCTGAAACTATTAAATCTTACTCATGTTCAATTCAATTCAAACTTGGGTTCAATTAAAAAAAAGATAACTGGACACATCATGCCTAGTCTTACTTCACAAGACCTATTGTTGTGATCAGGTAGCTTATAACATCCTGTAGCTCAAGCAATCGCGATGCCAATGTCAAAGTCATGGGTTCAATTCCAAGGGAATGCTTGAACTGAAAAGATCTTATTTTCAGTTAGTAAATGTTCCATTCAAACAGATACATGTTATAGAGAAGCAACAAAACCTCCAAAACTTTTGATTCATTACAAGAATATGCATAAAAGTCAACCAACAGTGGATTTTACCAATAATGATGACTAGGCTAGATGCGTCCCGGAAAAAGCTATCAGTATGTTTTTTTCTCCCAGCAATCGGTTATCTTGCCGATTAATCGGCAACAACAATGGTAATGGTATCGGCCTCTAGCAATAACGGTGTCATTTGCCACAAATAACATACTGTAAAAACTGTGATCTAGTCCAGCTAATGCCAATGCATGTTCAAGACACTAAATTGTAGACTCAAGACTTCCATTCATAACACTGCCTCTGTATAATGATCCTTTTTTAAAATATAACTGCAACATTGATGCTCTAGCAGCTTCCCTCTGTAATCCTTATCCTGCTTTATATTTTATATGTCTCTCCCATTCATTTTCCCGTAGCTTGTGTGTGCTGCAGAGCTCATGTGTAGGTTCTCCTGTGTGTGGGAGTCTGCTGACAGTGGCACGCTTAGGGTTATATAACAGCTTATTGTGACTGTGTCGTTCATTAATGACCTTCAGTCGCTGTTCATATGTTATTTTAATGTTTACTGTAGCTGTGATGGACACAATGATCATATCCCCCCACACATGCATGTTTGTGTTTTTCCTCACAGGGAAGAGAGACTGCTTATGGGTATATATTGTTTTTACACTGAGCTAATTATATTGTCTATATCCCTAACCCTTATAAACACATTGCATTTAACATTCTAAGATTTGGCATATGTATTTTATTGTTTTTTTTATTCAGAGCTAAAGGATATTCTAGCCAAGGTACATATTTTCTCAGAATGTGTCTTCCATATATGCTTTTACGCTTTAAAAAAGGGCATAAAAGCAATATATGAAATAGTCTATCCGAGTCATGTACTAAAGTCTTCAGAAGCCATATAAAATATATCAGTCAGTCTAAGCTCTCTTTAGCCGTTCATGATAGAAGTGATGTCCTATTTGTGAATGAATCATGCAGTCAGTTCGTTTCAGTGAATCAGTTGATCTAGTTCACAAAACTAGATACATTTTCTGAACCAGAAGATTCGGTTTTCACTGATTATTAGTGATAAGTAAAATTTTTGTTCCTTGAAGGCTTGCTATGTATAGTCGTGTGAATGACTTTTATCATATTTATGCTTTTTGTAAAGCTTAAAAATCTTCAGTTTCTTCAGCAGAATAAAGTCAGATCAACATGACAAGCTTCATGTTTGGCTGAACTGTTCCTTTAATGAAGACATTATTTAGTTCTTTTAAGAAGCAGTTTTTCTCATGGGACCTGCAGCGAGAACATTTTGTCCCCAATGTAGGTGTTTTAACTTTTACTATCATAGTACTGACATTCTGTTGCATTAAAAGATATCAAAGACTCACTCATAATAACGCCTATACACAAGTATCTAAAAGATCTCTCTCACACACGTCAGTGTAGTCACGCTAAGTAACCTAAAAATGGGTAACAATTGTAATTAGTTTGCAAAGATTGTGTTTGTGTGTGTGACCAAGCGCATAAACGCAATCCCACTGTCAAGATACAGAGGAAATTGTGGCCATTAACAAAACTGAAGACTATAACATCTCACATACTTTACCTATACATAAAATGCACTGAGACTTTCAAGAACAAACCGTTTGGAATCACTACTGAGCCTTGGGTTTAAATTGAAACACAATTTGCAATCAGAGGTGACCATACAGTACATTGGCTATTTTACAGCAGCAGTATGATTAAAACTAATCTAAGAAATGCGTATGTAATGAATGTTTATATAAAATATCTGACCTTTTTATGAAGGTATTTTTCTTCCATGAAAATCTCCTCAATTTAGGACAAAAGCTCTACTGAATGAATTAAATGGAATTTTGAACAAATCTTTACGTTGAAAAAAGACAGTCCTATAATAAAATATCATGAAATATATGAAGCATTATTATATTATAAGGAATTCAGTGACATTTTTTCCCCACAAAATGTTGAACATCAAGTGCATTTTTTATCACTTCCAGTACTCTTTTTGTCACAAACACTAGTTAATACCTTTACCCTTGCCAGAAGTATTTTTCTTTTGAATAATGGTCATTTTAGTAAAGGTTTCATAAATCACACAAATTAAAATAACCTGTGGAAGTATACTATAGTGCTACTATTAAACTTCTCAGCACACTGTCATTTGGGTCAGGTTTTGAAAAGGAGCATATCATACCGCTGTAAATTTCTGACATGGTATACAACCCATGCTGAAACCACTATTACTACGGTATAACCTGCGGGTATAATTAAAACACTGTACATAAAGGGCAACCCAACTTTAGTTCAGCTTCATACTCCATATATCATACATAGAATACAAACACAGACATCCTTTCAGTACTCACGTAGGAAGTGTTTCTCCAGTAAGGCAATTTCCAAATGACCCTTGACCTCATTGAGACGTTCCGATTCGCTCCTCAGGTCTTGCATGACAGACAAAGTCCCCAAACCAGCCTGAAAAAAAACACACAAGGTTATTGACAGATAAAACCCTGAAACAAACCACACACAAACTAGTCTCTTCAAGCTGTGACTTACAGAATACCAGTCCTCTCTATGGGGTCTTCCGAGTGTTTTAGTTTGATAAGCCTCAAACTGGAGGCCGGTCTCAATGACAAACGTAGACTGTAATATTCTGACTCACTGCTAGCACGACATGAACCTGCTCTGACTCCATCCCGCCCCACACACACACACACACCGGCTGAAAGAACGCAAGATCTGCAGAAAGACGAGCCGCAGTGAGAGAGAGACAGAGAAAGTAGGTGAGTGAGAGATTAGGAGAGAGGGCGGCACTGCAGAGAGAGACAGCAGAAAAGCAGAGGTATCTCTTTAAGAGGCCAATGCGACTGACAGTGCAGGCATGCTCTCTTCTCTGACACACACACACACATGTTTGGTGTCACAGCATTAAAGCTCTGATGGTAAAAGGATTGCTTCATGCAATTTGCAGCAGAATTTCATCCAAGCTGATAAGACACATACATAAACACATAAGCAACAGTAGCGGAATTGGAAAATGTGATAGTAAATTAGGGATGCACGTGGAAGAGAAAAACTAGACGGAAATGATAGAGACCCAGAAGAGCAAAACATATCGAAAAAGGAAGCATTTATGCAACAAAGTAGCTTGATCATGGGTGCTTAGTTCTAGGCTGCATTTCCCAAAAGCTTTGTATGAGTTGACCGTAACTCCATTGGTTTCAATGGGTCGAGCTTACAATGCTTTTGGGAAAAGCAGCCCTTGGCTGCCAGTTTTTACAAGCCAATCACATGCGCCATAAATGTCATGTGACCTAACATCCTGGAACTCTTAAAACATCATACATAATAGCATTATGATGCAGCCACATGCCCTTCACTAGTGACTATCTTTATCTGTCATGTCAGGTTGCAGACAAGGAAACATCTCAACAGTCTCAACAAAAAAGTCACTGATAATTGTAAAATATTTGCAACATCTACAATTTGCTACCAGACAATACAAAGACAATACTATACAGTGGGTACGGAAAGCAATCAGACCCCCTTAAATGTTTCACTCTTTTTTATATTGCAGCCATTTGCAAGTTCATAAGGTCTGAATACTTTCCGTACCCACTGTATTTTCAAAACTAGTTTAATATTTCTAATTAAAATATGTTACAGTGCTAGAAATCAGAATATTGGGTAACGCTTTATTTTGATAGTCCACTTTAGGCATTCTACTAACATTAAGTAACTTTTTTAATGTTAATTCTAACATTTACTAATAATACGTTGTTATACTAAATCACTGAATTCATTTTTAATCTTGTCATTTTATATTACTGACACTCTTTCCTTTTTAAAACTGTTAGTGCTTTGACACAGTCTGTATTGTTAAAAGTGCTATATAAATAAAAGTGACTTGACTTATGATGAAAACTTGTATCTATTAATATAATTTGATGGACCTGTTTTAGTTTTGATAACTAATATTAACAAAAATGAATTAATACTGTTCCAAATTTTGAAAAAGGTTAGTTCATTTTAGGTGTACTATGGAAAGTTTGAATCTGATTGGCTGACGAATATTTTAAGGCGTGCAGTTATTTATAAGACACGGCTTAGTTTCAGGCATGGTTTAACCATATTGCACATCCATAACACTTCACCAAATGATTTCAGTTATTTCAAAGGTCCTAACAGCTTACAACGGCAAAAGAACTAAAACCCACAATGATGGGCAAATAACAAGTTAAAACTCCAACAAGTTCACCCCAGTCCGTAGAATTGTTAAAAACAATGCTCAACTCAGGTGAAACGGCTGCATCACCATATACAATTTGCATATTTCACAATTTAATGGACTGTAGTCAATTATTCCTTATTTAATGCATAAACTAATGTTAACTAATAGGACCTTATCGTAAAGTGTTACTCATGAATCAGCATTAATCAGAACACCACAAAAATTCTGAAACATATGTTGATATATGTAATTGTAGTCAACAGGTATTTGACAATCAACCTATTTTAATGCACATTTAGAAGTATTGCACGAGAAATGAGTAACGCAAATGCCAAATTTCAAACAAAAAAACAAAAAGGTTTTATGGTCGCTTGAGGTTGTTTTCCAAATAATGAGAGAAGGAAAATGCATTTTGTGGCTAAATAAGTGCACCAATAAATTCTATGACTTTGCGCTATGGGACAAAAAATCTGACTAACCAGTGGAGCAATCATATGGAAATTCTCACTCTGAGGCACAAGCAATTTATTATACATGAAAATTATTATATTCAGTAGCTTGTCCTACTTTTCTTAGTGCTTTAAGGTGCCAGTTTATCAGTAAGTGATGATTTTGTTCTCTTCGACTCGTTGGATTTGTTCGCAAATGTTTTGTGATATTCCAATTTTGTGCATAGGTTAAATTGACAACTTTGGATGGAAACCCTGCTATTGTGATGATAGTTCCGGCCTCAGATGTAACGCGCATAGACCAATGGCCGAACATCTGATGCATAACGTACACGAAATTGGGAAGACATAATTGGATTGGTTAAACTATACAGGATTTCCGTGTCGCTTTTGTTCCACCCGGAAGCAAAGATGTCATGACCCCTCATGAAAGAATGACAGACGTTATGTTTACGACTGTGATGATGAGCATTTATAGGGATCAACTAAATGCTGGATTTATATCAGAAGTAAAAGTTTGTGGCATAGAAACAGTTTTACATACCGGTCTGTTATTGTGGACACTCCCACGCCCATAAATATAATGTGGCACAAAACAAAACATGATTGGTTGCTTGACCTGTCAGTCATATGGCCTCTTGGGCGGGCCTTCTGCTGTCAGTCTGAAGGTCTGGCTATGCCAATAAAGTACCATACTCCAGTTTTACATACAATTTAAAAAGAACAGTAAGTTCTTGATTTCCATGCCTACTAGTTACTGTAATCTGCATCTTGCACCTCTGTGACACAAAACAAAGTGTCCTGAAACAGAATATATCAGAAGGGTCATCAGTGGAGCATGAAAGAGGCAATTTCCAGCAGAGAGACTGTAGGCAACTGGCTCTAATAAACTGGATATTTAGAGTCAATCAAACCCCTGCTTGTGTGAAAAACTGATCTCATTACCTCCAGCCTTCAGGGACTCATCAGTGCATGAATATAAAGTAAAAAGTGCTGACAAGAGTTATGTTGGCTCCATGTGTGTCTGTGTTTGTATGTGTGCGCCAGAGCTATTTGGATCAGCATGTGAGCGATGACTCACTCCTCACTGCTGTCTAAACGTCACAGCACCACCGGTTACAATCTCTGTTAGCAGGCTGTTGCATTCAACACTGAAGCTGCCCGCGATGCAGGAAATTACCTATGCAAACACATGCAAACAGAGTGGCAAGACTGGTCAGCTTTTCAGCGTGTGCAGAAAGTTAGGTTACACACTTTCTGAAAGCCATCGCACAAGTATATTGATTTTTAGCTCTTCAAAATGTTTTATTGCTAAAACACAATTATGTAGGAAGGAGCTCAAGGTCTGTAGAAACCATTTTCACATCAACCCACATCATTTTGGAAATCTGAGCCTTATGGACAAGACAAAACGTTTTAGGTATCATAAATTAGGTGCACTTGCAATACAGCAGGAGAAAGATTTTAAAACTAGACTTGAAACTATAAGGATAGGACTTCATGTTCCTCATGTACATACTGTGTACTTATTGTAATAATTACAACAACTAAGTAATAACTAGGTACTAACCCTGAACCTAAACCTAACCCTACCTCATGTAGTTACCTTATATTGCCAGTACTTTCTTGGGTAAGTACACTGTAATTACATTGTAAGTACATGCAAGTACACATACTCTAAAATAAAGTGCAACCACTATAAATACTGAAAGTGACTGTTTCACAAGTACATCAGATATTAAATGGCACTAGTATGCTAACCTATAATTTCAATAAACGTTCTATCTAAATATAAAATAAAAACTAAAAATCTAAAAAAATCCAAATAAAGAAAATTATAGTTTCATATAGCTAATAAAGGAAATATAATTAATACAATTTCACATTACAATTTAGTAAGGGAGCAAAGATGAAAACGCCCCCATATAATTTTAAATTTCATGTCAATTAATAGTTCACATGCAGGGAGTGGCTGGGTGACTCCCACAATTTCATGCCACTCCCTTTACCCAGACCTTAAATCAGTGAGTGCACTTGGGATTTCTGGGATTTAAACTCGTGACCATATGTGCTGGTTTGATAGGATTTCAGCTTGAGAGGATAAGAAGACGTGACTCTTGCCCCATGACAACCATGGTGGCTTTAGTCTGCTGTCCACACAGTTTTGAAAATAGTAAATAAAGCTGATACACTATCCTGTTGTTTTTACCAGCACATGTCCAATAGCCTGATGCTGCTTTTTTTCACTAGGTACATCAATAGATAACATTGGTAACAATCACAAAATAAGACATATCTAGATGTAATTAAAGATATGAAGCTGGATATGTGTGGAAACAAAGCTAGATCAGTTTTTAAATATCCCAACATATTAATATTGTTTTGAAGTCATAACATGATATTAAGTAATTGTACGAAAATTACTTTATTAATCAAAATTTGTGTGAAAAGGAATAAAAGGTGTCATAGTTTTACTGCCTCTAGTGTTCATTTCTTTTGGAAACTGCAGAGATATGTACTTGTTGGTACATATTTCATGTCTCGCTAAAAAGTGCATCAAGGTATGTTTATGCTGTGAGACCAGGTAGAATTAAACTAGTTTACAAACTCAAAATATGCCACCCTCGTATCTCAAATATAATAATATATCATATCTCACATGTCTAGATGTATATAGGGTTAGGGTTAGATGTTCTCGCTAATTTAATGTGTTACAGGTCGTGTCTATAAATTTCATGAAAAAAATTCTAAAGTGCAAGCCTTCTGATATTGTGTTAAGCCTGTTTCCCACAAAACTTTACCAAAGACCTTTTTATCAGCTTCCACCCAAGGTCTTCTCCTCATATGTGACCCTGGACCACAAAACCAGTCTTAAGTCGCTGAGGCAGCCTATATTTAAAGCAATAGCCAAAAATAAGGGTTAAAATTATTGATTTTTCTTTTATGCCAAAAATAATAAGGATATTATAGTAAAGATCATGTCCATAAAGATATTTTGTACATTTCCTACTGTAAATACATCAAAACGTAATTTTTGATTAGTAATATGAATTGCTAAGAACTTCATTTAGACAACTTTAAAGGCAATTTTCTCAGTATTTTGATTTTTTGCACCCTCAGATTGTTGTATCTTGACCAAATATCGTTCTATTCTAACAAACCTTACATCAATAAAAAGCATATGTACCTTACCAATCACATACAGACACTCTAACAACCTACCATAACACCCACAACAGTGCAGATAGGAGTTTTACATGATGGATCAGCACCACTTTTCTTGTAAATCTAGTTTTGCTGCTCTTGGTTGTGCCAGTAGACCTTTCTGTGTGGAGTATGCGTTGGTGTGGGTATTTTTCTGGGTGCTCTGGTTTCTCCTATAGTCTAAAGACATTGCAGGATAAGTAAATTGAAAAGACTAAACTGCTAGTGCCAATGTGCGTATTGACCATCAATTCAGGGTGTTTTCCTTGCCTATTCCCCGATTCTGGGATAGGCTCCAGCATCCCCTACTTATGATAAGCGGTTTTGAGATTGGATAGATAGACGGAAGGTTTTGCTATCTACAATTTGGAACAGCCAGAGATGCCTAAAACTACTGCCTAGGTGGGCAGCTCACTAGGTTTTGGAACAGAGCCGCAGTGATGAACATTGGACACACTACCATACAGTATGACACCCTACAGGGTCCAATGCTAGAGAGAAAACCCACAAACCTGTCACTCGCCATCTCAGTTTACATTTCCAAAATGCATGCTAATGTTGCAGATGGAAGCAGAGGAAGTTGGCACTTCTGTGAGACACTTACGTAACACCATGACTAATCTGAGGCTATATTATTGAGGGGAAAGCCTCAAAACAAACACCAAATTACAGAGATAGGACTACAAACCTTTCAGAAAACATCTCTAACACGATTACGGCAAATAATTCGTCCATAAACCATCTGTGAAATGAAAAGGTACCAGACTGAAGCTACAGTGTCTGGTGTTAACAGGATGGTAAAGTGCATTAAGGCATCATTTGGCTGGAAGGGCTGAGGCCTTCCTGTATTTCTTAGGAACATCGGCGCAGTTTAACTAGGCGAATGAGATAATGACTAGACAGAACATTAAACAAGCTCTTTTTGCTTTGCTGCATTATGGAAAATAAAGAGGTAGTTGACATTAAAGGTCAGAATGTAAAAGAGATCGAGGAAACTGATGTAAAGGAACTACCTTCTAAGGGACAGTTTGCAGACAACACATTATTGCATTCCACTGTGTTACTATTCTATTTTTTTTTCTTTGTATGTGTGTAAATGTGCTAAATCAATGATTTTGATCTATGGTCATGTCTTGCACATGAACCTTGCATTGTATTTCTCCATTGCACTGCTCGCACTGAGCATTTTTCAATTAAAAACTGCATTCAATTGTACCTAAAGCTTGTTGCACACCAAACGGGAACCATCATGCAGCGCTACGTTGTGACTCAGACAAATGGCATTGCACACTAGTCAGCAGTCTAACAGTGAATCTAATCACCCAAACAGGCAAAAGTTCACTTTAAAAAAATGAACAAAGTGCAATGAAATGAACAAGTGTAGTTTGAAAACTATAAGAAAAAGTGCAGTCATTATTATAGCTATTTTTAAACAGCATATAGACTTTATTCAAGATAAAGTTTTTTCACATTTTGGTGAAAAATGCTATCTGAAGTCGTCATGTGCAGTAATAATAATTTAGGAAAAATGTAATTTAATGGAAAACTATATGAGAATCTTTCTTTTTGTATAGCCTCCTGAGATGTAACTGGACAGATGCTGAGTGTAAAATGTTGCATTTTTAAACATATACTGTTTTATTGACAATTTCCAGAGCTGAATAAAATCCATAATCTATATTTCTCTTGTATATACACCATCTTGGTGTATATACATATTGTCACGATCAGCTGGAGGTGCCAACTCAGACCACTGGATGGCACTCCAGCGCCCAGCTAACTGTGTGTGTTTACCTCCGTTTTCATGCCCGGACTTATCCCCATGAACTCATGTCTCCGCCCTGCTCGTTTGTTGTCATGGTGTTTCATTGTTGTCTCAGCCCAGTCCTACGTGTACAAATGCCCCGGATGTCTTTGTGTCAGTCTCTCGTCAATGTTTGGATGCACCGTGTGTTTTCCTAGTTGTCAAACCCTTCGTGTTTTCCCGTGTTCCCTGTGTTTTCTCCGTGTTTCTCTGCCTTCCTGGATCTTGACCTAAGCCTGCCCCCGGACTCTCGCTCTAGCCTAGCCCCCTGGACTCTGTTCGCTTCATCGCCTGACTCACGCCACGAACTTTGGACTACTCTCTTGCCGTTGTCTCTGATATCCCCGTTTGCCATTGTTGACTCTGCCCGTTTCTACGTTGTGTTTGCTCTGTGTGTCGTAAATAAACGTTTGCAAATGGATCTCTGCACGTTTCCTCGAGTCCTTCCTGTGACAATAATATTACAATTATTTTTAATGTGTTACATCACAGAGTACAAATTGCAAGACAGAAACATGGAAAGACAGAAAATTGGTTAGACTGGATAGGGGGAAAAAAGGTTGGAAAACATAGCAATCATCTGTTGACAAAGTACCTGAGGCAAAAAAAAAAAGATGGGGGGAAAAAATCATATTTACTTACTTGCTTATTATTTTGAATTGTATGGTTCGAAAAACAGACTACACTCAAACAAATAGCATGTTTATCTTACTTAATAAAATGATGACAATTTCCAAGCATTTGAACCAATTTATTTGAACTTAATTGTAAAAGTAAGTCAATTGTACTGATAAGTAAAATTCATGCTTAATGAGATCACACCAGTTTCACTTGACATGTTCTGTGAATGTTCCCTGAACATAATTCACTCTTGTTGACCCAACCATTGCTGCTGCTGTACAGACTGGTGCCTTTGTGCAGAGTTTCATGGAGTTCCCTGTCGACACTTCACTCGTACTGCGTCTGCTAAGACGCTATGGGAAAAACTCCTTTTTTCCTCCTAACTGAAGCCTATTCAATCATGCAGTGAAACTGCAACGGCCATTGGTCGCTGCAGTGGTATTTAGATAAACCAATAGGCTGAGCACCGTGCAGCGCGGACCAATGGTTGCGGCTCCCGCCGAAGCCCGTCTGAAGGGGCAGGGCCGCGAATATATAAGCGGCCTGGATGAGTGGTATCTGCCGGGGCGCCCTCAAGCCCCTCGTCACAAATCCACACCTTTCTTCTTAGAGGTCCACGAAGAGCTTGCGAAATCCTGGAAGGCGCCCTACTCAGCGCGGCTGCGCAACCCTGCCGAAAATGCTTTTGCTGCACTCGAAGGCTCTGAAGAGAAGGGCTATGACAAGCTGCCGCCGCTCGACGGGCCCGTGGCTGCTCATCTCTGCCCGCCCACTGCTATTGGCTGGAGAGCCAAGCCAACTCACCCGTCAAAGCCATGCAGAATGACTTCCTCGTTCGCCCGCCGAGCTTTCGCCTCTGCCGGGCAGGCAGCCTCTGCTCTTCACTCCATGGCTGTACTTCAGGTCTTCCAAGCGAAGCTCCTCGCTGCTACCGAGGGCCCCCTGCCTCGCAGAGCTTTAGGCATGACAAACAGTGTATGTGCTGCACACGCAGGGTCCGTAAAAGCGCCCATGCAGCGCACCGTTTTTTTATGGCGCACCCACAAAATCATATAAAGAGCAGTTTTTCACAAACACACAATGTCATGAGTTATATGTCCCTAAGCAGCGACAAAACACTAGACATAATAAACCCACTATCCCTACGGCAGAATGCCTGGCGCGCCATTCCCGGGGTATCAGATTGGGTTATGGGGATAATAAAACACGGTTACACCCTTCAGTTCACGAGATGGCCATTCAACGGCGTCGTCCACACTTCAGTAGCGAGCTGCACTGCTCATGTGCTGCACGCCGAAGTGAAAGCGCTGCTCTTAAAGGGGGCGATACAAATAGTTTCCCCATCAGAAAGAGAAAAAGGGCATTACAACCGTTATTTTCTTGTCCCCAAGCGAGACGGTGGTCTGAGACCTATACTCGATTTGAAGCGCCCTTATCAAACGGCGTTTCAGATTGATAACTCAAAAACTATCCTCTCGCAAATCCAGCCAGGAGACTGGCTGTTTTCACTGGACCTAAAGGATGCGTACTTTTATGTACAAATAGCCCCTCATCACAGGCCATTCTTGAGATTCTCCTTCGAGGGGATTGCATATCAATACACGATCCTCCCTTTGGTCTCTCCCTTGCCCACGCACGTTTACGAAGTGCATGCACGCGGCGCTGTCCCCTCTCAAACGGATGGGAATCTCGATGATGATCCCAATGATGGACGTCTCCAAACAGGTTGTGGAGCGCTGCACGAAGGATCTCCGGCCGCCGGCCTGTGGTCAGTAGAAGGCAGCAGCTTGCACATCAACTGCCTGGAAATGATGGCAGTGTGGCATGCCTGTCGCGCTTTTCTGCCACAACTGAGGGACAGTTACGTCTTGGTTCGCTCGGACAGTATGATGGTGGTGTAATACATAAATCATCAGAGGGGTCTGTCATCGAGACTCCTCTTCAGATTAGCAGCACACCTCCTGAAGTGGGCCCTGCACAATTTTCACTCGATAAGAGCGACTCACATACTGGGCATTCTGAACCAGGGCACAGACATGCGGTCAAGGGGCAAAGTCAGTCCAGAAGATTGGACCCTTCACCCCCGAACGACCCAGCTGATCTGGAATGTGTTCGGCATAGCGGAAATAGACCTTTTCGCCGCGGACAGCAACACTCGCTGCCCAACCTATTTTACAAAGAGACCTTCTTTCTCAGGCCCAGGGCTGAATCTGGCACCCACAGTCCGATGCCCTAAAAGGAGCGCCCTTTGAACCCCTGCAAACGGCTACAGTGAAGGCGCTGACGCTTAAGACTGCACTGCTATTGGCACTGGCATCTGTTAAGCGAATAGCCAACCTGCAAACACTGTCTGTGAAGACCGCCTGCCTGGAATTCGGGCCAAGTGACTCTAAAGTCATCCTGAAACCGAGGCTCGGCTATGTGCCGAAGGTGCTCTCCACACCGTTCAGAGCGCAGGTGGTATCTCTTTCGGCGTTACCCCCTAGCGAAGGCCATGACTTTAACCCCCTCTGCCCCGTCAGGGCATTGAGAGCCTTCAGGCGATCTGACCAGCTGTTTATCTGCTTCGGCGTCCGCGCTAAAGGGCTACCGGTCTCAAAGCAGAGGCTTTCTAAGTGGTTTGTAGACACTATTTCACTAGCATGCTCTTTAATGGAGCTGCCCCATAGGAGTAAAAGCTCACTCAACTAGAGTTACTGCCTCATCCTGGGCGTGGTCTAGCGGTATTTTCCTGTCAGAGATTTGTGGAGCGGATGGCTGGTCCTCGCCGTCCACTTTTACCAGGTTTTATAATCTGGACATCCCGGCATTACATGCCAGGGTCCTCTCTGGTTAAAGGGTTAAATTGTTAGTTCGCTGCACTCCCAAACCGCGGACTTAGGCTAAGAGCCTCCAAAAAGTGTGATTTTTCAACCCACTGTGTTGACCGTCATACTCTCAAACAGCAAAACTTAGGCTACAAGCCTTTATGTCTGTTAAAAAGGCTCGCTGCGTTGACTGTCATTCGCCCCAACCACGAGTTCAGTTGCACCTGTTAAAAAAGGTTAGCCTTTATGTCCCGCGTTTGGCCTTTATACTCCCAAACCGCGGACTTAGGCTCTATGTATCTGTTCATTCGCAGTTTAAGAGCTTTATGTCTATTTGTATTTACAAGCTCGCTGTGCTGGCCGTCATTCGCCCCAGCCGCAAGCTCAGGCTCACACGCCTTTAAAGTGTAAGGACGATTTAATATATATGCGGGGCATTATTCCTCTGCATGCTTCTGTGACTGTACGCCCCCGGTTTTCACCTGGGTCCGCTGTCATGCTTGATCGTTCTGCACTTACAGCAACGGCAGGATTGAATTGTGTTTCCATAGTGTCTTAGCAGACGCAGTACGAGTGAAGTGTCGACAGGGAACGTACAGGTTACTTCCGTAACCCAGGTTCCCTGAGACACGGGAACGAGTACTGCGTCCCTTGCAGGGCCGTCGCCAAGGGGGGCCCCCTGTTTGCAGTGGAGGCCCACATCGCGAGCGGGCCCATGGCGATAAAGTTACTATATTATTATAGATTTATATAAATATTAACAATAAAATATACTTCAGGCTAAAGTAAAAAGTAACCAACCAGTAAAAAAAAAAACCCATAAATCTGCTCTCTTTTATGTGTGTGTTGTAGTGGTCTAGCGGTAGAATAAATTATTAGTGTTTTGAAGCTGCGGGTTCTAATCCACCCTCGTAAAGGTCTTTTTCTAGTTAAAACCAAAGCGGTTTTCATTTAAGTGATTGTATATTAAGAGTAAGGGCACGTTTGTGTGAATGTTTTTTTTGTGTGCTTTTTTCAGAACGAAGCGCTGGAACCTCTGTGTGAAGACGCGCATTGTGCACGAGCGCCGACTTATAACAGCGGACACGAGCGCTCGTCATAACACATTCC
>JAUCMR010000091.1:14204332-14262404 GCA_032357425.1 Enteromius argenteus | reverse complement strand
ACTTGGATGGGTTAAATGCAGAGCACAAATTCCTAGTATGGGAAACCATACCTGGCCACATGTCACGTCCTTCCTTTAATGTTTTTCCATTTTATAACTGATTTAATAATAAATAAAAAGAATGAAAATACATTTTAAAATAAACCATGTTTATCTATTTAAATTATAAAGGTCTTATTTATATAAATATATTTATATTTTTATCAAATGTATATGTAATTTATTTTGAATAATTTGATTATTTGTAAAAATAAAAATATGTATAATAAATTACTTTATTTATCTCGTTTATTATTAATATTATTAATATTTTGGAATAATTAATGTTTTTACTGTAAAAATAAATGTTTATGTATTTAATGATAATAAAATGACTAGAATTTAAATAAATTACTTTAAATTATAAACCTATTTATCTCTATCTATGAAGGGATCTCTTGGTGTAAATTTTTTATTTTGTTCATTTTTAAGAAAACTTCTAAATTATTTTAAATTAAGAAATGATTTAAATAAATTACTTGGTAAATAAATTATATAATAAAGTATATCCATCTGTCTGCCTCTTTGTCTGTTGTCTAAATTAAGAAGTCTTTATTTTTATAAAAACATTTCTATAAAATGTATAATTTTTAAAGTTTGTTAAATTGTAAAAATAAAATATCCAAATGTCTTTTGTCTTATTTATTTAAAAAAAAAGTTTTTACTTTTTTTTTTTTACTTTGTAAAAATACATTTTAATGTGTTTAATGATAAAAATTTACTGCCTACTTGCCTGCCTGTTGTCTAAATTATGAGGTCTTTTTATTTTTAGAAAAAGATTTTCATAAAATGTATAATTTTATCACATTTTTGTTTATTTGCAAATATAAAACCTCTAAACGTCTGTCTTTTGTTGCGACTCAAGTGGTAACATTTGTCATGGAATATATTTGACTGTTTCTCTGCAGGGGGTCGGATAATCTCCTGGGGCTGGAATGAACATGGAATGTGTGGAGTTGGTTCCCTTTGTGACATCACACAACCGCGTCCAATCCCCCGTCTCAGAGACACTACGGCTCTTCTGATTGGCTGTGGATCAGGACATTCAATGGCACTATGCAGTTTGAAGAGCAACGAGGATTCAGCAAGATGAACAGGTCGGAGCGTTTGGCTCTCAGACTGTGATAAAGACGGTTTGCTTATACTTTACGGTTTTAATGGATTATTCAGAAAGGCTCATTTAAACAGATTTTAGATCAAAGTTTTAGAGATGTCTTCGAATACTACCCACGGACACATTATGCTTCGGGAAGTGCCAAAAATAAATGTTTTTAGAAGAACACTAGGTCTATTTGCAGCTCCGTGCAAATTTTTATAACTTAAACTAGATTTATTATAGAGGCATATTCAAATGTTAATGTTTAGTTGATATGTTGGTTGGGAAGGAATATTAAAAAAATTTAAAATTCTCAATCTATGTTGTTATAAACCTGTATGTTTTTTCTCTCTCAGTGCATTCACTGATGAATCTGGGCTTGTACGTACTGCACTTGTGCCTTCGCAACAGTTCAAAAACAATGGAATTGAATGAGAACAGACAAATTCAATCAGATGCTCATTCTTTGGATGGGTTAAACAATTCACTGCTGAAATGGCCATTCACGCTTCCTTTGTTGTGATGGATGATCAAGGATCATTTCTTCTGACCTTTGACCTCACATTGACAGAGAATGCCCTAAATAACTGTCACTGTGGAGCCATTAACTGAAACAGATTTACAGTTTCTTTGAAATGACCTGTCACTCAAAGCACTCAATCTCCCAGAATGCCCTATGATGGGGCAATCATTTCATCCCAGAGTGATAATCTCCTAAAGAATGGGCGGGGGGGAGGTTTTAAAATAGATTTTTCACTAGTATTGACAACAGCATCTGTATTTTCACAGTTTCAAATTAAATATTTTTGTTATTAGAGACAATAAAAACGAATTTGTGCATCAAATCTGTGCATCAAAACCTTTTCATTTTAAAAAAGTCAATGAATTTGCGACAGCTGAATGTAATATTTTGTCTGTCAAAAAGTAAAATGCAAAAGATTTACACAGATTAATTTATGAGTAGCCTGTTACCAGATGTTTCACTTTCACAGAAGAACATGGCAGTCTAAGTAGCTTCAACGTGATGTCTGTCAGAAACGTAACATACCTAACACTTGACGCATAAGGGAAAACATTTGTTTTCACTCGCTGACAATGCTAATGTGTTTTATGAAATGCTTTACAATTAATTCAAGTATGTCTGTTCATGCATCTACTACTATTTTTGTGTCTGCGCTGCCTTATATCAAAGCTTAAAAACCCACAAAACACACAAAATTTGTGTTTTAGTGCTTTTTATTGTCATTATTTTGTTTTCATTGCTTTTTTTTTAAATTCTCTCTTCAGAAAAAGACACAAAATTGCCTTAACAATATGTCAACTCAAACCATAAATGAAAACACCACCTGATTTTAGATAACTATCCATACTATGCACTGCAATGTGCTGAAAAACACAAGGAACGTCTCACAAAACAGCACAAACGTTTGAGATGGCACCTTTTGCCCGAAAGTTCGATGTTTACTGTGTCCAAAAACTTTGCGGTCATAAAGACTGTGAACCTTTGGAGGTTTTATGATATTCTGTTGTTTGTGCTCTGCTGTGGTTGGGTCTTTGAACAGTCCAGCATATTGTAAGTAAAATGACCCAATGTCGACATTTCCTGTGATACAACTGGCAGTGCGCTAGTTTGGTCCCAAAAAATTGGGTTTACTTGACGTTTTTCACAACAATGAAAAATAAGTGTCGAAACAAACTTGAGACACAGTATCGGTTCCTTTCGTTTATTCCATCATAAACCCTGTATGTTCTCGATAAAGAGTTGTGTTGTTGTTCTGTGCAGGATTGTCTCTTGTGATGGTGTCTAAGAAAACCGCTGTAATATGAGGCTTTCAAAGTAACTTGTATGTTCAGGCTGAAGTTTTAAATGCAAACTAACCATTTATCAAACATTTTCTCATCAAACTCAATGATGGTGTTTCCATTCATTCGAAAATGCTGAGTTTGGTCCCAATAATGTGCTAACAAGCCTTAGTTTTTCACCTTCAAATCAAACACCGCGTTCCAACCAGGCACGACACATCAAATTTGTAGCGACAGCGTCTTTTTATGCAGAATCACAGCCAATCAGATCAACAAGGCAGGTTTAAAAAGTCATTACAGGATGCTCATTTTCATGTTTTTTTTAATAATATAAGAGTCAACCGATATATAAGAGTCAATAAAAACAACTTTGTGCATCAAAATCACTTGATTTGTAAAAGTAAATGTAACATTTGTCTGTCAAAAAATAACATGCACAATACGCGATAGTATTTTAATCAAAATTTCAGTGACTACATATTTTCACAGCCAATCGACGTATATTAAACTTCAAATATAAATATTTAAGACAAGTAAAATTGAGTTTTCATTGTGGGCGGAGCCTGATTAGTACGCGGTGCATCTGTAAAGTTACCAGCCAAACATGTGAGCTACAAAATATATCAAATTGCTATTTGTTCTACAGAAAGGAATGTAAAAGTGAACGGTGCAAACTGTGCAAAAGGCATTTTCTACATGGTAACTACAATAGTACAAAATACGGGAAAACAGTCGCTCTTTTTTTTCTTCTCCCTACTCAAACATGAACACAAAGCTCATGGATTTTCACTGAAATGTGATTAGTGATTGGAGTAACATTTTTACAACATTGAAACAACCTAAAACAAACACTTCAACGAGATAAAAGAAAGGTCATGTTTTCACAACACTAGCACACACAAGCACCATGTACAACACTGACACTCACGAACGGAAGAACAACAGGCACTTCGCACAGCACAATAGCACAATAAACCACGAACGAAACAGCGCTACATACATCTACAGCTTCTCTTGTTTACTGTGCTACATCTACGCTGAATTAATTCTCAGTCACAACTCGGAAGAGAAGTGCTAGTTTACAACAAACGTACGGTACACGCTCACACACACACACACACTCGCACTAAATACGGTACTATCAGGTGGGGGATGTGGCTTTATGGTTGACACACATAGTGGTTGGTACACCATGGTTCATTACACACACTGACTCGGTTGGTTGTCTGCTTCGGTTGGCACGCTGGGTCTCTAAAAAAAACACGAAGAGAAAACAACAACAACAAACAACAAGGAAAATCATATTAATACACCAAACGAACGGCACAGAAACATGGGGGAGGGTGGGGGGGATGATGAAGAAGGTTGGCGGGATTGTCGTCCCTCGAACCGTGCAAGCAAACATGGTGATGTGTGTCAAGCAAGTGACTACGACCTTCTTTACAGGCTCATGGTAAACTCAGGGTTTACCATGCACTCTCCCATGCGGCATTCATTCAGATCCGGTGTAAGTCTGCAGGTTATTGTTAATACGATTAACTCATCAGGTCATGCTGTGATTGGGTTTGTGCGCAGTGGGACGGTGTGACATGCTCGGTTAATGACTTGTGGCATGCGAAACAGGGCACGATCGCCGCTAGTCCTGCCTCGGCTCTCCTGTTTCAATCCCCTCCGCTTTACACGCTCTCTCTTTGACCTTTCCGACCTTTTCAGATCCAAGTGTGATTGTGCATCCTTTTACCAGGATTGAATTATGAGCTAGTAACACTGGTGCATAATTGCAACTTTAAATACCGACTGTAAAGTCCAAAAATAGCTGCCAGGAAAAACAGCTCAGATAGGGTGAAAGATCAAAGAGACATCACAATACAGGCACAGCTTATTGCCAAGCAACCAGGGGGAGTCATGTATGCATGTTCTGTCAAAGAAAACCAGAGTCTATATACAGATTGGATACAAAATTTATTTCATGCAAGGTTCATATTTACAGTTTTGTCATTCGCATATGTATTTTTGCATAAAAGTGCATGCATTTACCTCTCCCCAAATAATCCCAAAAGTACATTAATTGTTTCTTTTTTTAAAAGACGTTTCTTTTTTTCTTTCAACTGCACGATACATCTATATTGTACATTTTCAGTGATTTGCTACAGTGTTACACGTTTAAAAATGTGATATGCACATATGTATTCCAGATAAATCACATTTGAAACAGAATTTATGAAAAATATGGGTTTTCGTGAAAATAAAACCTTATTTATATAATAGCTGGTATTGTAATTGAAATGATTATACTATTTAAATTTGCCTGCTCTGTTTGAGAAAACGTTAAAGTGCTTTTTTCACTATTTGCATCTTAATTTGTTAAAAAGTCGAATGGTCGACTCATTTGCTGCTACTAATAGATACAGGATGTTTAAAAAAAACATCATAGAGATCATAGTTTGGGGAAAGGCAAAAAATGTCTGCAAAAATAAAAAACAATTGCTACATATATTGTATGTCATCGTAAATGATACCATACTCTGCATCAGATATATTTAAAGAAGCTTTGGATGAAAAAACACAATTTTTCTTACATATTTTCAATAAACTTACATTGTTTTCTCAGATAGTTTCCCATGCAAAGCATGCAAATGCAAATGAGGTTTCTTCAGTCAAGTTTCTATGTTGGTGACGTGTGCATCACTAGAATCATGATTGTTTAGTGTCACTTCAAGCTAACTTGATCTTGTATCATATATGAAATAGCCATTGTCTCATCTTTTTTTCCTTTTCAATGGTGTCCGGTAGCACCTAATGAAAACCACAGCTTAAAACACTCAGGGTTTGGGGAAAAAAAGAAGTTATGAAGGAGAGAGAAGGAGAAGAATGAAAGTGCAGAAAATCGAAAGTGGGGAAAGAAATGAGACAGCATAGAGAAGGTGGGAAGGGGCGGGGTTTAGATGAGACCACTGCATAGGAAGATGAGAGACTGTGGAGAAGAGAAATAGAAGAGGACAAGAATAGATGAGACGGAAGATGAGGAGAAAAAAGGAAGTAAGAGAGGAGGAAGGTCACAGGAAGAGGAAAAGGGGAGGAAGATGAATGCAAAGAGTGGAAGTAGCAAAAAAAATAAGAAGGAGCGGAAAGGAAGTGCGAGATAAAGCAAGAGGAAGGAGAAGAAAGATGAGGAAGGACAAGGAAAGTAGCAGAGGAAGATAAAGGAGGAGATAGGAAAAGAGACAGAGAAGGAGAAAAGAACAAGGAAGAGGAATAGGAAAGAAATTGAAGATAAGAGGGAAGAAGAAAGGCAGAGGATATGGAAGTAGGGGGGAGAAGGGAAGAACAAGAGGAAGCTGAAGGAAAAGAGATAATAGAAAAGAAAAGAGAAAATAAAGAGGAAGGGGAAGCAAGAGGGAGAAGGGCAGAGGATTAGGAAGGAAATAAAAAGAGGAAGAAGAGAGAAAGTGTGAAGAAGTGTTCAAATGAAAAAGAGTTTAATGAGAGATGGATGGTACACAGTGTGAGCAGGCGTCTCAGCGCAGCACTGCGGAGCGAGGGCCTCTGATTGGTTAGTTTTGTTGTCCATGCTACAGGATGGATGGGATGGGAGAGTGGACCTGCTGCATGAGACAGGGCGGGCTGCAGGGCAGGGCCGACACTGAGGCCACGCCTCCAGACATGCTGCTATGGCTCCATGGCTTTTCATAACCTTCATTTGAAGAGAAAAAGGGCTTTCAGTAAAACCTCAGAGCAGCCTTCAACTCTAGACAAAGACTCTCTGCCAAGGTTTGCTTGTGAATAAATATGCTAGGTTCATGGACAGTTAAGCTGAGGTGTGTGTGTGTACTGTATGTGGTGCGTATGCGCAGATTAGATTTGGTTAGTGTTGCCTTGTCATGTACTTGTTATGTGCATGGTTAGCCAGTTGACAATGACTGATTGCCAAGTCAACTGCATCATCCTCCATGCGTTCTATGCTTCAAACTGTCTACCGCATGCATGGGGTGGTTTCACAGTGCTGTACAGCACAACACAGGTTCAGAGAGACATCAAAGAACTCAGCCAGACACATCAGCCCAACAAGAAACAACCGTACATGTACACCCAGTTTATTAGTACTCTAGCTGTTTAGCTCACCGATGCTACTTCTGCTAAATATGGGGCTAACTACAGAAGTATTTCACTTGAATCTAATGCTTATCTTAACTTTCTTGTCCTCAAGGTGTTAGCTTTATTGCAAGAGTTAAGGAGCTTTGATTCACTGGCCTAGTCTTATCTTGGTCACCCTGTTGAAATGACCAGCATAGTTGGTTGTGTTATGCATACTGGTAATAGTGTCCCAAGAAAACTACTTAACTAGTCCTACCAGCAAATCAGTTGGACCAGTACCTAGCAAGCCTGGGAATTCATGCTAGGAAGCTGGTCTTTTCACTAGGGTATCATGGCTAATGGCACCTGTTCACTGGGAGCTTCTGACTGGCTGAGTTCTTGTCATGTGACCACATGCCCCATATCCCATGCTGCATCTCTTGTGAGATTCACCATCACCAGGACCACCCGCCATTGTGAATCTGCATGCAAACAAGCACACTGCTAGACATTATACTGAAGCGTATTTATTTCATTTCCGTATAAAACCATTGTTTTTTCGTAAACATTATTACTTTTTCATTTAAAATTGGACCCTTGCATAACGGCCCACTGAATCTGCCTGAAATGCGTACTGTAAAACGCATTCGCATGAATACATTAGGAAAAACTGCCACGGAATGTTCTTCTCAAAGATCTTGTTCAGACTGAGCTATAAATGAAAAGAAGCCTGTTGACGGCTCACTTGGATATGTCATTTTTATCGCAGCTTTTCCTGTCAACCTTAGAGTAACGGCAGACCTGAAGAGCTATCAGACTGCAAGAAAGAAGGCTGAGTGACAGTCGGTCATTTTGCACCGAAAGAGCATCTTTGATTGACAGCTGCTCCACTTTCAGACACAGCACTGGCAGTGCTCTGATGGCTAGCAGTGATTGGCTGGTTACGTACCCTTCCTGACTCTCCCCCCAGTGTGATTGGTTCGTTCTCCTCCGGAGGTGAGCAGGAAGCAGGGTCTCTCGCGGTCCACGGGGCTGAAGACTTCCTCGGGCGACACCGCCTGGTCGATGTGAGGACAGTCCTCATTGGCCAGGGCAGCTTTGGATGGCTCCCCGTTCACTTTAAAATCTCCAGTCACAGGCAAAGAGAGATGACTCATTACAGATTGATGCAAGGTGACATGCAGGATTTATTTCAGGCTATCAACATATCCTGAAAGCCAAACCACTCTCAAAGTTCAAACCAGCTGATATATAAATGACATTTCTGCAAGAAACAGAGATGCTTTTCCCACCGTGCGTGACGGTACTTCTAATACAAATTCTCCTGGCTCTAACAATTTCTAACAGTGGAAAACCATATTGTTCTGTTATTGTCCTGTAAAACCATATATCATGGCCTAGATCAGGGTTACTTAACCCTGCTCCAAGAGACCCACTGCCTTGTCGAGTTTAGCTCCAACCTTAAGCAAACACACTTGAACCAGATAATCTCTTTTAGGATTACTTAAACATTAAAGGCAGGTTAGTTGAAGCATTGGACTTGAGCTCTGTAAAACACTGGGTCTCCAGGAGCAGGAGTGAATACCCCACATGTAGAAAATTCAACTTATAACTAATTTGTAGGGTTAAACTGGACAAATGGTCTATCTGAAATTTTAAAATCCACATTCTCTCAACTTTTGCTCACACAACTTACTGTCAGTTTTACAAGCCCTTTTCCCCCTACATCATTAAAACATATCATGCCCTTTTAAAACAATAGTTTGTCAGCATTCTCTGACATAGCATAAACTCTAGTGTGTGTAGTTACCCTTAATTGCTAGGTTGGACTATCTGTAATTTATACGGCTGTGAAAGCTTAGAGTAGTGGTAAGCTTCCATTAGAGCAAATTCAGAGAAATTAAAAGATTACTGCATTATCAAAACTATTAGCACTTTTTAATTTTCACAAACAAGACCACTAATTACTCAGAGATCTTAATCACAAGGTTCTTCTCTAAAATCAAACCAGTCGATTCATTATTCAGATGCATCCAACTCAAGTCAGATCATTCAACTAAACTTCCAGAGCTCAGCAGATCGACATTCTAAACTAACAGGTTAATGAGTCACATTAAGAGCCAAAACACGACAAAGCTGTTTTGTGTAGCATAATATGTAACATACTCTAGTTTCAGAACTGAAAGACAAAAAGTCAATATTTTGAAATCCTATTGAAAATACAGTGTTACTCATCAGTGTGCTGACTCATCCAGTTGTGGTAAAGTACTAAGGACATGCTAAAGAGATTGTTTGAACTAAACTTCTACAGTCAGATCAAATTAGTGAACCTCTGAGGAAACAATTTTATAATATGACTCCTTTAAAGGAACACTCCACTTTTTTTGAAAATAGGCTCATTTTCCAACTCCCCTAGAGTTAAACAGTTGAGTTTTACCATTTTCGAATCCATTCAACCTAACCATTCCGTCGATGTAACTACATGATGTAACTACAGAAGAGTCAAGTTTTAAACAGGGAAAATATAGAAACTCTTTGGTAATTTTTTTTTTTTTGAGTGAGATGCTAATGGTCTAATTAGGTTTAATGATCTATACTAAGCTGCAGCTAAAAATGGTACCACCAGAACCAGCTGAATGGATTCGAAAACGGTAAAACTCAACTGCTTAACTCTAGGGGAGTTGGAAAATGAGCCTATTTTCAAAAAAAGTGGCGTGTTACTTTAAGGTTGTCATTTTACTGTCATTTCATCTTGACGGAAATTTACAGATTCCAAAATGTATTCTCCTACCTTGGTATCTGATCTCAGAAACCTCTTCCTGTGCCAGGGGGAATGCGTCACTGTGGGTGCTGGGTCGCGGGGAGTTAATCACTGACTTGCAGTAGTTGGGAGACCCCAGTTGAGGTGCTCGTGGGATATGCTTATTTTTTTTCTTTGGTAGTTTTTGTTTCGCCATGGCTAGGGAGTAGTACATGCCGAAGTTGTTCACAATTACAGGTACAGGCATGGCAATCGTCAGCACACCTGCCAGAGCGCACAGTGCGCCCACCAGCATGCCGGATGTCGTCTGAGGGTACATATCGCCATAGCCGAGAGTTGTCATCGTTACCACAGCCCACCAGAAGCCAATGGGGATGTTCTTGAAGTGTGTGCCACTACTGGCATCGGGATCGTTGAGGTTTCTTCCAAAACGTTCAGCATAGTAGATCATAGTGGCAAAGATTAAGACTCCGAGTGCAAGGAAAATAATGAGGAGGATAAATTCATTGGCACTGGCACGGAGCGTGTGCCCTAGTACCCGCAAACCCACAAAGTGTCGCGTCAGCTTGAATATACGGAGAATTCGAACAAATCGCACCACACGGAGGAAACCCAATACGTCTTTTGCTGCTTTGGAGGAGAGTCCGCTTAGCCCTACCTCCAGGTAGAAGGGGAGGATGGCCACAAAGTCAATGATGTTGAGGGCATTTCTGACAAATTTTAATTTGTTTGGACAGGTAGTCACTCGGATTAGAAACTCAAATGTGAACCACACAACGCAGACACCTTCAACGTAGGTTAACTGCACCATAGTCTCCGTCTCGGAAAAGACACGCTCCCGTGTTTCATTGCCCACCACGTAAGTCTCTGTGCGGTTGATGATGGGATTGAAGGCCTCATGAGTCTCCAAACAGAATGTGGTAATGGACACCAAAATGAAGAACAAAGATGCAAATGCTACCCACTATAGGAAAAAGAGAGAGAGAGATGTTATGTATGACCTTCATCCAAAAATGACAATTCTTTCAATATGTCTTTCAAACTTGTATTACATACTTAACATAACAGAAATCTTCAGTCTACGCTGATAGCTATTGAATGTCTTGATATATAAGTACTTTTATGGTACTTTTCTAACAAGATGACAGAATTCCTTTAATGCTTGTTCTTTGAATTCCTTGCAAAACAGCTTTAACGCAGAGTTCAGCTATAAATAGGTTTTCCCAACATCAGAGCAGACAAAAATAAATCCAATTACAACATCATGAATACACTAATTGCTCATAAACACCCTTTTCAGCAGAATTCGGAGGAAGTACACTTGGATAATATCACGTCTTCTGTTCCCTCTTGAGCGTGCTTCTGAAAAGTGCTACGTCAACAAATGGGGTGCGTAACAGCTGAAACTCAAGGTCACTGTGTGCTCTCAAGGAGAGCATAGAATGACAGAAAGGCACCGATATAACTGCCCTCCACCACTTTGAGATAAATTTAACTACAGTTCCCTTCACCAGGGACTCCTGGTCAGCCTCTGGCAAGGTTACCACATGCAGATTTGGTGAGATGGTCCCTCGAGTGCTTTGAAAGAGGATGGAGGAGACTTGCATCACTTACACGGTGGCTTACTGCAAGATAGAACAACAAGCATGGACAGATGGAAGTGGATTTCAGTAGGGGAGCCCCACCACAGGATGACGGAATACTGGCTAGTGGTAGAATTACATAAGTGCAAGTTGGCCATGTTTTCCCTATCATGGGATCTTCTGGTGACTGAGAAATGCTCCATCTATTATGTATGAATTGATTATTCTGCTCAAATTAAATATTAAATTAAGGCTGTGAATCTCAGTGACATATCATCCATCAGTACATATATAATACGGATGGGAAAGTGCATTCAACATTGAATGAATGGAAATTCAGTGCATTCTTGAAATTTAATAATCACTGTAATAGATGTTTTCCATTTTCTGAAAAAAAAAAAAAGTTGGTTCATTTGTGCTTGCCTGTTTAGAAGTCACTACTACAATGCTGGGGTTTTCTGGGTGGCTGCTTTCCAAGTCTCAGTTGCTCGTTTTAATGTAAGTGTATGGTATTTTCTCACCCATTTCTTCCATCTTTCACTTGGCAAAAATTGTTAGTCAGATCACTTTGAAGAGTAATAGCACTCCTCTTCTTAAAGCAATAGTTCACCCAAAAATGTTAAATCTGTCATTAATTACTCACCCTCATGTTGTTCCAAACCCATAAGACCTTAGTTCATCTTCACAACACAAATTAAGATATTTTTGATTAAATAAAGAGCTATCTTTCCCTCCATAGACAGCAGTACAACTGAAATGATCAAGGTTCAGAAACGTAGCAAAAACATTGGTAAAACAGTCCATGTGACATCATTGGATCAACTTCAGTTTTGCGATGCTAGGAGAATACTTTTTTGCACAAAGAAAACAAAAATAACATAATTTACTCTATCCATTCTTCTCTCGTGACTTACGTCTTCCGGCATTTTAGAGAGTAAGCGTACGCTTTCCTCTAAGGCGCAAACTGCCGCAGATTACACACATGCGCGTGCTTTCACCCGGATGTAAATAGGGCTGATTACGTCAAATACGTTAAAGCTTGCATATGCAGTGCGTTGTGATAATCTCTAAAATGGCAGAAGATGCAAGTCACGGAAGAAGAATGGATAGAATAAATGTAGTTATTTTTGTTTTCTTCACGCAAAAAAAAGTATTCTCCTAGCATCGCAAAAGTGAAGTTGATCCACTGATGTCACATGAACTGTTTTACCAATGTTTTGTGAAGATGAACGAAGGTCTTATGGATTTGTAACGACATGAGGGTAAGTAATTAATGACAGAATTTTCATTTTTGGGTGAGCTAACCCTTTAAAATAATCCATGTGACATCAGTACTTCAACCGTAATTTTACGAAGCTACAAGAATACTTTTTGTGCACAAAGAATACAAAACAACGACTTTATTCAATGACTAACATCTTCTCCGCATCATCCTATAGCACCATTTTGGAGAGTATCAGATATGCAAACAATGTATGCAACATGTACACGGATATGTTGTTTATATTCTGATCAATGCATAAACAATAAACACAGCGTACGTTGTTTATATATGTGATACTCTCCAAAATGACGCAAGAGTGACGCAGGAGATGAATTGGTCAATAAAGTCTTCTTTTTTTCTGTATGCACAAAAAGTATTCTCGTAAATCATTCTCAAATCACAAGACAAAGTTTACTTGGCTTGGAACTTGTTCAAATCACTAAATCCTGACCTATTTTTGACCTATTTTCCATTATAAAAAAGCAGAATTACCTGGAATAAACTCACTCAATCAACTCCTGACCAAATTTCGTTGTATCATTACTGAACCATAAACAATTACAAATGAGTATCAAATTTTAATGTTTTTGTTGTTGTTGTTCATACACCATGTCTTCATGAAGTTGCAAAGCATTAATACACCTTCTCTGCCCTGATCTGCCTCTTGTTCTGATGGCTAGCAACACCTCTCAGTTCTTCGGTTCCTTCTATCACATAAATTCTTCTTCCACAGGCAGTTTATATCTGGGTCAGCAAGTGCTTAGTCTAACAGACACTATTCCCTAGATGTGCCTCGTTTCCTGTGTTTGTAGGGAGGAGAAACGTTTTGTCTGAAGAAGCCTACGAGCACACACACACAAAAACGCATATAAATAACATTTTTCACCATTTATTTTGATCACTTTGACCAGTAGAAAGAGCTGTTGAGTTATGGAAATGAAGGAACTCTATTTGGCACCAAAAGAATGTTTCTCCGTTGATCAACGTTCAAAAGAATCCATGTATTTTGATGTAATAAATGTGCAAGAGAGATTTAAATAGCAAATATTTGAAATTTCTTTTGCAGATGCTATTAACAGTTCCTGATTTGTTTTTGGAAAGCTCTTAAAAGTGTAAGATAAACTAATTTTTCAGTTTCACATCACAGCACTTTGTCGTGGCAATTTTCTACAGCTCCACAGTAATTATGCTCTGATTCATTCAAAGACGGATGTGGGATACAACTTGATATCTTAATGATGCTCAGAAGATGACGTACAACATAAGGAAGTAATTAACATTGCTACACTTCTCAATGAATACTAACGGAATTAGCAACATTTTTGTGTTTTACAACAACGCCTTTATTTTTTTATAGATGCTTACAGTTTTCACAAGTTCTTTCCAGTTTTGTATCAAATATGCATCAGAAAGAACAGTAAAAAAGCAGTTAATAATTCATCAAGGTAAGACATGGATTACATCATCAGCGTTGCTTTTTCTCCTTCATAAAACTTATAAACGTTGTGTAATTCATGCAAAATAACAAGCGCTAAAGAAAGTTTTTAAAAAATATTTGCTGAATCACTTTTGCTCTCCTCAAACCGAGGCCGAAAGCACATTCTCACGACCTTGCAAATCCCTGAGGGCAACAGTTTGATCCACGAGAACGTTTTATCCTCACTCTCTCATTGATCAAGATAAACACTAGAACAGCTTGATCCCCTTGATCTCAGGGGACACAACATGATCCGTTTCTCCCCCTCTGCCCTCCCGCCACACACTGATGACTTGAAGAGACAGTCCATTATAAGTTTTTATCCCTCCACACCCACACATCTACTCATTTCGAATGGTCATCAATGGAGAAAGTGCTTTTTTGGGTCCAGATGGTGCATTTACGGCATCTACCAGCAGGGGCTAATGTATCCATGCTAACCAGCCAAACCACGATCTCTTGCAGTTTCCAAATGAATATTAAAAGAGTCTTGAAAAACTTTCTGGCACTCTTTCAGTAAATCTAGTGCTATTTGTTGGCTGCAGTTATATTTTAAAGCATCATCATTTGCAGCCATTTAATCTTGCTTAAAGATTAATCTTGCTGTTTTCATTTTTTAGCCCTTGAAAAATCACACAAGTGCCAGTGCTGGGAATGCTGAAACTCAGTTAAAGTGCTGGTAACTGTACTAGTCGGTGGGTGGCCCGGCGCGGATTCATTCTGCGTGCTAGTGTTTGTGTGTGAACCGATGTGTTGCTGCGATGCTGATGCAGCTGAGATATGAGATGTTCTCATTAAATACACTCACACACACTCTAACCAGGCAGACTAATAAATGACGTGCAGCTTGATAATTACTGTGAGGACGAGTCTGGGCAAGTCTGGCAGAGTCTGAACGGATAGACCTTGTGTGTTCACTTCCTGTTCGATTATGGCACAGTGCGGTTGGCATTTATATGTTCTTTCACAGAAGAATTTCTAGATCTGAATAGAGTTTTAGACTAAGCAAGACTCATTTACACCAAAATGAGGGGCATCGGCTTGTGATTGCATAACAGATAATAAGACAAAAAAAAAAACATAAAAATAATTCTGGTTGGTTTTTCCTAAAATCTCACAAAAATATTTATAACATTTAATATTTAAAATATATATATATATATATATATATATATATATAAATTCATTAATTTACCTATATTTTAATCAGCATAAAGAATCATAACAAAAAATACAATAACACAATATAAATGCTTTATTTAATCCATATATTTAATAAACTTAATTTTATGTAATTATTTACAATTTTAAGAAGTGCAATGCATTAATAATATATGTAATTATTCAAAATAATATAAAAACGTGTGTGTGTGTGTGTAAACGAAAATGTGTAATTTAAAACAATAACAATAAATGTGACCCAATTTGTTAATTTAGTTAATTTTATGAAATTGAGATTTATACATCACCTGAAAGCTGAATAAATAAGCTTTCCATAATTTGAGAAAATCATCTCGGTTTTGTGTTCCATCGTCACAAATAACAATATAATGTTATGTTTATGTCTTAATGGTAGACTTCATTGTGTTAAAAAATATGATTTCTTCTTTCTCACTTTTGATTTTGGAGGTAAAAATGACCTGAACATGTTCTTGACTGGTTTTGTGACATTCACACCCTCACAGGCATTACTGTAGGAGAACGACAGGACACATTATCAACCACAGAGTGGCATCTGTTGTTTGCAAAGCAAAGTACAAATTAGCTAACATCAGAAAACAACAGGACACCTCACTCAAAATGATCCTATTTCCTGTTAGATTTCAAAAAACATGCAACTAAGACAAAAGGACCCTTTCACCTGATCCTGTACTGAGGTACGGTACTGTACCATCATCATTTTAAAAGAGGACCAATGCCAAGTTTACAACAGCTACCTCTATAACAGCGTTTCTACAATACTAAGAAAAACATGCATTTATTTATTTATTTTTTTAACTTCTTGCCAGTTTCCAACAGCAGTTTTTGCTTATCTATAAAATTAATTCTCTCCCAGGCTTCTTGGCTTTTAGTTTAGATCAAGATAAAGAAAGATGTCATCTGTGATCACAGGTAATTGAGTTGTCAAGTTCTAATGTAATTAAGATATTCTTCCTGATGAAGGCGACCTAAAAATAACTCAAAACAATTGAATTGACTCGACCCAGAAAATCTAGTGTAGTTTGACTGCGCCACCTCCTCACACAGAGTCTAGCCGTGACTCCAAAATCCCAATTCATTCATCTGAAATCTGTGGATTTTTTTCCAGCCGCCTCCACTTGAGAAGCAGAGAGGCGCTGCTTTTAGAAAACGTGGTAAAAATAATCCAGCACCGCTGACAGAAATGCATATTTGATGCAGAAACCCAACTTCCCCATCACGCCTCAGCGATTGCTCAGACTGTGTATCAAAAACAAGTCGTGCAGATGATCTGAATCACAAATCCTGGCTGTGGTCGATGTCCATCAGCGGACTTCATCAAACCCATTACCGCTTGATTTGCTATCAGGCAGCATGGTTCATGTTTCTCTGTGGTGCTGCCAGGAGCCCGGCCACTTTCCCTCAGATCCAGCAGCTCTCTGCTTTAGCAGACAGTGTCGGACAGCCTGGCTCCTGGCAGAGCAGCCCATAGCCAAATGAATAATATATTTCCTTCTAGAAAACCAGTCTCACCTACAGTTTACTTGTTTAGATGCGTCATCTGCATTTAAAACCTACCTGAAGCTCTACATTGGTGGCCAAAAGTTTGAATTAATTGAATTTTTACATTTTTTGAAAAATGTATCTTATGCTTACCAAGGGTTGTTGTGAAATATTATTGCATTTTTAAAAATCTGTTTTCTATTTTAATATATTTTAAAATTAGTGCTGTCAAATGATTAATCAAGATTAATCGCATCCCAAATTGTTTACATAATATATTCATGTGTACTGTGTATATTTATTATATACACACACATAAAGTATATATTTTGAAAACATTTATATGTATACATTTACATATTTATATTGTTATATTTTATATTAAATAAATATATTTTACATATAAACATAACATATTTATCTTAAATATATATATATTTATATATATACTTATATATATATATATTTTTTATTTATTTATTTATTTTTTTTTTTAAGAAATTAACAATTTATTCAGACTTTACAGTAAAACATTTATGTTATAAAAAAATATTCATTTCAAATGAATCCGATTCTAAAAAGTAAACATTCTATTTATCAAAGAATCCTGAAATGTTTTACAGTTTCCACAAAAAATATCAAGCAGCAAAAACTTTTCAGCATTGATAAGTACCATTATTAATAATTGAGTACCAATAATAATTGAGCAGCAAAGCAGCATATTAGAATGATTTCTGGTGGATCGTGTGACACTGAAGACTGGAGTAATGATGCTAAAAATTAAGTTTTCCATCACAAGAATAAATTCCATTTTAAAATCTATTCAAATATGAAACGGATGTTTGAAACTGTAATAAAATTTTACAATATCATATTTTAATCAACCAAATGCAGCCTCTTCTAAACTTTTGGCCACCATTGTATGTCTAAGTTTTTTTCTACAGTCTGCTCGCCTAGATCTTGGAGGACGTCCATCTCCTGCTCCGTCAGTGCCAAAGCGGTGGGCTAGAGTCAGTAGAGCTGACCTGTTTTAACCTGGCTGCCAAAACTTGTAGAAATGCTGGGATGGCGTTCATCTCCGATTAAGAGCTTATAGGGTTCCTGCTGAGAGCAATGATGGGACAGCGGTGAGAGCAAAGAGCTGACATTTGAATTGAGCTAATGAAATGCCCATAAAATCTCAAGGGGAGTGTGTCTTTTACAGCACAAGTGCCCTTAAAAGCTTCATGCGAGTGCATCATTAGTGTTTGTGTGCCTTGGGGTTGTGTGTGTCTGCGTGTCTCGAGGGGTGAGACGGCTGCTTGTCACACATCAAAACAGGCGAGCTGCAGTTAGAGGCAGCGTGCTCCTGAACAAAACATGATCTGTATGGACAAGCAAGGATGTGAGCAGTCTTTATTTCCAACCCCTAGTCAGTCAGCAAATCACAGTCGCTTGATAACCTTCATGAGACAGAGGAGACAACAAAACTATAGGTGCACTGTGGTAAAGAATTGCGCACAAATAGAGTTATTTTATACTATATGTACAAGAATGGCTGTGCATGACATCATCTATGGCCCATCTCGTGGCTTCTTTTATTTCACGAAAGAGAAGGTGGGTATTATTTCAAGGTCACACAGAATTGTGGGATGGGCTCAGAAATGTGGTCATCCAGAGTCTCTTTCTCTCTCCGTAAGTCTGCAATGGGGTCTTTCCATGGGGGGAAAAAATCTCAAGAATCAGAGTTTTAATAGGCATTTTTCTTGTCACAACCACAAAAAATTTTATTTATTTTAATTTTTCCCTTTCAGTTCTACAATGAGGATGCATTTTTGGCCTATTTATAAATACAAAAAAATAAAGTATATAGTAGTTTGTATTTATTCTTTTGTACCATATTTTATACTGAGAGTATTATACACACACACACATAAACATATATATATATATATATATATATATATCAAGTATATTTATTTTATATACACAAAAATTATGTAAACATATATATGTAAACATATTTAAATAATTTAAATACATTTAAACTTAATTTAAAAAATAGCTTCACTTAGTAATTTTTCTTCAGAACGTTTCAAATCTTGAATAAATTTACTTTGTACAATTTTTTTTTTTTTTTTTATTCATTTTATTTTGAACAAAGTAGAAGTGACCCTTTGGAATGACCCAGCTGACATGGTTGTGTCCATCACTGATTTCTCAAATAATCAATCAAAATCAAGAGTCACCGATGGGCTCATTAGGGTCATTTGACCCTCAATTGGTCTGACACGGTATTGGACTATGCCTAAGCTGTTTGGTTGGTCTGTAAACTGCTTTTAAAGGTATTTGGTGCAATTTTCAAGCTGAATGTCCAGTCAACCATAGCCTTTTCTCCCCCGAAGACACATAATAGCATCTCTCAATGAACTCACCCGTGCGTATTTTGAGGAATAAGGGTCCTCAAAGAGCGCCCACGTCCTGCTCCAGCGCCCGGACCTGTTATCGGGCGAGTCGCCTTGCGCCAGTCTCCGGGTCATCTCAACACCCTCGTCCCCCTCAGCCGCTTCAGCAACCGCCTCGGGCTCCGGGTCTTCATGCCCGAGATCCAGAGCACCCCCAGCGAAGCTGTCCAAAGCCTCCTCCGCCTCTCGATGCTGCCGGTAGGTCATCCAGCAGCACGGTTCCACGTCCGTCTCGTCGATTCCCCAAAACGCCAGTTCCTCCTCATACAAAGGTCCACATACGTCCGCCGGGCAATGCAGCTTTCCCGTGCGATAATAGTTAAGAATGTGGGCGAAAACGCCGGGGTGACGGTCAAAGAAAAACTCCCCGATGTTCGCATCATAATCGAAGTTATTAGGCGCGTCGGGCTCCGCCAGCCAGGAGAGTCGAGTGCCGGGCAGGGTGCGCAGGGTGCTGCGGTAGGTCTGGTGCTTGATTCCTCCGACGTTGATCACGATGCGATCCTTGTCGTCCCCTTGGCCCATCGCGTACCTCTCTAGTCATATCTCCAACCAGTGGACCGTCATCATGCCGCTGGGACCCATGTTCAGAAAATTCAAATGTGTTTACGATCGTGCCAGGTGCGCCTCAAAGTGTACATGCCAACAATAGAAATCCAAAACCGTTGAATGACTTCTGAGATGAGGGCACGGCTTCCCTCCAATACCCCTATATCCCGACCCCCTGGCTCGGGTTTGAGGGCGTCAGGAAGGTTTTTATGGTGTCATTGGGCGCGAGGTGGTGCTGAATGGACAGCGCCAGTCATCCGTCGAGCCTTCATAACTCCAGCGTGCCTATTGTGGTACAGCTTCCCGTGGAAAAAAAAAACCCGCTGCACGTCCGTTTTCTTTGAGAACGAACAAAACCAGCAGCAGATCTTGCCTTCAGCAATTCTAGTGGCTTTTAAAAAGGTATGCACAATCGATGGTGCTTTGAATAGACTGAAGTCCCATTGAAGCGGATCGCTTGTGATGACGGTCTGAAGAAACAGGCGTCGCAGCAACAAGGGAGGGTCTTTCATTCACAGGAGCAGAGCTCAATCTAAAACGTGTTTCCACGCGAACAAAAACGCAACATGTTCTCGGAGTGGAAGACGTTTTAAAGTGTAGTCCTTAGAATGAACTACAGTCTATTATGTTGCTAGCGCTTAATGTACTGAATACAATAAGTATGCAATGCATTCTTTGTCCTTCAAGTAATGAACATCTTATATTCAACAACTATTCAAGTGACTGTAATTTACAAGTTAACCTGGCTACTAGTTAACCTAGTTAACCAATGGCTGCAATTACCAAAATAAGTTAATTGCTTAGGTTGCATGTTTCCTAATGCACTTAAAATTTGTGATTAGTGTGATAGTGTACTAGAATAAATATGCACTATGGAAAGTGAAATGTTTACTATTAATACTTGTAATAAAGACTTGGAACACATAAAAGTGAATAGTTATGGAATAGTTATAGTGAAACAGGAATAGTTATGGAAGCTTATTTCCACCATATAATTAATAAATAAGATGAGACTTATTAATTTTGACCCTTTTCCTTCTGAGACAAAAAAGGAAACAATTCTATTGTCTGAATTTCAAAATGTTAACATGCAATTTGTTTTTTACAAATCTGAGACATTTGTAAAAATTCTGAGAAAAAAGAATTGTGAGATTGCATGAAAAAAGTATGAATTAAGAGATATAGACAAAACTGTGCAAAAAAAAGGCTGAAACTTTTTTTATGTGGCAGAAGTAAGCTTCCGAGAATCATATGTTGTACAACTAATAAAATAAATAGGCCTTCTAGTCACCTTCTAGTAGTTAAAAAGGTGTCACTACTAGTAAGAATAACAGACACTGTTTAAAGGAATAAATGTTAAGACAGCTTGTCATTCACACTGTCCTATTTGTATGAGCAGCAGGTAACCTTGTGTTCATGCTGGAGCTCAGCTTGTGAACTGCTCCGGGTCCATTTTAAAGGACAATGTGGCGATGAGGAGGAGGTGCACGTCTAAAATCAGAGCACATTTGCCTGGGAGGTGTGTTTGACCGCATAGGCGTGGAGGCTGGACGAGGGAGGAGGTGATTTGTTGCATTTTAGGGACATTTGTGTGCTGCCTCCCAAGCGCAGATCTATAAGAGGAAAATTATACATGCATATGAAATATTAGAGAAGTCATGCAATCTCAGTGTGCATTATGGGTAACTCAGAATTCATAAATTAATGAGAAAAGCTTTTATTTTTCCATTAGATAAGCTTTAAGCTGTTGAGGACCAGATACGCCAGTCCATTTTAATTGTAGAAAGTCAATTAGAATAGATTTTAGATTTTGATACAGATCTAAACTGACTAATATAAAAGTGCCTTTGGTTTAGATATAAATGGAATTACTGACATTTTTTCTCTGTGCTAATACCATTTCTGAGCAGTGAGAGCCTGCAATGCTTATGTCTGCCTATAGGTGGCATCAAAGTGTAATATTTGTAATATTATTGAAACATCAAATATCAAATATTTTTCTAAATAAATACATAGATACATTAAAATAAATAAATAAAAACAAACTAACTTTTATTTAATAATTATCCTGGCCCAGTTTTACATTCCAAAGAAGACTGCGCCTGTTTAGGAAATTGTAAATAATAATAATAATAATAATAATAATAATAATAATAATAAATAATGTTAAAAAATAATAAAGCAAATACATCAACGTGTTTAAATTAATGTATCATCTTCTTAATAAAATCCCCATTGTCCTGTTTAATAGTCACTTTCACCCCCCAAAAAAACAAAAAAAACATTAACACCATATTACAAATCTAAAACTTTCTTTCTTTGGTGAACCAATGTGTATTCTATTATAATATTCAAATTCTATTATAGTTTGTAATATAATATAAATTATATTTGAAAAACTTTTGACTTGAAAGAATGAAAAGGATGTTTTTAAAATGCTTGCTGAAAATCATAAAAAGAAAAGAAAATATATAGTTATTATTATATTATATTATATTAATAATAATATATTATATTAATTAATAATATAATATAATATAATAATGTGCAATATTGGTATTAAAAAGAAGACAAAACCCAGACAATTTATTCATAAGTATTTGTTCAATTATTATGGACATATTTGAGTACATATGTGTTTTTTAATTAATTAATAATAACAATAATTTATTGTATGTGTTAGGGCGGGAAGATTTTATATTCTGTATTGAATGAATGAATGAATGAATAATAAAACACTCGTCCCAATGATTAATTGCTAATGGAAAATTAAGTTTTAATTAAGTGAGTAAGTGCTATTATTACTGTAATTATTACTTACTGTATGTAACTGTGTACTGTATGTTAAAAGTTTATTTTTTATTTTGTACCTTTATAATCTTCTTTAACCTTTAAATTGTTAATGAATCCAGGAAATAACTTGTCAGGTGACTTGGTAAAACTAACCAGCTTATCCAACAGTAACACATCACCTGCTGTGACTAGTCTGCTGACGCTGAGATGAATGTTTCTGGGAGATACAAACTATAAACCTCAAAATAAAAACAATAATTGGAGGGGAAATTTTTTTTAATTTGTATATTAATGTGTTAAAAATAGCAATAAATGCATTTTTTCTGAGATGTTCCAGCTATTTTGGTTAATCAGTATTTGTAACAAATCCTTCATGCTGCTGTAAGTTCTGGAAGGCCCATGAATTTCATAATACACAGTTTCGCAATACACTCTCAAATAGCAAGGTTTTAATATATCTGTTTGTGCAGTTCAATTTCACAAATAAACTAACTGTCTTTGTCATACTGTAAGCATCCTTAACTTAGAAACACCTCTCAGTTCACAGAAATATTTGTCTGGAAGTTTGCTAAATATTACACGTAGTATAAACCAGTTGACCTATCCAAACCCTCTTACAAACCAAAGCCTCAATTCCAACCAATAGGCGATGAGCAAACCATCTCCTCCCACCTGCCAATGTGCATTAGTGCAGCTCAGTGCGACTCATTGTCCCGAATCGGTTCTTTTGAACAGCTCATTTCAAACAACCGGTTCAAAAGATCGATTAATCTATTCTTTTACCTCATCACGTGGTTCTTAACATGACGACACAGCTTCTACATGCTGCGTTTTTATATATACATTTTTTTATCAAGAAGGGTGTTTACTGTATTTTAAAGTGTCCATTATCTACCTCATAAGTCACAGTTATTTAAAACCTACATATTATACATTTACAGCTACACGGTAAAATATAAAGTTGGTGAGTTCATTGAAAATCTACAGATGCGGTTATTAAGGCTGTTTACATGGACAGAAGTATGATACTGCGTAATAACAATAAAAAAAAATCTATAAAAAATTATAGGCCTAATCATAGCCTTTACGTGCTTGGAACCATAACGTTAAGTGTTTTAAGTTAGCAAGTTGTTATTCTACAAAAAGTCACATGAAAACAATCAGTGTAATACAAAAAAAAAATATATAAAAAATATATGTCAGTCACATTCAGTGAATCATGAACGAGTCGTTTAGACTGGAATGATTCATTGAGGACATTCGACTCACATTGATTCAGTCAGGCATCGGACACCGCTATAGTTTATTATGGCTGCGCGCTAGAATGCGTGGCACATAGGGAAAGTTGCTATCGTCTTTTATCGGAGTACATTTTATTTATTTCCGCCATGTCAGGTGGCATTATGCTTATTAACCTACATCGTCTTTTGCATCGTTCTCTCGGTGCCAGACGGCGGTTTTTAGCGAGTTTATACCACACTCAGCGAGGAGTCTATGGTTTCAGACCGAGAGAGATTCCGGAGAAAGACGCTGGGCTTCCGCAGATCTCCGCGCTTAACCAAGGTTGATAAATTAACAGTAACCTGCCTCTAATATTGTCTGTATTATTATAATGTTCATGCTTTAGAGACCTGTAACATACGCCTTGATGGCGTCCTACTTCTTAAAGATGCATTCTTAAACGTGCAAAACATTAGAGATGCAGAGCTAAGCCTGCAATGCTGTAACATGGAGTGAGGTGATGTATTCGCTGGCTGTCTGATGTAAACAGATCACGGGCTGGCGAGACTGGTGGAGGCCTATCGAGCACATGGACACAAAGTAGCTAAAATTAACCCCTTACTCCCACAAACTCCTGTGCTGGACAGCGTTCCGGAGATAGGCCTGTTGAATGGAGCCGTTCATGGAGTCCTCAACACTTCTGGTGAGTTTCAGCTTGTTTCCTGGTAACTTACATATTTTTAAGTCGCTCATGAAATGCTTAAGTATTACTAAACGTAAGTTCCGGGTTCAAAGGCTGTTAAAATCTGCGAACGGTATATAATGGGAGTTTATATGGGAATTTGACTGCTGTTTACAATGCTGGTTTTCTCCTCCGAGGTTGCTGTGCTAGTTTAGAGGGCTGGAAATTTGGCTCCAAATGTACTGATTATATATATATATATATATATATATATATATATATATATATATACATATATATTAATATAAATTTGTATTAATACTAACAGATTTTATCTTCTTGTTTTATTACTTGATCACATCTGAATCAGTTGGAGGATTTTTTACTACGCCATTATTTACTTTTTCAACTTTTTAAATGTCTATTATTTATACATTTTATGGTTACCATGTCCTAGACCAAAACTTCCAATCTTAAAAGTAGGCATTCTACCTACGAAGACTTCAACTAGACTATTAATGAAAAAATGCAACTAAATCATATATGACCATGAAAACTGTAATATTTGTAATTGTAAAACATGTGATAATGACAACTGTAAAAAAATAAAATAAAATAAAAATAAATACTACTACTACTACTACTACTACTACTACTACTAATAATAATAATAATAATAAGAGTGTGACAAATATGTCTTACTGTTTATATTTTAAAAACTCAAGGAACAAAATATTGGTATAAAAATTTGCAAAAAACTTTCTGTGTAGTTTGTCTATCTACCCATACATATATATATATATATATACATATATATATATATATATATATATATATATATTTCATTAGTGTCTCAAGGAGATGTGAAGGGTGAATAGAATTGGAAATTTTAAAGGGTGTGGTCCCAGACAGAAACCCCATCAGGGGACCAGCATAGACAAAAGCAGCTTCAAAGATCTTTAAAAAGGAGTCTGTCTTTCAAAGGAAACACACTGTTTAGGTGAATTTTACTGCATTCATTTGGCCTGTTTCCAGCAGGATATGAGGGTGTGAGGTATTATCAGATGATATCTCTGCTCATGCTGGGGGCTTTCAACACAAACCTGGCTCATACTCTAGAACCATTTGTATAAACTCACTTTGTGAATACTTGTATTGCATGCTTGTTATTTATTTTTCTTATTTTTTATATGATTTAACATGTAGATTTATAAGTAGGAATGTAATATTTATTAATATATCGGATTATACTGTATGTATTTTGATTAAATGTATCACATTGACATTTAGATCCAACATTAAAGATTTAACTTTCTATTTTTTCTATATTTAAAAATGTAATTAGTTCAAATGTATGCCTGTGGAAAATATCTCTATTCTGACACTCAAGCCACATATTTAACTTGGGAACTGACTTTATTTAACGAGTCTCATTTATTACAGAACAAAAAAAAATTAAATAAATAAAACATTCTATGTACATTTTTCATGCATTCATTCCCATATGAACTGTTGCACTGCATTTAAAAGTTAAGTATAGCACAAAAAAAATACAAAATACACTGACTTTGATCACAATAACTGTGCCTTGTACCGTACAGCACAACACAGCCAACAACAGACCAGGTCAAGTATGTTCTCCCCACTGCCTTTGATTTAGTAGCTCAACTTCATGCTGCTTGGTTTCACCAACTCATTTATCTGACCTCTTAATCAGTGGAGTAGAAAGGAAAGAACAACACTCCAGCTGCCAAACTCTGCAGGAAACCACTGTTTTTTAGAAAGCCGCCATCCGAAAAGTCACAAAAAGCAATGATAAGACAAGGTTCATGATTTGCTGAATGAGACCAAATATATTGTATTGTATTAGTAGAGTGACTTGGAACATGACTTCAAAACCTGGGTTTATTGTTCATGATTCATTAGTGCATGATATTCAAAAATCTTTATAATGTTTTATCCGAATGGAATAACTTGCTCTTGACTGAAACAGCTTTCAGCGTTCTTGCCCACACAAGTTATAATAACAAAATCGCTTCTTATGTGGTTTCCACTAGTCTGTTTCGTTTTAAACCGACATTTCTAAAATTAAAATGCACCTCGTCTACAGTGGCATTTTCAGTCACATGACCATTCATGCAGGTACAACCATAGATACTCATTAGCGACTATACGTAAGCACATCGTATTGTTGCGTTGATGATGTCTTTAAACACAGTAATCAATGAATATTCGAAAGATGCCACAATCTAGCACAGCCGCTGGTTCTGCGAACCCAACAGGTCTATGCGAACCTACAGTATGGTGAATGACGCCAAGTGGACCGTTACAAGATGGCCGACGCATCTACGTTCTTGGAGTGGCTTCTATACATGTCTATCGGTACAACCATGAGCATGATGTTATTGTTCACACGATCATCAAGGATACATAAAGTGCATGTGGGCAGTCACACCATCGTTTCCAAAGTCTACGTTTTGGTTTGTTTACAGTGAAACACTCTTTATTCCAACCTAGGCTCATTGAAATACGTGCCTCTTCATGCATTTCTGCAAAACTGATAAAACGTACCTATGCACACGAATCGCTGCAGTTTCCAGCTGAGATGAACACTAGAGGCAGTAAAACTCCCACAACTTTTATAGCTTTTCACACAGATGTATGATTTACAGGTACATTTTTTATTAATAAAGGTAATTTTCACACAATTAGTTGCAAAATGTTATGTTACGACTTTGAAAACTGATACTTTTGAACATTGTCGTCACATATAAAGCTTCATATGTTTGAGTTTCAAGTACAGCAGGTTTACTCGGTAGCTCACGTGATACGGTGTTGCACTTTGGCGCTGAAAAGCACCGGTTCAAATCCATAAACATATCAAAATGGTTTAGTCTCCATTTGCTCTTCTTTTAACTCATTGCTGTCTAAGATAAACAACTGAAATACATCTCACTACTGTTTCTATCCTAAGGGTTTGTTTGAGTGTTAAATCCTCATGCGTCCGGGTGCAATTTGAGTCAGATTAGCCTCGTTTGCTCTTTTCGTGGTGTAAAATGACCGACAGACCTAAACAAAGACTTCAGTGTTGAGACAAGACGCCATTACCCAGAATCCCACTAGCTTTTGCTATTTCCCAGACCTGCGAACAAACAATTTACATATATACTTGCATAAAAGTATCCAATCTACAAAAAATATACAGGAATTCAAATGTTTGATGACTAAACCCTATTAGCCTAAACATCACTAATCCTGCTTTGAACTTGTTAATCGACTTTTCCTCTGTTCTTTCTCTGTGAAAAGCGCTCTGGTAAGGCGGTAACCTCACCAGCAGAGGGTTTGTTGGGGGTAGTTCCAGATCTCTGGGGGTTCTGGCTACATGCCACACATTATTGGCAGAAGAGAAACAAGCGGAGCTCCAAACATGCTCCTCAGGCACAGATTGGAGCGCTGTTTGGGCAGGTACCGCTATACTGTTTTTATAAAAACTGGAGGTTTTGTACAGTACAGACTCCTGTCAGCTGTTTAACAAAAATATTAGCTAACAGTGTTTTACTAACTTAGTATCGCAATCATACTTGATCTCAGAGTCTGGCTGCATACCACGCTTCCCCCGGCTTCTTACAAAGGCAGGTGTCTACTTGAGCAAGGTCTGCACCTCAGGCTGCTCTGTACATTAAAACACTGCATATGTATATTTTGCTATGAGTGATTCCAGATCAGGGGTGTTTTAAGTGTGATTTTTTTTTTTTTTATTGCTGTTCACCCAAACCTCTCCCCTATGTTATATGGTTTTGTGATTTTATCCAAAACAGAAGATGTGGTATTTGGTTTCATGGCGGAGAAAGTGGTACATCAACCCGGATTTGGGAGGTTTCTCACAGGTCTAAATTGGTGCCAAATGATATGGATAACAATATATGCAAATCTCTACAATTCTCTTTGGTGGAGGATACTATATTGTAACAGTCATTGAATCACAAATATTATTACATCATAATAAACTTCCTATTTCTGAACTCTTTTATATTAGGGGCCAGTTTTATGAACAGCTCTTTTGGCGATAAAATCGTACTGTCAGGATTTAACGAAGACGTACGGGGAAGAATTAGCGCTAAAAAGACATGGACATGGTTATTTTTGCATCTGACCTTATTGGAAATGCATTTGGAGGAATTTCACTTTTAGACGCAAAATGGGAGGACAGCATTAAAATGAACCACGCAATTTTGCAATGCTATTTACTAACGTTTGTGCTTATCAAATTACTGGTATTGCGCTTGAAATGGCTGCATTTGTTGTTGCTAGGTGAACAGAGAGTGCTCTCTAATTGGCTGTAGGTCATCATCAATGTATGTTTCAGCAGGATTTTGAATTGCTGACAGATCAAGATATTTAGCATGGCAAATATTTCACGGGTGCCAGTGACGCATCGGTGATTCTCTCAGATCTTGTATATGCAAATGGGCATATTTCAGGCATTTGTCGCCAATTTCGCAAAACCGGTTGGCGAGTGAAAACCAGGGCTAAAATCATGCAATGTGAACTTCACACACAGAAATTTTCACGCCCATTGGCACTGACTTGGAATTGCGTTTTCGCGCTAATTTGCCCTGTTTAGTAAAACTGGCCTTATTTTAGTATTATAGCATTAGCTTTTATCTTACTATTTTTAATTTGAGCTTGTTTTAATAATAGTGTTTTTGCTACAATAACAGTGCTTTTAATAATCTGCTTTTGTCATTTTTAGTTTTTTTTATTTATTAATATTTCTCATCTAATTTCAATTTCACTTTTAGTTTTTAGTCATTTAAGTATTTCAACTTAATTTGTTTCAGTTTTTTTTTTTTAAGTTTAATATATTCATTTGATTTTACTTCGGCTTCTTTAGATTTTTAAAATTAAAATATGAAATAATATTATTAACTGAAATATTATGCATTTTCTGTCTATATTTTTAGGGAACAACTGACCTTTGAAAACTACAGTTTTCATTATAATCTTATCTACATGATACCTTTTGTTAAATGAATGCTGAAACAATGCTTTCAGTTTTTGCAGGCACTACTCAGTCGTAATAAATTCCCTCTCAGTGTGCACTCATTTGTTAAAGCAGGGTGCTGCCCTTTGCCCCCCCCCCCCTTTGGTTTCTGGGCAATTCTTTTGTGAAATCCACTCAACCTTTAAAACTTTCCTTAGCTAGGCTATGACTGACCAAAACTTTTGATTAATATCTATATAAATATAATTAATTTCAAATTTACATATCAGTTCTCAAGTTAAACTGACTGACTTAATCATCTGTTTGTTTTTCTTTCACAGATAATGTTCTGATAAGTTGTATCATATTTAAAATATTCAAAATTTTGGGAATCCATTGTAAGTGCATGGAAACAGAACAACTCAAGGCTGAGTAGATAATAACCAATTATTTATTTATTTTTTCTGAGTGAACTTTTCCTTTAAAAGAGGCCTCCAGCTAAGGTTTTCTCTCTGGAGTGTTGAAAACTCCTATCACCGCTACACACGGCTCTCTAGGGACGGAGGGTTTGCTGGAGCCATGGCAACACACTTGATCCCAACAGCTCCTGACAGAGGATGAGGTCAGAGAGAGAGGCTCACTCAAACCTTCATTTCACCCGAACAGACCAGGGGATGTATGAAAAAAGAATTGCTTTAAAAAAGAATCATATCATGGAAAACAGGATTTTCATGTTCTTTCGAAATCAGTAAGATCACACACACAGACACACACAAAACAACAAAGCATTCTCTTGAGTCCACCAACACTATACTGAAACTAAATTACAAATATTTGTGTTTTATATTTGTTATTTTTACTTTAGTATAAAATACACTCCCAGTCAAAGGTTTTTGGATTCTCTTCTGCTCAACCATTTATTTAATCCAAAATACAGAAATAGCAGCAATATTGTGAAATATTTGTACTATTTAAAATTACTGATTTCTATTTTACTATATTTTAAAATGTAATGTATCCCTGTATATCAAAGCTGAATTTTAGCGCCCATTAATCTAGTCACATGATCACATGAAAATAATTATTTAAAAAACATTAAAAACATCAAATTTTTGACTGTATTATTCTATAAATATATATTATTATTATTTATTATTTATTATTAAGTAAGGCCAAACGTTGAAGGCTAATCTATACTGATTGCTTTAAAAAAAAGCAGGGGAAAAAAAATTTCTCCTTTTTTCTCCTTTTTTATTTCTCCTTAATAACAAATGAAGTTTTGTTAAATTTCCTAATCCATTAGCAATAATAAAGCCAAATGGGCCTGGCACAACTCTATAGAAAACTTGTTCTAGTGATGTTTGGGCATATTGTACATCTGATAGCTCATTTACAGAGATTAAAATTGCAGTCTTAAGGGTACATCAGTGTTTCTGCTCTAAGCAAGGTTCTTAAGTTTCACATTCTCAAATGATCTGTTCTGGACATGTACTGTTCAGCCCATCCAGTGTACTACAAGCACAAGAGTAAGAATCAATCACCAATATGTGAACGCGCCCCGGGTCTACCTTCACAACAGTGTTTCTCAGTGTTTCGACTGCTAACACAAGTCAGTACAGGAGAACACGACTGTAAACGGCCCTAAATGACTTGTGTCTTCCCCAGAGGGGCAAACTGAGCTCGGGTTTGACAGTAACGCTTGTGTGGAAGCTCTGGAGTTCAGGTAAAACCGCTCAGCTTTCAGATAAATCCGCCGCTGCTGCCACTGGCCTGTCAGTTAAATGGGAAGACAACTGTGTTATGAGGGATTAGTGCAGAATGTCAATCAATGGATTGGGTTACACACAAAACTACAAAACACCATGAAAAAACTGATGATAGAGTCATCTTACACTTTCGCATTAATTGTGAAATATATTCAGGTATGACAGCTTTCTCAGGGCTGTGAATGTGGGTATGCTAAGCTGTTCTTTTTTTTTTTTGCCATTTTACTCATTTCAAGCCCATTGTTTATGTAACAACCCATTAAAAAAAACAAACTTTAAGATATTAAGAGTATCTCTCATTTAAATAGTTAAAGGTGCTATATGTAGAATTGACGTCCAATGGTTCAACTAGGTATTGCAGTCCAAATTAAAAAATATTGGAGAGAGTTTTTTTCACCCGATCCCTCCTTGTTGTACACAGCGTTCTCCGCCAACTGGCAACCCAAGGTGCTGATATTCAATTGGCTAAAATGGCAGTAGGCGGGTTACACAAACCAAAACAAAGGCAGACAGAACGGACATTTTCAAAGGAGAATAACTGACTGTAGCAATGTTTTTCGGATGAACAAGTATGCTAACTTGCATGTTTCTTAAATATCTGCAAACACGTTATGGTATTTTTATGCTTTTGTAAAGTCAAAAACATGCGTACAGCAATTTTTATATAAAATCAGTAATTAAACTATTATATTATTTCATATATTTAAATCCTCTCATCCAAACCATGGCTTGATTATAATTATTTAATCTGAATTTTACTGCACTTACTAAATATTTACACTTATTCATTATTATCTATGATTTTCCCTCATTAAATTCCTAATTTGCTGCTTATTAATTGTTAGTAAAGTAGTTGTTACAGTAAATTTAGGTATTGGGAAGGATTATGGATGTAGAATAAGGCATTAATACATGCTTAATTACTACTAAATAATGGCTAATATTCAAGTGATATGCATGCTAATAGGCAACTGGTTAAGAGAACATAAAATAAAGTGTTACCAATATTTTACATGTATACTCCTGAAAAACATATAAAATATATACGTATAAACGCACCCACATTGGTTTTTGTGGTTTATGGGGTCTCTCAAGAAGCGTATACTCCGCAAACTATATTTTCTATCACCCTAAACCTACCCCACACAGGAAACTTTGTGCAGAATTTCTCATTTTTTATTATTTCTAAGCCTTCTGAATTACAGGGACACTAAAAGTGTCCTCATAAATCACCTTGATGTTGTAATTCCTATGTTATACCCATGTCATTATACAAATTTGTGTCCTCATAAACTACATAAACATGAACACACACACACAAGGGTCATGAGGGTCATTTTTACAATACAGGAAGTCGATCTTAAGAGAGACTGTTAAGTAAAAATGCTATTTATTTGCACCACACACATCCAAACTTTCTTTCTCTCTTCTGTGGAACTGTGTCTAGAGCAGGTGTCATGGCAGAATCCATCTGTGTATGAATGTCGTACGGGAGGGGGTGTCTTTGTCACACTGATCTCCTTCACTATCAAACAGCATTACCTCACCCGCCCTCTGGCCGTGTAAACCTAGAGCTGTGAATTATTCAAGGGAACTGGCCCTAGTTCACACACACACATACACACACGCCCTCAGGATATACACATAGCACGGTGTTGTCGGCTGGCCTACGGGACATGGGGACCACTTTTAAACTCATGTGTCTCAATAACACATCTCATTTATCAATGCTCGGCCGTGCTCCAGACGGTAAGAGATGGACGTGAGCTTTTGTCCCGTGCTATGTGCGTAATCCACAAAACTCTCCTTTAAGAAAGAAAAGCGTGGAGGTACAAAGCCGTCTCTTATTTCAGGCGCTGTCCACTTCTCCTCACCAAACAGGTTAATGAAGACGTTTATGTCACATAATAAAACTCTTTGTAATCTGCATAGACCAAAACATGAGATATTCTGAATCTGAGTGCAAAAAATCTAAATACTGAGAAAATTCCCTTTAAAGCTGTCCAAATGAAGTTCTTAGCAATGCATAGTTTTAATATATTTACAGGAAATGTACAAAAAAAAAATGTGACTATTGCTACAAATAAACCATTGCAACTTAAGGCTGGTTTTGTGGTAAAGTGTCACAAATCTGTTTTTATACCAGTTTTACATTTGTTAACACTAGGTTTAGGGTATATTTCCAACACGACTGAGCATTAACTTTTACCGGCACTGCCCAGATATTTGAATTATGAACCAATGCAATACGCCCCTGAAGCAACGCAATAAAAGCAGATACAGCAATACTTGCCTATATTAACTTAACAAAAACATTCCAGGGTCACATATTGATAAATATATAAATACTGGAGAAAAAGAACTCCCGAAACTTATATATCATTGATTTGTTCCCCAAAAGTGAACAAATGGGACAACCTCCTCCTGTGCACCACAGTATGATGAATGAGTAGGTCATCACGGTCTGTTCTAAAGTAAAGCAGGCCTGATACATTGAGCTTGAGTGCATTCCTCTGGCGAGAGCTTTCTGCAGTGAATGACAGCTGAATAGCGGGTGGAAGAAGATCTACAAACCGTAGAAATCGGCAGTCATTCTTGATAAAATCCATTGACATGAATTTCATCATCTTGACACTAACTCACTGCTAATCTCCTCATACAATGGTACAATTATCTCACTACAGACTGAAGGTAAAACAACAAAAAAAACGGCTTTACGTGAACGACTGATTTTGAACTTTAGATAATTTGTACTTATCCTGAGTGACTGGATGAATCTAATATACTGTAAATGTACTAATGTGAATGTCACATACTAATTCTTCCTAAATCCATAGCTTTGTGGAGAAGATATGATACAGGTCCATAGCTCATCTGTCTGAAAGCATTCCCATTCACCTCAATGGCAGTTGCTTGGTTGGCGCATGAATTAAGTGTTTACAATTCTGCCATCTTTGCTCTATGACACACTGATCGGGTTACAATTTTTGGGGTTGAAAGCTGGAGCTAGTCACCTGAACATCACCTGTTGCACAACTAAGATTGAAATTGGTTTGCACAAATTCTCAAATACATCCACAACCTCAAATTCAAAACTACAGGCTACGAGTATTCAACAACGAACTACAACAACTCAATCAACTGCGTCATGTCTTCTATAGGTACCCCGCTTCACGCAGAGATTTTAAAAAGCAGCAGCTCTTTATAGCTGCATGGAGTGTCATGATGTCATTCTTCCTTCCTCTACAGGGTGTGACGTGCTTACTCACTGTGTGTGTCTCATCCTCTCTCCTGACCCATTTCCCTCTTTAAAGCATCTGGGTGATCCCAACACCTTTTCCATGTGGTGGAGACACACTGGTTTTCCATATTGGAAAAGTTTCACAATATTCCTACAGAAATTACCCTTGTTTTTTTGTAGTTACCTGAGCTGACCTATGGCGACAAAAATAGAAGATATCTGCATACTACATCAATCTCGTTCGGATTGGAGTGACTGCCCTCAATATGAGCAAGCCTCCATTTCAACACTTCATCCAACTTCCTGTATTTCTGGCACATTAAAAATGTGTTCGTAGAATACAGGACAGAGAGGAATATAGGAAACACATTTTCCTCATGATGACACACAAATGGGAGTTGGCTATCCTTATTACAATATTACAAATGCAATTAAGCATTTATCATATACCTCAAGATATGCCAACATTAAAGCCTAACCCCCGCTGAACCAAACTTGTTCTGCAACAAACTGTTAAAACAAATTAATTAAACTGCCCCTATTATGGATTTTTGAAAATGTCCTTTCATGCTGCAAAGTTTTAAACCTGAAAGTGCATTGTGTATAAAGTTATTATCTCTCAAAAGAAAGAGTCGAATCTGTATCATTGAAACGAGTCGTTTTTAAAACGCCAACCTGAAACATTAGCATATTTCTCGCCCACTTGGTCTTTGACTGAAAGTTCATTCTTGGCCACTAGGTGCTGCTTTGGGAGCAGTAAAAATATCGCTTTCCTCGGTAACGATGTACACAAAGCAGCACTGCACTTACAAGCGCTGCTTTATCCTACCTAGTCTCACGGTATTAATTCGTGGCAGGGACACCTTTATTTCGTTATTTTCATAAGTCCAGCACATTTTTTAAACTAACATGCATCCATGCGAATAAATAGATTAAATTAAATTACGTGACTAAATCACGAAATGCCGTGAGACTGGGTTGGCTTTATCAGGCATTACAGGCATGATAAAATGAAAATGAGACCAATCACCGCAGATTAGCGTCATGTAAAAGAGGGGTTTGGAAAAATCCATCGTTAAACAAAAAGCTTGGGAGTCATTGAGCAAGTAGGGAAAAAAATTATGCATATTATAAGACAATAAAAGTGTTTTTTGACCTTGCATGCATGTCAACATGTTGTTGGGGACTCCCAAAACCAAAATATGAACCTTTTATAACCCATTATAGGGGCACTTTAATACCTCTTTAAACCCAATTCCCCATTCCAAGCCTGCAAAAAGCTAATTTCATACTGCGTAGATCTTGGTAGATCTGCAATCTTCTACCATGAATATGTAAAAAGAATATTAAGTAGTGGAACAGCAAAATAAGTTTGGTTGAATCCTTTTCGAGGATCCTTTCAAACTTATTTGCGCTAGTCATAACTACTTTTTTACATTGTTTTTTACATTATTACATTATTTTCTTTTTCTTGTCAGTTGCCAGTGAATTCCTAACGAAAGCACTACCAAACTTGCTAAGTGGAAACTGAGCCCGATCATAAATTTCCTTGCAATCCCCATCCCTACTAATGAATCTCTCTCAAGACATATACAAGTTGTTGGAGTCAGAGAAGAAGATGTGGGTCTGTATTCACAAAGCTTCTCAAACTACAGGAGCAGATTTAGGATTTGACTGCCTCCTGCCAAAGCTGCCCTTTTGTCTCTATATAACCGAGCACAGAACTGATCCGAAAGCAGACTGGGAGACTCCGAGACGCTTTGTAAATGCGGACCCTGAGACCGGAAGGATAGCAAGAACCGCCACCGCAGAGCTACGCTAGGTCACTGGATACGGTACCTCCTTATGAGTGAGCTCCAGCCAGGCGGTATAGAGATGGACGCGCAGCACCCCACTGGAGTCCAGCAGGTGCAGGCTGTCCTGCGTAGACCACGGGAGAGAAAGCGGCGATTAGAATATATGATGAAGCCCTTCAACCAAACAGATGTTGAAAGCCCTTTTAAAGTAGCAGCAGACGCTAGTAAAACCAGCCCCAAAGCACCATAACATTTAACAGAGATGTCTGTATGCTACTAAACCGGCTTACTAACACAACCACAGACTAATGACTTGGTTTGATTGCTAAGTCCGACCCAAGTAAAGTTCCATTTGAAATACTTTTGTGTCCGTGTTTAGTCATCAAAAGCTATGTTTACATGCAACCAAACAATCCATTAATAAACAGACTGATGGCTCAATTGGACTGAAATGCCTCTACAATACTAAATAAATCTACTTTTCTGAGCTGACTCAGGTGCTTTCACCTCAAACAAACTATCCTCGCCTTTTGAGTGACATGGATAAATTAAATAATACAAAATAATTCCCAAAAAATGGTAACCAGTTTACTCTTTCATAGAGGTTCGACACCTGTAATCTCTCACTGTGGTATAAAATGCTCTTATATATATATTTTTTTTATATTAAATGTGTTCACGGTGTATTTTTAATGTGTTGACTTAAATATCTAATTATAGTATGTGGAAAAAATCTATATATAAGGAACAGTAAATTCCACAAAATTATAATTTTTTCCAGGATCTATAGTTCATGACCTCCCACTAAACCTGCTTCCGTTACACCCATCCGTAGGCTAAATTAAAAGTGAGCTGGCTCCTTTTACTTTGACCTTAACACTGTTTGCTTGCCTTTAAACCCTAAATCCTCTCACTTTACTTCTAATACAGTGCAATTGTCTTTATTAGGCAAACTAGACTGTTTAGGGCAAGTTATTTAGCATGTTAAAACAGGGGATAGTTTATTCTTTGCCAGAATTTTTTTGTTTTTTTAGATTTACTCAATGTGGGCCTAAGTACTGGCACCCTGTTAAGCTGCTTTGTGAACCAATGTGCTTTGATCTCATTCTTAAAAGTGATTTAGAAATGAAGCCAAGCTGAAGTGAATTTAGGTTTTCTGAATCATTTTTTTATGTTTTTATTTAGTACACAATGATGCACACATAAAAACACTTAATAAGCACTAATAAATGGCTAATAATAAGTAATATGCATGCTAATAAGCAGCTAATAGGTGTAACCGTATAATAAAGTGTTACCGACCTTTATTATTTTTACAAAATAGCAATGTCACAAGGCCAAACTACATTTATTTGTCCATCAATCATCATAAAATATTCTATGCATACAAAAATATAGTTGTACTTGTCTTAACAGCTGAAACTCATAAGAGTTATATAGGGATGTCTGGGAATTTAGATTAGTGTCTATGATATATATCCAGCATGTAATGAGCACTAAGCTGGAATCCAGTTCAAAGCTGCAGGAAAATTGAAAGGTCTGAAATTAACTGTGAGAACTGCAATGCAAGCAGTCACTGTAAATACAGAAGCGTGCAATGATTTGATCATGATGTTATTACACTTGCATAGTCTAATAATCATAAAATTTACGGTACACTACCTTTTGGGCTAGTTTTTTTAATTATGCTCAACCATAACTACATATATTTGAGCAAACATATAGTAAAAATAGCAATATTGTTAAATATTTTTATAACGTAAAAAACATCTTCTATTTTAATGTTTAAAAATGGGTTTTTTTATTGGTCCTTCACAAATCATTCTAATGATTTGGCTTATTTAATGAAATAGGCTAATAGACTTATTTAATTACATAAAGAATATTTCTAAAATCATATTATGGGACTGTTGCACCATATGGGTCTCATCACAATGTATTCCAGGACTGCTTTCTCCTAGGCATCAAATAATATTTCTACATTAATATTTGTAATATTTCTACTAGACATCGTAATAATATTTTATCTTGCCTAAAATGGACAATTTTTAATGGTCAAATGTTGGTTGTACACTGTTTAAATGTAATGCAAACTTAAAAAAATAAAAACATATCTAATAGAATTTTTTAATTTGCAAAATGTTTTATTCTGCCTTCTTTATTGTGACATCATCAATGAAGCATCTATTCACGCACCATTAGACAGATAGACTGCTGTCATAATGATAACACCTCTTTAGCAAAGCAAAACGTCTAAAAACAGAAACACAATGAAGCCATTTTGCTTCAGATCACAATTCTCAACATTGCCACAAGAGGTGCTATATCCGGCATTAATATAAACTGTCTTTTTCTATGGTCAGTTTTGTCTTTTAAGTCTAGCATGGCGGTGCAACAGTTCGTAAAAAGTTTGACCAACAAATGGGTTAAAGTTGGTCAAAATTCCTTTGTTTCTGTTTGTAAATAAAACATTTGTAACATTTTGGTCACATTACAAAGCATCACCTTCACAAATGCATTTTTCTTCTGACTCAAAATCCGTTTTGAAACGAATGTATTTGCAGTGTTCTTTGACGCTCCTATGTAGCCGCCCACAGGCTTTTATATATTCACCCTCTGACCCCATAAATTAAGCACTGGGCATTAGTATGAGTAAGACACTTTGTCTTTCTGTACGTTTCCCTTAAGTGCAGCGGTACCTTAAAAGGTTGTGAAAGTATGAACAGATTCCATCTGAAATCCTCTGAAATCCCAACAGACCTCTCTCTGGCACTGTGTGGAGGTGATAATCAGGGAAAGCATTAACTGATTGCGAAGGAATGTCTTTAGATCTGGACAGTATACCCACTCCTGACAGTTCTCACACTCCACGAGACATGGCATGGTTTCCCATCCAACTCTAAACGTGGCCCTACTGTTGGTTATTCTCACAGAGACTGGCTCTCATGTGCCAGTGTGTGTGTGTGTTTAAACAATTCACTATGGTAAATCACTGCACACACTCGACAACAGCTGCAGGCTGTCACACACTTGCTGCGTCTCTGGCCTCCCTGTGACATTTCACTGTGTGTGTTTGAGGCAGGTGGAGTATTTTTGCCATAGTGATGTGTGAGGACTCCCCTTGGCTGGTGGTCTAACGCCTTCTCAGCACCCACTATGGGTTGTGTTTATTTAGTGCCTTGTAAACGTGTGTGTGTTTGTGTGTGTGTTCCACCAATAGCAACTCAGACAAGCATAAGAGTTCTTCAAACTAGCATGTGCTCAATCACAACAAAAAAAGCAAATACTGCATCACAAATAGCATACTGCATAGGGAACAATTTACACTGCATACTAAACACATTTTTTTGGAACTTATATGGGTCCAAAACTCCATCACACGATGCTGTGGTGTATTGTGTGTCTGCCAAGTACAGATGCTTTACAAATCACAAAAATCCAAGGATTTTCTGTACAATACATATTTGTACTACAAGCACTAAAAACACTCCATTTCAAGAAAATCTTATTTTAAAATCGTATTAATAGCTATAAAAAACATGCTGGTTGGGTACGTTTTTAAGCATGGAAGCTGGATTAAGCCGGTCCTAAGCTAGTTGTAAACTTGGTTATTAGCTAGTCCTAAAATTGATTAAGCTGGTCATGCGCTGGTCCTAAGCAACTAGCTCCTGCTCAGGACCAGCTAATAACCAACTAACAACCAGCTCATTACCACCTAAGGACCAGCTTAAACCTGCTTCCATGCTTCAAAACATACCAAACCAGCATATGCTGTTTTTTTTTCAACAGGGTTCTAAAGGACTTAAATTCTTCTGTTGTTGAATCTTTAGAAAGATCCAACAATAAACTAGTCTGAAATATCGTCAACTACATTACAGAAAACTGTATTAGCCTCTATACAGTGAATTAAAACATCTCTCTTGAAACTCGAGACCTCCTCATTATTTTCGTTCCCAACTACTGCTCACTTTATACGAGTACAAGGATATGCTTGAAGAATACGTGGAAAACAATCTTTAAAGCAGGCTTATGAAACTCAAGTTGGAGTCTCTTACAAGCAGGAAGACTTCTGGCACATCACAATGGCATATTCAGTTTCTGATGTCCTGGGCTTGGAAGAGTCGAGAATCACAGGACAGAAATAAAGACGACTGTGTCTTTTGTTACTCATGTGCACTTGTTTTTTAAAGCTTTACAAGAATCCAGTGGCCTCCAGTTAGCAGATTGACTTTCTGAGACTGTCACATGGAGAGTGCAACGCTAGACAAACTCTAGTCTAATCTTCTTGAGGAAGAGTAAGTGACGCATGCAAAAACATGCTAGTAAGCGCATTTAGACTTAATTATGCAATGTCGTGCTAACACGCTATTGCCTTTGGGTGTGGAAGCATTTGAAAACAATCTCCAGTTGAGTGAAACGCAATGCAAGTCAAACATGGAGAATCCGATAACTGCTATTAAATAATCTCCTATCTTCCTCAGGTCACATGCAAGTGGAAAGTAAGAAAACCATCGTGGGAACAAACAACATTTGTCCTGTTTTTCCAGAATAAGCGAGAATCTTCAGGAACAACTCAGTTCCAACATTTAAAAGCAAAAGCAGATTTAACGTCTTACCTTGTTGTAGTAGTGAAGCTGAACCGAATGCCACTGGCCATCGCTAACTCCACCTGGTACAAAAGGTGTGACAGTTGTTTTAGTCTCACCTAGGAGAGAAAGACAAGAAACAACGATATTAATTTGAATGATAGGAGAAAGGCATGTGCATTGTATATGCAAGCTGCTTTAAATTATGAGTAGGTAAAATATAGTTTCAAAGTTTTCCCACACATTCAAGCTAAGCTTTTTAAAAATTAAGTTAACTGTACAAGCTGCTAAAAAACTTGAACAAATAAAGTTCAGTCTTGACAACTGGAGTGATAAAGTACATGGCAATGTTAATGTATTTGGTTTTGGCGGAATAGATCTGCTACGCTGCTGCTACTGCGACAGAGCAAGTACAGAGATTTGCTACTGCCAACACATCCACAACATACTGCTGTGAGCATTTAAGAAATATTGCCACTGCAAGTATAACATACACAAAATAACCCCTATATAGCATACATGAATCACCTCATAGCAGATCTATACAGGTGGAGCTGGGGAAGGTGTAGGGTACGTTGTAAACTGCTACAGCAAGCAGTAGCCATATATTTAAATGTTGAGCAGCGAGCTCACTGGCTACAGATACAGGAGAGAACCAATCAACTGTACGATGTGATGATGTTATTAGGTCAGATTGAGTTAGACCTATCGACTGCACCATCTAGAGTTTCATGTCAGAACTAGATATGACTAATAAAATTGGTAAAATAATTAAAAAACAACTTACTTTAAATTTAAATATTGACAAAGAGTAAGAGAGTACTACAAACATCCAACATGTTACAATTATGAGTATAAAATAAAAACAGACTTCCAAAAGTGTGTTTTGGTATGCGATTAAAGGTGTTTCTTGTATTATTATGGCTTTGTCACCTCTGGTCCAATATAAAGTCACTTAGTGACTACAGCACAAAGCTGCTAACATTACAACTATTAATCACGTTTAGATATTCTCTCTCATCAATGGAGTTCATTCAAAGGGCAGGAGAGCAAAAATGTAAACTGGATTTAGAGGAATATTTACCCAAGGCAGGAGCCCCTACTAGTATTCATAAAGAATGAGTAAAGAACAACCAATCATTGTAGCCTCATTGGTAAACAATTGCAACATCGTCTAAGCTATATACTAAATTAATGTATTTGTTTATTACCCTTGCACCCTTTAATCACTGAAACACTAAGAATGGTGGGCCAGACTACTGAAATGGTCAAAAGAACAGTTTTGGTACAAGTGTCATGGGTGAAACAGGCTCCACAGCATGACACAACATTGTTCTCTTTGTCTGGGAAAGATTTATGTGTGCTATAAGATCAACAGTCCCATTATAGGGCTGTGCTCTTCTTGTGTTATTTATAACCACCTGTGAGCTTAAGTGTGTGTGTGTGTGTGTGTGTGTCTTCCCCTACACATGCATGGACGTATTTGGAAAGACCATCTGGGTCACTGCATAGCCTCATTAAATGTTCGGACACTTTAGAACTAATAAATCCTTTGTCATAAACACATTCACCTAAAGCAATTTTCTCTCTGAGTAACACATGGCTACACAAACAAGCTGTTTAACGTAGCATGATGTCACCATATATATTGTCAACACTTCTGTCTGCTGTCCCAGGAGTGAATGTGACATACAGGGAGCAACAAACTCTATATGAATACACAAAAGCATATGTGACTGCTTGGCTAACATATTGGAAGTGCATGGTCCTTTTGTACATGCTTAAGGTGTGTTACTATTGTTGTAGCAAACTTCAGTACTCGAGGGGATGATAAAGTTACCTTCATATGTCTGTGCGATTAAACTGGTGGTTATTATTCATGTAGCTATTTGTAAACATGTTGACAACTTTATCTAACATGCTCTGCAAAACTCTCTTTAAATTGTTGTTTTGACATAACTGTAGTTGAAAAAAATTGACCATAGAAAACATTATAGTTTGTTATTTACATTAATGCTATAGCATTATAATGCTCAGAAATTGTACTTTTACATTTAGGCATTGGTAGGATTAGGGATGTAGAATATGGTAATGCAGAATATGTACTAATACATAGCTAATATGCTAGTAATATGCATGCTAATAAGCAACTAGTTACTAGTGTGAATTGCTTCCTATGCTAAAGCGTTAGCGGCTTCTCAATTGTAACATTGATAGGGATATCGTACCGGCTGAGAAAGTGAGTTGAATCTGTTCCTCAATGATCTCCACAGCTATGAAGTCGTGTTTCTCATTAAAACGACCGTTGTATAGAAGAAGGGCGTTTCTCTCTCTTGTGGCAAACCTGGACAGAAAAAAACATTGATCAGAACAACCAGAACTACAGGTTTTATTAAATGTTTGAACTACCCCCTCATAAATCTTTACATGTATGAAGATTTGAGTGCACTCTCATTTGTTAGAATTCAAGATCTAAAGCTACAAGAAACCTCCAAACCAGACAGAAGAAATAACATCTATTAATCAAGAGAGGAAAAGAAAGAAAATAAGCGTGAAGTGAACGTAAGGTCAGTGGTCTAGAAACAGGAAGTGGTTCCTTTGCCTGGGCGGCACATCCCACCTCTATCATATCTGGGACATGGCACAAAGGACAGAGGAGTCAGAGACCAGCTGCTCTACTACAGGAAGATAACGCAAATAAGAAAAACACTGATAGTGCTCTCTCAACACATAGCCCTTCCTGTTTTTACTCAGCACAGGAGCTCAAATATTTCTCTAGTGACCCTGACATTTGTTGCTTAATAAATCAGAACCTTTATTTTCTACGGTTTTAAACAATTAACCGTATGTCTTTCTAGCTTTATAAATCCAACAGCTAATAGGTTAAAAGAAATTCTGCATAAAGGGCAAAACTGATTTGAGCTTGACATCAGGATTATCCATGTATGACCCAGAATGAGTAGAAGATAAGTCCAGGCATGCCGGCCAGCCAGACAGAGCTCAAGGGCTCCTTATGCAACCTCTTCAACAAATTATACTTTACAGCATGCAAAGCTTCTGGCAGATGTGTCAGTGTAACAAAAAGGTAAACAAGGGCACGACACTGAGGTCATAAACAATTTTCTTGTCAATTATAGCCTATCACTTACATGAAGGAGACAGTGAAGTGGAATCTCTGTCTAAGGCCTCGGAAGGTAATGAAGGACTGTCCGGGAAAGCTCCGTGTCGTCATCTCGCAGAAAGGTTTCTCATACTGTCCAGAGGGGCAGTTGCACGTGAAGCCGCCCACTAGCAGGTTGACACACTCACCTCCATTTTTACATACCCCGGGGACACAGCGACCAGAGCGGGCGTCTATTTCACAGTTCTCACCTGCACAGGAACATCAGAAGTAAAATAAAGTTGTTAATTAAAAGTTAAATAATCAAGGTGTACAGAATTACTTGCAAATTACAGACAGGTGGGTTACATAAGGGGCTTTCGCACCATGTAGATCTAGGAAGTAGCTTGAAGGGTGGTTCATAGAGAACCAATTACCCCCTCGGGCAATTTTCCTGGCAGCAGGAACTCTGAATTGGCCGATGGTGATATGTTGATGTGTGTCATTAATTTGCATTGTGAACAACCAGTGAATAGAGGATGCCATGATCAGAGCTAATTTTATTATGTGTTGTGGGTGATAACAGAGATGGAATGTGCACAAGTGTGTAAGTGTGTTTTTACAACGTCGCACTATGTAGTGATTGAAATATTGCAGCGGGTGCTTAAAATAAATTGTAAATTGCCAAAACTTGCATTTTGTTCACATACCTTTGTTTTACTCTTTTGAGAGGTGATCTAATTTTCTGTGACTGGAAAATAGGTGGAAAACTGACAGGCTTGTGCTGCAGTTCAGTGTTTTGTCCTCCAAGTCTTTGAGCAAGTCAGGTATCTGAAAGCTATGACTTGGTACTAAATTCTGCAGGACAGTGGCCCTCCAGCACTGGACTTTAGGAGCCCTGCTATACTGGCCTTACTTCAAAATTTCAGCCCTGACTCAGTCTCAGCTTTCCATACGGAAGCACTTGACAATCCAAGAGTTCCTCTATGGCACCACCAATTCCCTCACCGAAGATGGACACACAGCTCATGCAGTGTTATATATCAGCCATTATCCAGACAAGATCTGGACAAAGGGTGTTTATGTGTAGCGGGGGAACAGGATGGCAGTCCCTGTGCCTGTAATGACCCCTGATTTCCTTGGGATAATCTTTCTCTTGGAGGGAAATAGACAGATCGATTTCGCTCTAATGTGAGAAAGCCAGAAAAGGATAGATGTTGAGAGGCAGGCTGTCAACGCTATCATAATGGATGCAAAATATCTGGAGTTGAACTGTGACCTTCAAAGAACTGAGAGAGATGATTAGAGGGGTAATTGGCCTTGATAAAGAAGGGGGAGGTGGTCAGGAATGGCAGAGGAGCCTCCAAATCAGACACTGATCAGATATAGTAATCACTGTGCAAGTCTTTCATGTTTGTCATTTAGACACAAAGCTTTATTTTACATGGTAAGATCTTTGCTCAAGATTTAATAAGTCCTTCACAGGTGGACACACCATTCCACTTGTTTGTCCACCTGTGACATAGACACCCTTACTTTTTGGTTCTGAATGCAGTGGCTCTGGTGGTTTCCCTATTTGTGGTCTACCCTAAATGACTGACAGTTCTACTCTTTGGTTCCCTCAGCATTCCTTCAGCTCCTGACAAAACACTGCTCCCTAACCACAAACCACTGTACCCACACCATATTCCTGCAAGTGTACAAGCTAAACACACAAATGCAAAATGCCATAATCCTATCCATGGAGATCTAACCACCTACAGAGTTCCGTTCCAACCCTAAATGAACATTCCTACCAGCAATCATCAAATACTTCTGATGATCTTAACTAGCTGTTTCATTGTTTGATCAGGGTTGGAGCTGAACTTTCAGGAAAGTAGATCTCCAGGAAGAGGATTGGGCCCCCATGCCATAAAATGTCTTGCAAACTCACCTGTAAAGTCTTCTAGACACTCGCAGGTGTACCCTCCTTCTCGACTGCGACAGCGGCCGTTGTTGCGGCATGGACCTGAGTAGCAAAGGTCAATTTCAGTCTCACAGTAGTCCCCGGTAAAGCCAGCTGGACAACGGCAGCGCAAGCCATTAATGGGATGGATTGGTCTGAAGAGAACAGTATCAGATGCAATGAAAGGTGGAGAGCTATCAAACTTTAATACAGAGACGCATTTCATGTAGTTCTCGCAAGGTTCCCGCAGGCAGATGTTGTCATCAAATGGAAGGACACTTTGGCTTGAGATTTTCTGTAACAGAGTTCGGTTCAGGTAGATTTGCTCCTGAAGTTCTTCCGAAGGGAAGTAGCGATCCGGAACTCCTCCAGGAAGCAAAGCTGAGAAGGTGACATTGAGAATGTGGCCGCTGACATCTGTATCATTCTGGACGTTGAAGATGAAAACCCCTTCTCGACTAGTTGAGAGGACTGCAGCTACACCTTCGGCGAATAGAGAGAGGAGCGGTGATAGGAAACGTTCCTGGGACATGTTCTCCAGACGGACAGTGATGCTGTTCGTTAACATCTCGTCAGTGATGATGGTCACACGGAGAGTACAGAAGGCCGTCACTTGGTGGATCCCATCTAAAAATTACAAAAAACAACCACCTGTTAATAAATCAGTCACATTCCATGAAAACACAACCTGCCTCTAGTCTTAGAATGCTGGAATTTTGGAATGCTTCAGGTGGAAGTCCGGAAGATTCACACTAAGAAAGTCTAAATACTGTTTTGGGTTGGAAAATAAAGCATGTTAACAGACAGGATTACTACAAAGTTCCACCACAATTAGACAGATCATCTTGGTATCTTGCTTCAGGACACAAACTCATTTTCTCTGGTGGAACTAATGCTATAAAAACCTCAGAAATGATGGAAACTTGACAACCGTAAAACACAGTAAATGTTTTCTTCCTTGAAAGTGCAAAAAGGATTGGAACACTCCATGACAATGTTTAGCTAGCAGGCCTATACACTTTCAGGTGGGACAGTGGCTTTCACATTGTTGATTTAAAGCATATATATCAGGTCAATGGGCAGTTTAATTGCTTAGCAACAGACAACAATCCTTTATGCTACACTAGCCATACTTTTGCTATACTTTCAGTGCAAGTGCACAAAAACATTATGCATTTTATTTTTTTTCGTTGTGACGTTTCACTGTAAAACTCCAAACAGTTAAAGTGATAGTATTTCATGTTTCAAACCTAAATTACTATATTTTGTAAATGTCAACCGTTTTTTTTTCTTCACAAAGAACACAAATATAACACAGAATATCAAAATAATAGAGAGTACTGCCTGTGAAAATATATTAATAAATAGCCAAAGTCCAAAGCACTCTTAAGTTGCATAGCCATACATCTGATCCAAATCTCACAACGTCCACATGAAGAGGCTGCATTTGACAGGAAGCTCCCACAAGTACCACACTGGCTATTCTGTTTTGCCAAGGAACAACTGCATAACAGGTGGTATATCCAATTAATACCCCCGGCAAAACAATGTGGCTGAGACCTTTCAAATATGGAGGTGTCGTGTGTCTTTGAGCTGAGTTATGTGCCTCTAAATTATATCACTGCTATAAATCACAATGAGAAGGGGGTGTGGGATAGTCACCATTCCCAGTAAATGGGTCACATTCCAACTCTGTCTGGTATGTAGTGCACTGTTTTTGGTCCAGTAAAGTTGTGCAGGATGACATAAGCACATTGCCCTGACTAGAAGTTGTAGGCTGAACCCGATACAGTTTGTTCATTGATTACATCTCATTTCTACTTCAATTAGGTTCAGGGTTGTTCTCTTTCGGCTTTTGTGTTTAACATGTGCAGCAAATGCAAGAGCTTGGTTGTGACATCTGAGCATCAAAGTACTAATGATAATGTCTGCTGGCACTTAGCCTAATAAAACAGGAATATCATATTTACCAGTTTTTGCACTGTTCTGAGATGAAAGGTGGATATAGCAAATAAGTCTTTTCTCTGAGGTGGGGAAATGTGTTTTTAAACACTGTCTTATCAGACATAACCAGCAGCTCTAGGTCTGATTCCAAACTACACAAAAATAATCCAGAAATTTTGACTAGATATATTTTAACCCATTTGCTACATTACAATGTCCTGTCAGTATTCAAATGTTTTGTACAAAAGTATGTGTTTTCCTGATTTTTTTTCCCCACCTGACATAGCAGAGTGGTATATATTTAGTCTGTCAGCTGTTCACTTGGTATCAATGTAAAGTTCTGTTGCTGTCAATAACCAAGCAAAGGTTGTCGTCATGAAAATGCTCTAATTTCTTCCTCATGGATAAACAAATTGTGCTAACCCTTATAAAATATGTACTTATTAAATAAAATACCTAAGAGTACACTGAATGTAATACTTTTGGACACTTAACTGCCGATTTATTGCAATTAAATTAAAATAAATTATAGCTAGCTTAAATTTATAATGAATGCAATTGTTAGAACTTTTTTACCCACTAAAGTAGGACTTAAGTACATCTTTATATATACTATACTACCCTTAAATGTGATATTGAATATCATAATAGTGTACTTCTTTAAAGCATATCATAATATTGTATCATAATTTCTACACAAGACTTAAACCACAGTCTATGAAAGTACAATCCATCATTAATCATGATAACACAAATAAAAAAATAAGCACTGATTAGTTTATGAACTAACAGTATTAACTTTATGAGGCTGCAACAAACTGCTCAGTATGATAATCTTTATTACTATACACACATTTAGATAAACAAAATAAATGTAATTTAATAGTGTTAGTGTGGTGCATGTTGATATTTAACTTGAAGTTGTTAAGTGCATGATATACCTCACACCTCATCTTATCACAGGTACTGGAAACAAGCCATGAATATCCCAGCATGCCTGCTGTTGTCAAAATGATTGACAATGGTTTCTTCCTCTTGTGTAACTCAACCTGACTAATGTAATTACACGAAGAACATGGGATAACAAACTCTGCCATTAGCATTCCCTGTCATTATCCACACCGGTCAAAGAGCAGTGATCTGACACAAACAGGACAGAGGGGCAGTGCAGTGTGTTTCAGAGTATGTCGGGGGGAACTGCCATGAAATGAGTTTTCCTCTTTTGGCAAAGGATGACTAAACAACTGGTATGCAAGATAAGAAGACCTTCATTGCTCATAATAAAAAGCTTAGCTTGATTTGTGATTAAAATGGTTCAAAATAAGGGATATTTCAAAAGATGTTCCTGTCTTAAATTAGGCATACAAGTAAACAAACACAGTCTTTCATTAGAAGATGCTGCCCAGGGCAACAGTTCAAAACAAGTTATTAAATGAGTGTAGCTGTGGCTGTTGTAGGTGAGGTACACATCTTCAGGAGCCAATAAAAAACAGTTTCTGTGCCAATGTGACCGTCAGCATTCTACGGCCCTCCCTCAAGTTCAAATGTTTGAATCATAACAAAAGAAGCAAAAGTGCCGCCCACTGAGCCAATAACACTTGAGAATCCTGCCCATGAATCCCTCCCATCTCTACAACTCAGTGACCTGTTTTAGGTACGGTGAGGCAAAACCATGTGACTTTCTATTGTCTTGCTCTAATAAATACACACACTCATACACAGGGTGTGAAATGTTATGTATCCCGGTGTATGAAATTACAATACTTTTTGTTATTATCCATTTTATGTGTAATACAATACACCAGTAAATCAAATATTACAATTCACTTCCATGCGTCTGCACCTTTATATAAGATTTATATGCAAGATTTTTATATAACACTGCTTGGAAATCGAGATGATTAAACGTGCAGTCATATGTTAATAAAATTGACCATTTTCGTGCCACTGCATATGATGAGATGAAAAATGGACACATTGTGACTCACACAAAAGGAACACAAAAAGTGATTTGTCCTAGACAAGCTGTAAAATGAGAAGTGCTACAGTGAAAAGAGCGGAAAGAAAGACATACTGAATTTGTAAGAATTGTTATTTATTTATTTAAGTGTTTCCAAATTAATAAATTAAGTACAATTAAGTATTTATTTAAGAAATATAGTGCATTTGTGCATTTTACTGAACTGACAAACAATTTAAAATGCATAATAAATAAACCTTTTGCACATCTCTTCATAATAATGTGATTGGTTGACCAGGAATTCTGTGTATATTTGACCACAACACTATATACGCAAATGTCTGTTGTCCCAGGAAACAATTTCCAAGCTGAGCTTTTTTTGCAGGCAGAAAATCTGGCATGTCATGTCATGGTATAATACGAAAGTTCCTACACCGTAATATTAATCGCTTTCATTTTTTGTGTACAGTGTAACACTTTAATATAGGGAGCAATTCTCACTATTAACTAGTTGCTTATTAACATGCCTATTATTAATTCTTTGGCTGTTACTTATAAGGCATATATTCTGCATGACCATATTCTACATCCCTAATCCTAACCAATACCTAAACTTAATAACTACTTTACTATTTTTAAGCAGCAAATTAGGAGTTTATTGAGGCAAAAGTCATAGTTAATGCTTTGGTAATGGTGAGAATTGGATTTTAAAATAAAGTGTGACAGAAAATAGTGCAGATAACAATGAAACAGTGATTTCCAGGAAAGTAGAGAATGTGGGGGTAATGATGGTATATAAGATCAGTCCGGACGCAGGTGTGAAGAGGTGAAATTCTGACGGTGATCTCCATACGGGCCCCTCAGACTGATCTAAACACCTGCATCTGTCTCTACATGAACCGCTGGCACGAGAACCACAATGAGATATGGGAAATGATGAACTGATGAATATCGCTAAGGTTGTATTCAATGAAGTACTAAGAAAAAGCTAATATTTACTATGCAAAGATTCATCCATACTAAAATGTGTTAAATTACATTCAAAATGGCCCTTACAGAGAGCTACAATTGGGAAAGTTGTAAAATGTAGTAGGTGGTGTAGTAGGTTCTCAGTGGTAGAAAGCCATGAATGAGACTTGCATGTTTTTCTGTTGGTACTTTGCACAGTACTCAAGGGTTTTCAAATAAAAACACGCCTCAGAGTCATTGATTGACTGGAATAATGACACTGAAAGAGGGGATGAAACATTCTTGGCCTTCCAGAAAATGGCCCTGGCTGTAATGTTCTTTCTCAAGACAAATTAATCACTTTTTTTGTGATAAGGACTTCACTTGTCATTGCCAAGCTAACAAAGGGATAGATAAATGAGGTTGATTTTATGCAAGGCTTTGAGGGCCATGTTCAAACATGTTTGTGGTTGTTGTGTTTGGGGTGGTTCTTTTGAACTCACACTCTCACACACATACAAAACCTCCAATTTCACACCTTACCCCGTCTCTGAACCCCTCTGGCCCTCTCTGCAGGGAATATGAGGGTAAGACCTTGTTAGATGCACTTGGTGTTTCCGTCAGCCAGATGGGACCAGGCGTTTAATGAATGGGTAAAATGAGATTACAACTCGTTGACATCATCACCACCACCTCATCTTGCCTCAAAACCAACAGATGGAGCAGAGTGGAGGATGAGCATTTATTTTGTAATGCATTGAGAATCATAAGGCTATTGATTGTTGGTGGAGACCCATCTGGAAGATACAGAGCAATTATAGAATGGTGCATCTTTTAAAATGTTGAATGAGAAGCTTAAATGTATTAATTTTAACTGACGGTCAGTGGAAACTCTCCAAATTGGCGCCAGGGTTACATGAATTTACAGGGTTGAATAAAGTATTTTTTTTTCTTTTGCGCACAAAAAGTATTCTCGTAGCTTCACAAAATTGTGGTTGAACCCCTGATGTCACATGGATTATTTTACCGATCTCCTTGCTACGTTTCTGAGCATCGATTGTGTAAGGACACTAACGCCGGTTTCACACTGCACGCGTAAGCAGGGCGTATTTTTTTAGGCGCCCATGTTAACGGATGAGAGCTTTCACACAGCACGCGGCACTGCCGCGATCGTTTCGGCGCAGAGTCTATTTTTGCTGCGCCGCTTACGCTGAATTAAAGTGACAGTGCGTTGTTCTTGATCAAAACTGGCCCGATTAACATGAAAAGTACCAAATTTTACCATAAAATCGTGTAATTTATGTGTTTCGTGTTTCACACTCACCATATGAAAAAATAAAATGCACAAAAACACATCACTTACACGGGTTTTTGCCCAAACTTCAAAGGTCTGTTAAATGAATAAAACTAGAGGCATTTGTTAGATTTAAGATTAGTTTTTCAATTCAATTAATCAATCCAAATACACTTTATTGTTGGAATTCTTTCCGAAATTTGTCTTGGATCTCGAAGTGTAACCTATTCAATCTAGAATCTGCACGCAAGCCTTCTGTTGCATGGCAAAATGTAATATTTCTTATAGAAAATGTGAGAAGGGTCAAACATATTTTTTTCCTGACAGGCTCTGCTAATTTTTCATATACACATATTGAAAACTTTGCTCAAGTTTATTGTGTAAACTATAATACAGACAATCATATAAACAAAGTATGCTGGCAATGACATAAATCAAAGCACATGGTACACAGTGTTCGGAGAAGAACGCTGGAAAATACGACAGAAATAAGATGCTTGTTTATAGCCTACTGCAGTACAAGCTGTGGTTCAGCTGCGCGCTACAAACGCTGCCAGCGTGAAAGCACAATCGGCGCGTGCTGCTCCTGCTCTGCTTATGCGCTGCTTACGCCCTGCTGACGCGTGCAGTGTGAAACCGGCGTAAGGGACTATTTGTGTTCCACACATGAACAAAGGTCTTACCCTACGTTCACACCAGACGTGACTTGCGCGAATAAATCGCGCTATTCGCGCGTAGTTGGACGCTTGAACATTTCGAGTTTACTCGCTTCATTCGCGCGTGAAATTCACTTCCCAACAAACGCAAATTCGCGTCAGGGAAGGGGCTTCTGCCAGGTGGTTCCAGTCTCTGTAGTGGTTAAACATGAGGTAAAATTCGTTTTGGGTATATCTAATAGGCAAACTTTGGTTTAATGAATCTAGTATTTATTTCCTTTTTATTCCTGTTTCTATTAAAGTACGAAGATGTATCGTACAGCTCCTCCATATGCAGCGACCATGATTTTGTCCTCCATAGTTTCGGAATTCTGCATCCGCTTGCTAGTAATCACGTCCCTACTAGAGCAAGCTCCTGATTGGTTAACGCGGTGCGAATTTTCGCCAAAATTCAGATTTTTCAACTTGAGCGATTTGCGCCGATTAATTCACGCGAATCGCACCGCAGAATGTCTAATCGCAACTTTGCATTGACTTAACATGTAAATCACTCATGCTTAACGCTTTATTCGCGTCTGGTGTGAACGTACCATTACAGGTCTGGAATGACATGAGGGTAATTAATGACAGAATATTCATTTTTGAGTGAACTAATCTTTTAATATGGTGTAATTTTGAGTGTCAATGTACAATGTGGTTTTAGTCTTTAAAAGGTGAAACATGTTCCAAAAAGTTTGAACATTCCAAAAAAAAAAAAAAAGAAAAATAGTACAATACAAACTGCAATTTCAGTTGAACAACTTGTTCATTTGCTTCAAATTAAGTAAGAGTATGTAGTCTAACTAAAGTCTTTTACTGTCAATCTCCCTAAATATGAACTGCTGCCAGTTAACATATCAGGGTAATCCAGCACCGATAAGGGCGTCTGGTTGTAGATATCTGCTATGACAGCTCTAAGGAGAGAGGGATGAAAGATAGATAGTGGAGTAAAGAGATGATGAGCCAGAATAAAGTGCAGGCGCCTACAGTAGCCACAAGCAGGCTCAGTTCCCAGAGAGGCACACTTGAGTTTTGAGAGAGTGCTTCATGCTGACTTTGAAAACTCTCTTGTTTGTACATCAAGAGTGGGTGACAGTAGGGACACATTGCTGCCAAAGTAGTCTTGTCCAACTCAACATCCTCTACACAAGGAGGGTGGCTGGAGTCTTGGTGTCTTTCCTGTTCCACTCGCCATTGAAAGCGATGCATGCCTCTGCTTGGCTTGCTGGGATTAGTCGGCTTTCACATGGACGCACTTTAGAGAAGGGCCGCACGCACACAAAAGACTTTATTCATCTTGGGGAAGAGGGAGGAGGTGGGCAGACTGCAGGAGTACATCTCTCCAGCCTGTAACAGGTGGGATTACAATACAGACCTGGGTGCAGTGGGAAAAGTCCTGGAGTACAGGGGGCGGGTTGATTTCAAAGTAGACTCTATGTTTACTGTACACACTACTGAAATGGATTTTCAGTAGTTAGCAGTGTTCAGACTATTAAATTTTATTAGACTGCTTAAACCGCTTCAGTTTTTAATTTAGCATTCAGAATACTGACACAGTTTTTATGTAATCAAACTAGGGTTCTGTGAAATGTATATTTAGCAGTCAATTTTGCTTTCAGACTACTGAAATGGATTTGTACTGGTTATTGCTCAAACTACTAAGATGGCTCTTCAAACCCTTCAGTTTAGACTACAAAAAGTAGCTAGCAATACTTTCCAAGTACTGAAATTAATTTCACAATATACCTTTCAGACTGTTCAAAAGAATTTTCAGCAGTTGATTCAGTTCTCTGACTACTAAAATGGATTTGAACTTGTTAGTCTGTTGTTCAAAGTACGGAAATGGTTTTTGAGTAGTTATTTTGATGTTTACATGAAAAGTAATTTTCAGTAGTTAGATATGCCTTCCAACTACTAAAACTGGTTCAGTACTTTAGTGTTCAGAAATTAATTTTCAGCACTTAATCTAGCGTTCAATTTTGCTGCCAGACTACTGAAACTGATTTTCACCAATAGCGTTCAGGCTACTAAACAAAATCTTAGTAGCCGGTTACATGTTGAGACTGCTTAATCTTATTCAGTATTTAATTCAGAATACTGAAATTTATTAACCTATAGTTCAGTGAAATTTATATTTAGTAGTTAACTTAGCTTTCAAACTGCTGAAATGAAAGTTCTCAGAACTTATTCTAGTGTTCAGTTCTGCAGACGCACTACTTAAATGTTTTTTTTAAATAGCAATCCTAGTGTTTAGACTACTGAATGGAATCTTTATTAGCTGGTGTCCCGCTTTTCTGGATTTTCAAGGATTCTGAGAGTTAGTTAAGCTTTCAGACTATCGAGGTTGATTCAGTAGTCGATTTAGTATTCAGACTACTAAACTGAATTTGAACCTGAACTGATTTTTCAGTAGTCACTTTAGCTCCCAGACTACTAAAATGGATTTGTAGTTTGACAGACTACTGGAATGGGTTTTCAGTAGTCAGTTTATCTTTGAAACAGGCTCATTATACTTCTAGTACTCTGCACCAACCTGTTCTTAGGTTGCCTGTTTGTTTTCAACATGTTCAGTCTGTTATGACAACATAATACAACCCTTTGGATAAGTATTTCTCATGGAGTAATGTTACTCATTCCCCCCAAAAAAAGACAATTAAAGAGCACTTCACTCTTTACGTTCACTTTCTGTTTCTCTTTTTTCTACCACAAATGAAATGAAGACACAGACAACTTTCACTGCTCCTGTTAAACAGCAGTCAAGTTCTCAGTCTCTGTTAGCTTTCAGTGACAAGAAGAAAGTTACTGTTGGATCCCTTTAATGGGTCTCTTTAACGAACTAATAGTCTGATTGCTTTTAGATTCCTCATCTGTCCCTGTGTCATTGTTGACAGACTGTGCTTACTGAGCTGTTCCTCAAGACAGCAGATCACATCAAGATAGAGGCACACAGTGCTACCCTTTGTGCATTAGTGGAAAGGTTTTAGAGGACTGGGAATGGGAAATGCCATCTTTATTGAGTTAAAAGAGAGTGTCATGTTCATTTTCTATTGAAGTAGTCCAAGTATGATGGTGAGCAGCATACATCTAAACAAAAGTCCCGATCCATATTACAGATATATTTAAAAACACTCATTAACTTAAACACTTTTTTTTTTACCAAAATCAGATGGAGAAAAAATAATCAAAATACTCATCAAGAAAAAAAAAGTGAATGAAATGTTCAGTGAGACCAAAACTAAATATAATAATGGAATACACAATTTAACATTTGAATTAGTATATTTTCTCACTTTTTAACACTGCCTCCAATCCAGTAACATTGTGCTGTCTTTGTCGAGCAGTTGCATTCTATCCATTAACATCCTGTCACTTCCAAGCCAGAAGTATCTACAAACCAGATGTTTTCACCTGACCAACCAGAACAAATTTGGATTAAAAAGGGCAAGAGGTCAATGACCAGCATCATGTGAACAGTCACCGGACACTTATTCCAGTGAGAAACAGGTTTTCATATATCATAGGTTTTCATAAGTATCTAGAACTATCCTGACTCATTTTAATGATAAAAACATTATCTCCAAATCACGCCAGCACAGTCACCTACCATAAACAAATCACTCCTGCAGGTTTTCTGTTATAATCTGTTGGCCTCTGCTCAGGCAAAGAGCCCTACAGGTTACTGGAATCCTGAATCAGATATTGAAAAATTCAATACGCAGTTGGCCTGTTGAAACGCTCAGCAGGTGATACAGTAGGCTGGCATGCGGTGATACAAACATGCCCTCAGGTAATAAACTCATCGATGTGACACTGAGGTAAAAGCACCAGACTGAATCATAACAATGCAACACATATGTCAACATAAAAAAGTCAGTGAGGGCAATCAGGATTTCAGTAAGTGAAATGCGCTTTCTGGAAGCAAGATATAAGATAAGACATAAGCTAAATCAAGTGCTTTTTGTGTTTTCTTGCTTATTGTGAAGTTGTAAACATTGGAAATAATAATTTCCATTATACTTTATAGGAGAACCATGTGATAGACGAATTCTCATATCTAATAGTAATTTAGCAGCCAGGTACTTGTTTATCAGAGCGTCCGTCTGCAGTCGAGGGCTCAGATACTGACAGAGCTCTGGCTCAGTTTGCAATGGAGATGAACACGCTCCTTTATTCCTGTGAGCTCCGTGGGCAGGTAACCGATGATTACCCGTGTATCATGGGATGCTTACAAGTGTGTGAGTAAGGAATATGCAAAAGATGAAAATGACATTGTCACAAGGGACAGGCAACTGTAATTCAAATTGCAACAAAAAATATATATTACCGAACAACATGATGAAATATGCTTTTGGCTGAGAGTAAAGCAAGGTGAGATGAAGAGCTGCTATAACATCCAATAACTTGTCAGTTTTTAGATCTATAGACATATAGAGTATAGATCGAGAGATGTGAGCCTAGATGTAATTTCACCTATGTAAAGTTGTTTAGAAAAACGTTTTTTATATTTAAAGTATACTCTGCAGCATTGAAATCTACTGCCAAAGACACTCCTTGGTTAAGCAAGGGGGTTTTTGCACTGTAAATATTTAACCTGCAAAGAGCTGGCGGTGATAACTGCAATAACTGTGAGAAGATTTCTTGTCATTTTAGTTCACACCCAACGTCTTCAGGAAATTCATTCACTCCCATTTAAAGAAACTCCTCACATAGGTAGAAGACAACATGTGGCAACACGGCCCAACTTCAAGCGCATTTTACAATGAACAGAAGCAATAATTCACCTCAAAAGAAAACCGTCTTTTTGTCTTTCAGTGCTTTTCTATGAAGTGACAGAGCAAAAGTCTTCAAACCTTAACTGGGCCAAACACTTGAGTGATTTATAGCGCTACTTAAAGAATCCACCAGTTAAAGAGAAGGTAGAACAGAGCAGAGAGGAGTGTATTAGAAGTGAAGAAGGAATGCTCTCATCTTCCTGGTCCTCAACAGAGCGGTGCCCCTAATAAGAACAAAAGCCAGACAGACCTCATAAATGAGTGAATGATGGCAAGTTCCTGATGGATTTTTGTGCTACTTCCTGAATTCTTTCTTCAATTAAGTATGCAGCAGTTCTCCTGCCTAAGGATATCTTGGATATCTGTGCATCTGCTGCACTGAACAGATTCACTTTTACAGAACAATAAAGTATTTTACAAGCATCATATCATTGTTTGTTTGTGTATTTAAAGTGAAGTGACTTGTGGCCAGGTATGGTGACCCATACCTGGAATCTGTGCTCTGCATTTAACCCATCCAACGTGCACACACACAGTGAGAAGTGATCAACCACACACACCGTGAACACACAC
>JAUCMR010000091.1:14170539-14204232 GCA_032357425.1 Enteromius argenteus | reverse complement strand
ATCCCTGCCGGACCTGGGACTCGAACCCGCGACCTTTGGGTTACAAGCCCAACTCCCTATCCATTAGGCCACGACTGTCCCCAATAATTAACATATAATTATATAATTAAGTGCTGCTTTAAAACTAAAATTGAAGTTGTAATTGTATTCATCCAAAACAAATGCTCATTGCCCATCTTCCTAATACCACAAGTAACTGTTGGGCAAAAACAAGTAGCTTATCTTTAAAATCCCTTTAAAAAATAAGACGTACTTCAAATGTATTAAAAGGGCTAGTAAGAAGCCAACAACGCAAATTCTTGCTTTTTGGTTTCTCTTATTTGTGCCCTATCTCTTCCCACCTTCTTCTCACCTTATTAATGAAATCACAAATCACCCTAAAGCGCCTCCAACATGTCACTACCGAGCCTAACTAACAAGCGTGTCTTCCTGTAAAAGCATCCGACCGGCCCAATAAAGTCTCAGGAACTAGCAGCATATGTGCACAAGCAAAAAATCCTTGGTACTTCGCTGTGGTCTGCTGAAAAATAAAATGCACCTGGCTTGCCCTGTAGAGCCTCTTCTTGGCCTTAATCCACCCTGATCCCCCCCACTCGAAACCACTGTGTTGAAATCTTTGTTCTCTTCTCAGAGGGGTGGTAAAACTACAGCCTGTGGGGGGCTCAGATGGATGTCTGCTGCCATGATGGTGAATTGGGTTTACGGCGCTCCACAGGAGTAAAGCACCAGATAAAAAAAAAAAAAGAGAGAGAAAGAGGCCAAGCCAAAACTCAATTAAAACATCAAAACCTTGAAAGCGAGCCGCAGGACAATAGTTATAACGACCACTTCTGGGACTTTTTTTTTCAGATATTGGATAAATATGCATTCAAAATAGAAAACGCACACAAAAATATATATTTTGGAAGTATTAATGATGCTCATTAATTATAAAAACCACAATCCTTAAACCTTAGGATTAAACTTTAAATGCTAGCTTGTCCAAAATAATTTGTACTACACAAATTATGTGGCTTGATGAGTTAAGATGGTCTATTACCTTTCAAAACAATTATATGCATATGGCTGGCTATTGATAAATATTTCCAAATTAGATTCTTTTCCAAATCCGAAAGCCCTAGTAGCGATTACTAACACTTCTGATGCTAACACAGTGACAAAATCTAAGAGAACCCATTGATACTTTCTACACCAGATACACAACACAAACAGTGATGTCCCGTTGTATTTCCGACACACTCCACATACTTAGTTCTGAGTACATTACAAACGGATTTCATCGTAGAAAGCCTCAAGCTGTTGTTGCATGGTGCAATGAATTCTGATTTATCTCCCGATTACTGCATAATCTTTTAAATGAATTAATTACTAATTTAGATATTTCAGCTCAATCCCTGTCTAGGCAAGACAAAACATTTGCAACATAAAGAAGGGAGAAGTCTTCTAATTGCCTGTCTGCGGGTAATGGTAACTGCTGACGCTATGAGTAATTAGGTATGAAAACTATTATGACCATGCTCATGTAGTCGTTGGTTCATATTTTACATAGTTTCCGAGGCAGACAACAGAGATCATGTAAGGAATGAGAGGTATTTTGCTGTATATCAAGTTACTTCTGCATCTAGACCACAAAGAGCAAATTATACACAGCACAACAAGCCCAAATCACGATATTCTGCAAGCGTATTCATCAGAAGTGAATGTCTCCTCGGCAGTGTAATAAAGAGGTCAGCAGTGGACGAAGTACATCATTAAACAGTTTATGGGCGGCGTTTTTCACAGCAGGCCGAGGGCAACCGAATCACAGCGAGCCAATAATAATTGTGTGCTCGTAACGGCTATGGAAATGTCTCTGCATCTGTCTGCGTTTTTTCAAATGTACACAAGTTCCTGCTTTCCCCCGGCAACGCTTTTTTCTCCTTTTGAAAAGAGCCAACCATCCGGGGGCTGGTAACTAAGCACCCTGTTTATCAGTAACCAGGCTTAACAATGTCCGTAACCAAACACCGCTGTGGCAAGAGAGAGAATTAGAGAGAGAAAAGGAGAGAGAGAGAGATCTTATGACATTGCAACCGATACACTTGGCGCTAAGAGTCATGAGGAGGTACATGGGTGGGTGACTTTGAAGACGAAACTTAAATCTGTAAACTACTAGGCAGGAAATGTTCTATACGTACACTACACATCAACATATTGTAAGCGCAATCGCAAAGTACACACTTGCGTGTTTTTGGGTTACTGTTGTGGTGGTAATATACTTAAATACTCAAGGAGGCGATAGATTTAACTTTTATATCAAATATCTGGGCCGACAGTAATGATATTATTATTATTTTCAGGTATCCAGCTTTTTTTGCTAGCTAGCTATTAACGTGCTTTTAACTTTAACTAGCTTTTAAATTTAACTAGCCTGTTCAGCAAGATTCTTAGCAAAATGATTTGACCTGAACTGACCATAAAAGATGTTAATGTAAAAAGTATGCCCCTTGTGGTAATTCTGAGAATACAACACATCCTTGTGTTGCGTTAATTACAATTTGACACATTTCAAATGTAGCAGCCTACAGCCAACCTTGCCTAACTAGAAGCATTTGTGTAGTTACTGTATTTCGAAAATTTGCGTTTGATAAAATCGTTAGTTTATAGACAGCAGTTAATGTGTTTCTTTTCCATCGCACTGTGAAAAAAAACTGGTCAACTCATAAGGGTCGCGCTTCCGCTCATGTTCCTAAAAATTCTGCTCTTGCAAACAAATTATGCTTTGGTGGCGCTTTTGAAACACTGCACTGCTTTGAGTGGGAGCTTTAAAGGTTTGGGCCATGTGAGCGTAGCGTCATAGTGACCATGTGGTCACAGTTCACCGATGCTAACCTCTACTGAATGAGCAGGTTAACTCCTGCCCTGCTGCCCTCTCCTCCTTAGGGATCTAATATCCCCTTATACCCTCATTCACTGCTCACCCTCATCTGATCTCTTTCTATTTTTATCCCATGCGACAGGAATGACCGGATTTCCACATGAATATAATTCACTTTTATTTGTTGTATTTCAGTTCCCCTGCTAGACGCTTTTACATGACAGAGCTTACTTAATCTAAAAATATATTTAGGATTGGTGTAAATTATGTTTGGTTGATAAAGATGGAATGAATACATTTTGCGGTTAATATAACCAATAGAATTAAAAATATCAACATAGCGTCAAACGGACAGATCTAACCAAATATGTGCATGGATATCTTTATGCACTTTTTAGCAGTGACAGATAACATAAAGTATAGCAATGTAGACAGTGTAGTTGAATTTAATTATTAAAACAAACTTTCCACATTAACCAGTTGACTAAAACAAGCTAGACTTCAAAGACTAGATTAAAAGAACACCGGTTCACATAAATCCGGATGAGTCAACGAAACATTTTCTCACAACTGACAGTGAGCTAACCGTTGACACTTTTCTGTTGTCGAAGACTGCATGGCAACATTTTTACTTCAGTGTGATTCAGAGCCAACACGGGGCTACTGAGCCAAATGACTAAGAGAGCACAGCAGTCACCATGACACTGTCCCGAGAGTCAGTGTGTGTGTGTGTGTGTGAGTGTGGGTGGGTTTGTAAGAAGGATAACAGGATGCTGACACATGCTACTTTTAGTTTAGGAAAGAACAACAAAGACAGAGAGAGGCAGTGTTGCCATCACAGTTATAATAGTGTAGTTATACTTGCAGTGAACTACACTATTGTGCAATATAAAATATTATATATATATATATATATATAATATTTTATATTGCACATTTTGCATTTTTATTATATGACCTAAATTACATTGATGTACTGTTAAAAATGTATTTTACGATCATTTACAGAAATAAATCAAAACATAAAGTTGACCAGTTACAGTAGTAAAAAAAAATTATAATAATATTCATAAAATCTCTAATAAAAAAACATGTTAAGCATCAATTAAACATCTGCACGCACCACAATCGCACCCAAAAAGACTTGAATAAACTCGCAGACAACTTCAAAACATTCATTAAACAGGAACATAACATGAATGTATATACATAATAAAGAAATAAGACCAAAGTCCACTGGTGCATTGTGGGTAAATAATCCCAAGACAAACAGCACACCCTCTGCTCAAACACAGTTTCTCCCGTGTGACACTGTGGCATCCCGTATGAAAGGAAAAGGCCCTTTGCTTGCAACAATGAGTAAATCTGTTGTCCACAATGACGTCTGAGAGACAGTCTCGCAGAAAAGAAAATCACTAATGAGATCTCTTAAACATCTCAATGGCTTCTCCTACACATCAATTAGATTAAATGTAGTACAAAAGGAGTCTTCTGCTTAAGTCTCCAGCTTTTCAGATGTTTTACTTGAGAAGAAAAACTGTATTCTCACATGAGTCTCCTACAATAATAGATGTCGATAATGTATCAAACTGTGCTCAAACCGATTTTTAATGTGAATTCTGGAATCAAATTCTTCCCAAACTAAATGGTTTGAGAATATCCACCTTTAGAATACCCACCACTTATTCACTATTAAATAACTACAACTTTTCCCTCAGTAAGATTCTAATTTGCTGCTTATTAATAGTTAGTAAGGCAGTTGTAAAGTTTAGGTTGGTAGCATTAATATTTGCTTAGTTACTACTAAGAATAATAAAAGGCTAATATTCAGGTAGCACTTTATTTTACAGTCCTGTTTCTCAAGTGCATATTATGTACTTATTGTAGTAATTACAATAACTAGGTAATAACTAGGTACTAACCCTGAACCTACCCATAAACCTGACCCTACCCCAAGTAGTTACGTTATATTACTAGTACTTTATTGGGTAAGTAAACTGTAAGTACATTAAAAGTACATGTAAGTACAAGTACTGTAAAATAAAGTGCAACCAATATTCTAGTAATAAAGTAAAATAAAGTGTTACCCTATTCTTGTATCTCAACAATACACTGAATTAATTTTTTTTTATTTTGTTACAGGAATTTTAGTAGACAAATCTATGGAAAGCTTCTGCCACTGAATAAATTTTTTTTTAAAAGGTATTTGTGACTTTTTATCTAACAATTCTGACTTGTCAGGTATAAAGTCAGAACTGCGAGATATAAAGTTAGAATTGCAAGAAATAAAGACAGAATTGCGAGTTATAAAGTCAGAGTTTATATCACACAATTTTGACTTTTTTTCACGCAATTGCGACTTTATATCTCGCAATTCAGTCTTTTTTCTCAGAATTGTGAGATGTAAACTGGCAGTTGCGAGTTATAAAGTTCAGTTTTGAGTGGAAAAAAAGACTCATATGTTCTCAGAATTGTGAGATAAAAAGTCGCAATAACTTGTATGGAAGCGGAAATGGGCTTCCATTCAAATCTGATATACAGATGAAGAAAGCATTCATGTACAAAACATGTTTAGAATCCTGATCCATCTGTTGCATTTATATCTCTGTACAGAAAACTAATTCCTAACATCACAGAGATAACTGAGAGGGCCGTTAAACCTCTCTGACTGACCAGACATGGGAACACATGCTATAAGCATCTGCTTGTGGTAAAGGCCAGGACAAAGAAAGGACACAGATATAACATCATAAAGAACATCTACATGGCAGTATACAGAAGACACAAGGGCTAATATGATTGCTTGTTGTTATATAAAAATAAATGCAATTAGTAAGTAGTTTCTTATTTAAAGTTTGGATGTACATCTGCAATGCATTTAACTTGACACATTCATGTAGGGTGAATTCATTTTACTTATTGGGATTTGATTGGATTTTGTATATTAGGCTATGATATTATTGGTCAAAATTTAGTTTCCCCACCCACACAGCCCTGATTACATCAGCGGAAAAAGAAAAGTTGTTTGACATGGAGAAAGTTATACATTTTAATGAAATATTATGAGTTAAAAAATTTTGTTTAGAGAATATTGTGCACTGAATAATTGTGTGCAATAGTACCAGAGAATAAAAAATACTTAGCATACATTTAATTTCCTGTTGACCTTAACAGGCATAAAAGACATCTGTCAGTCTAGAGCCTAACTTTTAACAACAAACGATTAACAACAAACGGTGATTCTATTTAACATATGAAAGCAGAACCTGCAGACAGTCAACAAAACTTCCGACACCCCCCCAAAGTTCATGGCCAATTTAAATGTACCAGGACCACAGAAACCCTCTCAGGCTGATGCATTGTCTGTCAGTCCATTAATGGCTTTGTGAACTGAGACACCCTGACGAGTGCGCAACACCTAGGAACAGTGTGGACAATGGGCCGGACCCTTACACTAGCTCTGACGACCCACATTCATTCAAGAGAAGCCTTTTGACATGGAAAACCCCCTTGAACCTCCCCTTCTGCTTTTTATAGGAGTATTTGCATTGAAGAGAATGTAACGTGAACACAAAATTGTAAATAAAGAGATCAGCAAAGGTAAAACAGTTAATAAGAAATAGACACTAAATTCAGTCTAAATTTCATTTGCACAACAAATAGTGTTATGATGTATAAACACCTTACAATTCAAAATTATATATAATAATAACTTTACAAATATATTTTGTCTGCATTACCGTAATTACTATATATTTACTGAATGTTATTTATTTATTACACTAAAGTTATTCAAATTAGGGATTAAATTTTTTGTGATAATTGTGATAAATACAAAACTTTTTAATGCTTTAAATAGGGTTCTTTCTACACAATTTCTTCTTATTTTTTTATATTTTATCGCAAAACATTTAGAATTTTTTCTGAACATTTCTTTATTTTTTAACTTAACTAACTATAGTCATTATATTCATTTCCTCATTTCCTTTTTATTCTCATTTCCACTAGTTATTTTTAAGTTTTTTGTGCTTCATATTTCTGTTTTATATTCTGACAAGTAAACCAAATTTTAATGTAAGAAAATGTATTATTATTATTGAGAGGTTTTTGTAAGAATCGTTATTTTAATGTAACAAAGTTCAGTGTTTGAATGTTTTAAATTAAAGATTTCTTAATTTTTTGAGCAAACAATGTGTGTGTGTGTGTTCTAAATACACAGATGACCTCTCTTGAGAGTTTGAGTGTCAGTATTGATAAGGCTCTACACTGGCACTATAGTCATTAAACTGAACTGGTCAGACCAGATGTGACCTTTCTGACCTTTTTAAGTAAATGTCATTGAGCAGAACGCAGGTTAATACCCATGATCTGTTTTACCCAAAAACCCTGGAGCAGACCAAGAGCATAAATCACATAAACAGCAAACTACTAGGAAACAAGTACGGATTATTAACTGAAATACTACCAAAAAATAAATAAATAAATAAATACTAATAATGTTTAAAATGTAATGTAAAAACTTTTTTTTTTTTTTAACTGCTGATATAACAGATTGGTGGGACAAAATAACGCCAACCAATAACGCTAACCTTTTTATCCTTTTACAAAAAAAAATAAAAATATATAAATAAATAAATGTCATTATAATGCATTAGCTATGAACAGAAATTCATGTTTTGGTTCGGATATGCTTACTACTGGATAACAGTAATAATAATAAAAGAAAAGATAATTAAATCTAACTATTTTTAATTATGTTTTATTTATTTTCATTTCCATTTGCATGGCTTTTCCTTTTTTTTTTTTAAATTTGTAATAAATACTATTTAATATAATGAAAAAATCTAGGGGGAGAAAAAGCATATTTCATTTCTCCTGCTGCCCCACTAAACTTCAAGCTCACTAAATCCGCTTATCATTAAGGACAAGAGATAAATAAAATACCGAGCCTGGCCAAGGTTACCGTGGCACACAGATCATTTTTCCAAATAACACAGATTACGAACGGAACAGAGAATAGCATTGTGTGAGAATATCTGCCTCCATCATGAAACAGAACCTGCTTTAATGTAAATGTAATTTGAGAGGACAACCTAATGCTTAGCTGTGAACATTCAGCTTTGTTTTTAAGCGTCGTTGTGAGGTGATAAAGGTCATGAACGAAATGGTTATATTGGCTATATAATCAGGGGGAGGTGAAACCATCCCCCCTGTAAAATATTGACACCATTTTTAAAACAGAGGCTTGACACCTCTAAACGACAGGACAAATTCAGTACATCTACCTTGGTTAAGTGTAGCCTGAAGGTTCAAAAAGTGCAAAGTGCATCTCAAAACGAAGACTAAAAAAAATGCAAAACACCCTGCAAGCCTCTCATGACTTTGGTTAACCAACAACTTTCTCTCGTTACTGGTCACATTTTCTGTATTTAAGTATTTTCATGTTGTCTTGCTCAGATTTTTGTCAGGCTGACAACATTTAATGTGACATGGATGAAAAGAGAGACTATATATATGTTAGTTGTACTGTTTGTTCAATGCTTTATACAGTTGTACACCTTGGTATTGATCAATGTGACAACGAAACAACAAAAATATGTGCAATATACTGGTTCCAGTGTCCAAATTCATTATTTTGCTTATAAGCCAAAAGCAGTTATTAGAATTTTACCAATTAGTCATATTTTTTACGGATTCTTTTGGCTGCATTTTTATGACACATAAACAGCAATGTAAGCAAGTTTAATGGTATTAAAATTAATAAAAACTGTACTATTTATGAAATATAAGTACTTTTACTATTACAGTTACATAAAAATTTGTGATGTTCAATGAGTAATTGCAATTAATCGTAACAAAATTAATCGCAATTAATCGAAATAAAAGTTATGTAACGTGTGTGTCCTGTATATATATATATTATTGTTATATTATATATATACATACATATACATGTGTGTGTGTTTATATACACATAATAAATGTATATAGTACACACATATATTACATAAAAACTTTTAACATTTTGGATGCGATTAATCACGATTAATTGCTTGATAGCCCTAATAAAAACATAATTTATTGCATAAATGCATGCTAATTTATTGCATAAATTTGTCCAAATAACAAGTATTTGATCAAAATCCATATTTTAATCAAAAATTTAAAAAAACAATTTGTGAAAATGTACTCTGACTGGTTTTAATTTTGAATACTCATTCACGAAACATGAGCGGTACAAAATTGTGTAGCTTCATCATTCATAAAACCCCTAAAATGCTGCATCGAGTTCAACAAGGTCTGCTTGCATTTCATGAACACAGGCTGTACATTAGATGATTTCTTGACAACAAGTATGTTTATCGGAGTGATGTAATATCTCCCACAATGCACAGCTTAAAACGTGTTGGATAGCTCCCCAGGTATCGCATTTCTCAAAGTCTTTCTTTGCCCGCAGAATGACCAAAACAACCCTACAGCAAAACCATGTCGCTCAAACTATTGAGCAGAACAGCCAAGACGCAAGTATTTGTTATCAAATACTTGCTTCTATTATATAGTGCCATTTTCATACATCAGTATTGATAATAATATTGAATTACAGGCCAGCCATTATAGAAAAGCATGTGCTAGTTCATGCATGCTGAGCGAAAACAGAAAAGTCTTTCAAAGCAAAAGTGGCTTTAATTTCCCTCATAATCCCTAAATGCTATGCATTGATGGCATTTGGAGTATACTTCTCCGAACGTAGAGAGTCGGTCAGCGCTGGACACATGTAATGTCACACTTTTTGGCCGTTGGCTGAAATAGATGCTTTTCTAGCTCCTTAGTGTTCAGGACAAAGACATCTTTTATGTGCGGCAGAATAGGGTCGGGATAGAGTGGAAAGTGTGTTGTGTTACACGCGAACAGGTTCCCCTTCCGACTTCCAGCCGGGGGAATCACAGGTCTGGATTACATCTGAACGTCTGGACTAAATCTAGCCCCTGAGAATGAGACCTCCACTTCACCCGAGCTCACAGGTCAGGCCTAGATGGTTAAAAAACGCACCTTGATGACTACCCAACCTGTCCGGACTGCCCAACCAGAGATGTGTCTGAACAAACTGCCATTTAATCCTGGGCAAGAGTTCATGGTATTCTTAAAGAGGCTTAGAAAATCTACAAAGAGGCGGAAAGTTTATATATCGTTTTTCACTGAATGCCGCCATTCAGTCATTCTATGCTTTGTAGGATTTCCTGCCACTTCAGGAGCGCTTCAAATTTCTGTCGAGTTAGAGGAAGTTGTTTTTTTAAGATTGTATGACAAGTATTAATTTTCTGAATGGGCACAGTTCATCTGCACAGAAGGTATTCAATGCAAAGGGCTGTAGAACATCATCAAACATCTCTGACATTTCTGGAGACCACAGGTGGAGTGAACTGTGGTTCGGATCTCAGCAGCCTGAGGGAGATGCCATTTTCAGACAAGCACCCAGAAGGCGGTTCTTGAAAAAAAAAGCCTGTAATTTATTTTCCAAGTTGTCTCCACTACACAGGTCAAGCTGGATGAGGCGTAACTCCATGAGATTTACAGGAAAATCCACTCAATTACACAAATGTTTGGGGTTCAAAACAAGTAAACTCTGTAACACTTTAGAATAGGGAACACAATTCACTATTAACTGCGACTTTTCCTTTAATAAACTCCTAATTTGTTGATTTTAAACAGCAGATATGTTAGTAATATGCATGGTAATAAGCAACTAGTTAATAGCAAAAATAGGTCATTAAAATAAAGTGTTACTGTAAACTCTACACTCTCAGAAATAAAAGTACAAAAGCTGTCACTGGGGCAGTACCTTTTCAAAAGGTACATGTTTGTCCCTTAAGTGTTCGTTTTGAAACCTTGAAGGTACATATTAGTACTTAAAGTGTACATATTTGAATCTAATAGGTACAAAAATGTACCTTTTGAAAATGTATAAAAGGTTATTTTCTAACTACAGTCATGCTTATGTGAAACCGGTAAAAGCCAGGTATGATTTGCATGCACAATATGTTTAAGAACAGCAAAAAGGGGCATAACTATCCACAAAGTACTGTTTACACTGAGCAAACTCCACCCAAATGAATTGTGTTGGTGAAACACGACCAGAAAGGATTCTCAGCCCAGAAAAGTACCCTACAAGGACAATTTAAACAACTTATAAATAAAATAACACGTTTTTGCTCTTCAACAAAATTATGGGCTGCACTGGAATCCCTTGGAATGACTTCCGTTGTAAACTTCCATTGTAAGTTACTGTAAACATGAATTTTGTTTTGATAAAAGAGCAAGTGAAAATGCATTTAGTATTTAAACCAGAAAAGTCCTTTAAAATTTCCAAAAAAGGGTGAAAATATTTCTAATCATGACAAAAATAGGCTTTTTCCCAGCGGTCAAGGGCAAAGGAGGCCTGAAAACTTCATAGCTCAAACAAAACCTTATAAAAGCTTACAAAGGCTCTGCTTTAAACACAATGCTGACCCATATTTTCATGCAAACTACCCTCGAATGACCCAAACCTTGAGCGGTTACTGTTTGCCCCTCTTGGCACTGGTTCGAGACCACATCACTGTCTCTGTCTTCTCTCTCCACCTTCAAATGAGTTTGCAAGATTAAACATGAATCAAATTCCTTTCCTGCTCATTTAACAGAGATGCAGACAGCTCGCACTGTTATTTTAGCTTAATTAATGTTCAGGTTTCCTGGTCTCGGGCTGTATTCTGCCATCGGGGTGCAGGAATGTGAGGAGGAGGATCTCTAATCTTCATCATTTTGAAAATAAAGTTGTAGACCTTTACCTTTAGAAATTCTAAAGAAAGCTGCGGTTAACCAAAATTGCGGTACATAGACCTTAGAGTACATAGACCTTGAGCCTTTTTTGTTATGTCTACCAAACCTCTGCAATGGAACAGTGTTTGCATCTAGAGACACTCTCTCATAGCAATGTTACATTTTGGGGACTGTTTAAATTTGTACAAATTTTATTAATGCATTTTTAACAATCTGCTAACACCCCACTGAGGTTTAGATTCAAGGGTGGCCAATGCACACTTAGCATGAAATTTCGGCAATTCATAGGTATTTTACGAGGTGGCTAACTCGTACAAATTGGTACGGCCTCACTCGTACGAATTCATAGGATTTTTGCTAAATCGTACGCATCTTACGAGTTGCCAAGTCATATGTATTTGTACGAATGGCCTACACCTAACCCCGCCTCCTAAACCTACCCGTTACTGGGGTTTAGACAAATCGTACAAAATCGTACGAGTGAGGTCATACGAATTTGTACCTATTAGCACAAATTTTCCACCTCGTACAAATACATACAAATTGTTGGAAATATTCATCCAAATTATTTGCATGTTAAAAAATAAATACCTTGTATCTATCACGTTTACACACTTTACCAACACGCCTGGATTTAAATTTAAAATTTAAAATTGATACAAGTTAGCAGAAGGTAATGAATAACTTATCAAATCTAAAAAAAAAAAACTTCTAATAGAACCACTTACCAACAAAAACGTCTTTCGCATCACTCCCCAGGTGAAAAAAAGTGCACTTCCATAATGTACCGAAAGTTATTATTTTGTACTTCTTGAGATAAACTTAAGATCATCTAAGTGTACTCAACTGTGTTATTTTTTGAATGCCATGAATATGAACAAATATGTGTGTCTGTATTTTAAAAATGTATTTAGTTACCAGTTGTAGTGTACTTAAGTGTTCAAGTGTACTACAAGTGGTGACTAAATATATTTTTAAATACAGAGAAAGTATGTTACACATTGAACATTTTAGTTCATATTCAAAATTATAGTACTTAGAGATCTAAACATAATTTCACCCCACTTTCTTTCCCTATTTCAGTCATATTTACAACCAATATTCTGTTGAGTCATCATTTTAAACAAAGTATGTTTAACAAAGTGACACCCACAGCATGTCTGTGATGTCAGAGGTCAGAGGGTCATGTGTAGATGTGGTAGAGGGACAGTCACACCTGGACTGAAGATCTCCTCTGTTAATGACATGCAGATGACAGGGGACAGGCAGTGCAGGGCTCAGGGCAGTTTCACAGTGATTAAAGTCTCAGTCTGTCTCTCTTACAGCTGCTGTGTGCATGTCAGAGAGCAGATCTGAGGACACAGCTGGCCAGCCCTAGCCTGACCCACACATGAAACAGCTTCTACAACTTTAGACAATTCACTGTCTTTCTAGGAAACAGTTTATCCTTGTGGAGAAAAAAAAAAAGATTCTGCCACATTATTTATCATATCAGCTCTTTGAGGCGGTTTAAAGGGTTTTACATTTAACCTACATACTGTGTCATGGCATAACAGTCATTGCAACCATATTACTCGACTCATTACTCCATTTACTCATAGGTAGGCCTGAAGGGAATCGACAGCTGCAAAATTCCATGCTGATTCCCATCACTGACTGAAAGACTTTAAATTCTACACACCCGCTGCATCTCGGTTTGTTGTTTTGAAAGATTTGATCGACACATTGAAAGTAATACAAAAAGTCAGAAGGTTACAGAAGCCTCCTTTATAAGGCAGATGTAGGATTATGATATTATTCAACTCAAATTAGCAATTTGTTTTTTAAACCTTTCATAATGTACAGAACATTCTGTGGAAATGTAACCTTGATATGTTTAAAATTGACCATGGAAAAGTTTGAAATTATAGTCAAATTAATGGTGGAAATCTTATAATTCGGTTTTTGGGTTTAGCCTGGATTTTATAGGCAGGGTCACATTTATTTTATAGTGCTCTAGTGCTTATTATCATTGTATTGAATACCTTTATATGATACGTAATATTTAATTTGTCTGGGGGAAAAAAAAGTTTATCTTTCTAAAGAATCTGCTATTCTTTAACATTGAGAAGCATTTTTTTGGAACTATATCTTTATTGTTATCTATATTGTTATCGTCCTTGGTGTGAACAGGCTTTAACTGATAACGTAATTGATTTACAGTGTTTATATAGTTTAATAAGAACAGACTTGTAACACGCCCTGTGTTACTTGCTATTTCTTCAATTATTTCTACAACTTACTAACAATTTCTAAGACAAAATTCCTTGAAATTAAATTGATTCAGTTTAATTTCCATGTGGAATCATTTATCTATAAACCTCAACCATCTGACAATTCGAAGATATGAAGCTATTTCTTCAAGTCTCAACTGAAATAAAAGTTCAGAGAGTTTGGTAATGCAGTGCAGAATAGTTCAGGTATGTGAGTCCTGCAGCGCTGAGTGGGCTACAGTCAACTACATGAGACACAGACGCAGTGGCCCACAGGCAGAAGCTCAAACCGCTTAAAAAATCTGCATGTATTGGCAGGCTCATTTGCTGACAGCAGGGGTAAAAGAGGAAGAAACTGTTTAGAAGTGATGAATTAGCTCCCCTCCACTCTTTAGATGTGACATGGATCAAAATCAAAAGATGAAGACATCAAAAAAGTGCAATTTCACCAGTATATATGATGGCTGGCTCCATCATTCTTGATGCTTCGACAGATGGTTTATCACCCGTATTGATCCAGTGAAACAAAGCACAAAGGTGCAGGGCTAAAAGAAAAAAAAGTGGCATAATTTTGCGGAGGACACCCCTCAAAATCAGGAAAAGGCTTGTTGAATGTTAGCAGACAGAGATAAGACAGATTAGGTTACTGTTCAAACACACAGCCCTCACTCCGTCGTGTTTGCTGAGCAAACCGGTGTTGTTTAAGGCTAGAATGGCCCTTGTTTTGACTAGAATGTTAACTTGCTTTTATCAGGGACATATCTGGGACTTCTTGTGTGTCCCCAAGTAGTTATATAAATAATTAAAACTCGTCGATAAGAAAAACACCTGTTGAGGAGTGAAAGATAACATAGTGTTCCAGTGGAGAGGTGAGCTAAAAAAATATGAGCCATGTGGTAACACTTAAAAAACATGGTTTTATAGCAATTTAATATATTGTTTAACATGGCCGCCTTAAGATGAAGGTAGGATAAGGTAGGAAATGAAAACAAATGGCACATTTTCACTTTTCGCAGTCTCAAATATGAATAAAATGTTTATCGCTGTAAAGTGTGTTACGTTTAAATATTAATGACGAGGAGTATTGCTTAAAGACTGAAGAAAGGAGGTAACACATTTTTTTTTAAATGCATTAAAGTATACTTCTTTTTTTTACATTTTGTGAATACACTATAAGTGGTGCTTAAAAGTCACCACCATGATTCAAGTAGGTGGCTCAGTGGGTGGTTGCTAGTACACTAATATGCATTTATTTTGACTCAGTTTTAACATGTTGCTATGTGGTTTCTAGGGTGTTCTATGTGGCTGCTTTCAGCCCGAAATCACAAGAGCCCATCCCCAAATCTCTATGATATTTTGGTCTCTACATGTGGCCATTTCTAGAAGATAAATCAGCTTAATTAAAAGTCAGATTAGCTTTTAATACTTAAAAACCCTAAACTGAAGTATAACCAATATAAATAGTGATGCGTTTATGTCGTTACTAAATGTTTTTAACGTAATATAGCTAATACTAGATGGAAAACAAAACAATTTAACTAAATTATTTCCATCTAAGCTGTCTTCTTTCAGCTCTGCTAAGACTAAGAAAAACATTTGCTACATTTTAAAGAAAGGCTGAATTTGAGACACCTCATTATCAGTTAAAAGCATTAAATTCACTCACGGACCAGAGTAGACATTAAAATCTAGCTAAGAGCTCTGTCACATGTTTTCCCTTAAGGGCCGTTTCCTTTTCCCTGGGCTGGAGGTGAAGAGGTCACATAAGCAGTGTTAATGGTTACCTAACATCTGACATGTGGGTATGTCCAAGGAATAAAATGCATTAGTTTATCAGACCAAAAAGAAAGAGATCTGTGTGAAATAAGAGGGGGTGAAGAAAAGGGAGGGAACTACTGGGGCAATGGAAACCGATGTGTCTTTGTCATGAATGAGAGAGCATGGCATGAATGCGGCTCATTACGTCCCTAACAATGACCATGAGCATGCACATTCAGATGAGGACCGGCAATCAGACCAACAAAGACATGGCCGTAAAGCCACAAAGTACAGACAAGAGCGCTGTATTCTGTGAGATGTATTTGAATTGCAAGTTGCAAATGAGTAGGAAGAGCGGTATGTGTGAGGACTAGAGAGATAGAAAAGGAGGATAGAAACAGAGAAGGAAGAGTGTGAGATATGAGAAGCTGATGCCATTTGAAGAGGCTGGCTGTATATGTGAGAGTGGTATAATCTAACACTGCCAGAGATATGATAAAGCACTGTAACAACTCACTAACACGCCATGTAATAAGAATACATTACGTTACGTAGTAAAATCATTAAAAGAAAACAACTCAAATAATAAAAAAAAACCTTAACTGTGACTTGTGGGATAAATTATCATCTTAAACATTTCATATCAGAATACTGGCGGGGATTTAGATTTAACAGAAGTTAAATAACCCTCTAAAAGCGAACCGAGACTTCATTCCCATGCATAAACGGTTCTTGGCTTCTTCAACATTTCTAAAAAACACCTCATAAGCAGAAGAACAGGATTGTGGTTCAGCCTGGAGCAATCACAGCCTGAAATCGTGCAGCCCTTCAATATTCCATCATTGAACTCAAACCAACATATTAAAATTAATCCCATTTTTATACACTGGTTTTATTTATTTTTTTCCCCTGCTCGCCCTACACTGAAAAATCTCATACTTAAGAGACATTTCAAGCAAGGACAGTTCATTCAAGAGATACAAAGAAAAGTGAACTGACCTGTGACAGAAACTTTCATGGTGGCCTCCAGAGGTCTGTTGTTATCCAGGTCTTTGCTGAGTTTGAGCTCTCCAGTATTAGGGTTTAGAATCAGCAAACTCAGCTCATTTCCTTCAATGAAACTATACTTAAGCTTATCTGACACATCTGGGTCATAGGCGGGTACCTTTCCTATGATCCCAGATGGAAAACTGTTGGATTTATTGGTGACGTAGTTATTGAAGATAATCTCAAAATTCTGCAGGACTGGATCGTTGTCGTTGACATCAATCAGACGAATGTGGACAGTCGCTCTGCTGACCAAAGGTGCGGATGTGGCCTGCACGACTATGACATACTCCATTTTGGTCTCGTAGTCCAAATCCACGAGTGCTTTTAAGTCTCCGGTGAATATATCCAAATCAAAGACCTCTGGGATATTTCCTTCCACAATCTGGTACATTATCTGAGCGTTGGTTCCTTCATCTGGATCCATGGCGTTGATCCGTGCAACCACTGAATCAACAGGACTGTTTTCTTTGATGTAGATGAACAGTTCGTCCTTCTCAAAAACAGGAGCGTTGTCATTGATGTCCAACACGGAAATCTGGATCTCAACCGCAGCTTTGAGAGGAGGAACTCCTCTATCTACTGCATAGGCCTTCAGGTTATACACTGGAACATTCTCTCTGTCCAGCTTCCTTTGGGTTCTTATAATTCCAGAGTATTGCTCAATCATAAAGTCTCCTTCGCCGTCATCGCCACCTTGAAAGGTGTAACTCACACGCCCATTAGACCCTGAGTCCCTGTCTGAAGCAGATATCTGGAGCACACTGGTGAACACAGGTGCGTCTTCAAACACGGTGCCCTGATATTTGTCCCTCCCAAACTGTGGCACATTATCATTAGCATCCAGTACAATGATTTCAACATAGGTGGTATCAGACTTCTGAGGAATTCCATTGTCACGAGCAATGATGGCCAACGTGTAGGAGGCTTGATCTTCATAGTCAATCTCCATCTGCGTGGTGATGGCACCTGTGTCTGGATCGATCTTGAACTGTGGAACATTGTCCTCCATGATATAAGTAATACGTGCATTCTCACCGGTATCTTCATCTGTTGCACTGATTACCACAACAGTTGATCCAATGGGTCGGTCCTCGCTGAAGGTCTGATGGTAGCTGGCACTCTGGAACACGGGTCTGTGAGTGTTAGCATCAGTTACGTTGATGAACACCTGCGCAGTGTCGAAGCGTGTACCATCTGAGGCGGTCACAGTCAGAACGTACTGGCGTTCCTGTTTGTAATCCAATGGCAGCGCCAGCGTGATGAGCCCACCTCCGCTTTGACTAGTAATGGCAAAACGGTTCCGCGTATTACCGCTGGAGATCTGATAGGTGACCACACTGTTTACATCACGGTCCAGAGCTGTGACAGTTAACACACTAGTCCCCACAACAGCATCTTCATTGATTTTCAGCGAATATAGCTTTTCGGTGAACGTAGGGATGTTGTCGTTCACATCTAGGACGGTGATGCTAACGCTAGCTGAGGACGACATCACCGGAACGCCATTGTCTCTGGCTTCAACTCCAAAGGTGTAATATTCAGTGGTCTCCCTGTCCAGCTCAGAACTGACTGTTATCCATCCAGTGCTGTTATTGATGGTGAAGGGGAAACCTGGAGTGGTGTCCGTTAGGCTGTAATCCAAACGAGCGTTTTCTCCAGAATCAGAATCGATGGCTTGAATGTGAATCACGGAATATCCTATGGGTACGTTCTCTAAAACGGTGGCTTGGAAAGGAGTGCTTACGAACATAGGAGCATTATCGTTCACATCCACAACTTGGATGACAACGATGCCTGTTCCATTAATGAGAGGAGGCCTGCCTCCATCCTGGGCCTTTATGCGCAAGTTATATTCTCGGATCATTTCGTAGTCTAGAGGGTTTATCACATCGATGGCTCCGGTTGGGGTGTGAATGAAGAACTGACCTTTTACATTGCCACTGATTATGCTGTAATGAACTTTAGCATTATTGCCCTCATCTCGATCAGTGGCTTCCACCTGGGCCACTTTAGTGTTAACAGCCACATTTTCTGGCACCTGGACTACATATCTTTTCTCACTAAACTGAGGATAGTTGTCGTTTTCATCTTCAACTGTGATGTGCACTGTCGCGGTAGCACTGCGGGGCCCAGGGTCCCTTCCTTGGTCATTGGCTTCTACTATAAGCTGATACTGCGACATAGTTTCTCTATCTGGACGCACACGAATCTTGACCAGTCCATTCCGAGAATCAATTTCGAATCCAGAATTGACACCCTCACCATTCACAATTTTATATATCATGTTCGCATTGGATGGTGCATCTCCATCTGTCGCCCTGACTGTAATCACCTCAAAACCAACTTCCAAATTTTCTCTTATCCTTACCCTGTATTCATTCTGTTCAAAAACGGGTCCGTGGTCGTTGGTGTCACTGACTGTAACGGTGAGGTACGACGTGGCAGTCCGTCGCGGTGTGCCATTATCAGTTGCAGTGACTTTAAACACGTGCGTGTCTTTAACTTCTCTATCTAAGGGCTGGACGGTCTCAATGCTGCCGGTTTGAGGGTCTATCCGAAAGAAGTCGTTAGAACGGCTGTCGAATAACGCTTCCATGCCATACTCGATCCTCCCCGCCTCTCCAGGGTCGCTGTCAGTCGCTTTGAGGGTGATGACTCTCGTGCCCTCAGGCTCGTTCTCTGGCACAGAAACCTGGTAGTTCGGTAACTGAAACTGAGGCGATGAATTCACGGCTCGCTTTATTCTCGGTTTCAATTGATTTGATACGTGTTGCGCAGAATGTAATAACAACGATGTTTGGACCGAGGCGAATCGCAATTTGAGGCACATAGAAAAGGGCTCGCCGTTTGAATCCTGAAACGAACAGCGGATAGTCTCTTTAAGGCGTCGCAAGTCCGTCTCCAAACAGTACGCGTCCTTCACGAGTAAAGTCCCGTTACGCACAAACACATTCAGGTGGTCTGAAGTGCAAGAAGTAATAAAAACACCAGAGTTTCTTGTGAAGACAGGCAAATAGTCCTTAAAGCTAATGAGCAAATCACCTGGAGAGAAGCAGGAAGTTTGTCCTAAATTATAAATGCAATCCACGCTAATATCAGGCACTCTCTTCCTTTTATATTTGAAGACGCAATTTCGTCCGTGTACAAATACATTGAAATGTGTGTTAACTAGTCCTTCAGTTGTTAATGATTGGATTTTAAAATAAAGAGGCAGCGCGCTTTGAGCGGCGCGCGCACAATCCACCTCTCCATTTAAACGCACTACTCCATCTCTCCAGTCCACTTTGATAAAGTTCCCAATGTACTTGGAAGTTAAAGTCCTGTCTATTTTATACGTCCAACCTGGTCCCAGTGACAAATTAGCCAGAACAGCTCCAGAACGTAAAGTCTCCGAGAGGTGCAAGTCGAAACATCCCATGAGAGGAGCGCAGAGGAGAAGGTGAACCCATAATAACCAACACATTACAAGATCCATGGCGTAAAACTCCACAAAACATGCAGAAAAACAAGTCAACTCTCCTTCTGCCGGCACGTCGACCTTCTTTTATCCTTCATTGTAGCTTTTTAGCTGGTGAAAACGCAGTTTACCGGGCTGGTATCCATGGAACCAAGTGACATTACCCACGTTAAGTTTTAAATGAGGACAAAATGGCTCCGTGAGTGCGCGTCTCTCCCCCAGCACACACACACACTCACACACACACACAGTCATTAACATAAACCTGCACGCACCTCCTCTCAGGACTAAAGAATAACTCTCATGGAAATTCAACTATTGTTATTCACCTCTGCGTTTATTCTTTGGCTCTTTTCGCGACTTTTACACCTTAACGTGAGCTACGCGGCGCGTCAAGCTAGAGAAAATTAAGCTACGAGATAAAACAGTTTCACGCAACTCTCTCTTTGGATCTAAATGCTTCCAGTATAAATACACGCCGTTTCGTTTATTATAATTTTCTTGTACTAGTTCGTTTTAGGCTACATGGATGAAATTATCTGGGATTTGCCTCCTGTAGTGACATAAAAGCGCAACACGTGTTTAAATCGCTCAGTTTACAATCGGCTGTAAAGTAATAAAGATTTATCAATACTGCATTCCTTATCTGTTATTCGCTATGGGTAGAGTAATACAAAATTGTAGCCTAGCCATAATTTACATGGGGGAAAATTATAATTAAAGAGTGTTAACATGGTATAGGCTAGTCTGTGAAAATTACAGAAATATTTAAAAACTTTCTGTTATAGCTCAGTGACACTTTGCAAAATGTTTTTATGCATTAAAATTTGGTTTGGTGCAAAGGAATTTTCACAAAGATGTTTTTACTTATCTTTGGGGGGGAAAAAAAAAAATATATATATATATATATATATATATATATATATATATATATCTATCTATAAAAAGCTTGAGTTTTGAGTTCTTTTGAAATTAGTTTCCATATCCTTATAGCCTACTTAATTTTTTATTGTGTATTAGGAATGTACATTTCTAAAATTGTAAGTGAGAATAAAAGTAAAAAAAAAAAAAATAAGTAAATAAAGACATTGCTTTATATATATATATATATATATATATATATATATATATATTATATACTGACTACACACACACACACACATATATATATATATATATAAATAAATATATATTGATTATACACACACACATATATATATATATATACACTGATTAAATTTATAAAGCAATACAACTAAACTCTTAAAAATAAATGTTCTTTATTGGCATCAGTGTAACCTTTAACCTTTTCAGTGCACAAAAGGTTCTTTACAGTGGAAAAGGTTGTTATGATAACAGAAATGTTTTTCACACTAAAGAAATAAAGGTTATTTTAAAGACTGTTCACTGGAACCAAAAATAGTTCTTCTCCCGCATCGCTGTAAAAACTGTAAAGTTTCTCTTCTACAGACAGTTGAATTGTAATGCCACGTATATTAAAAACACAGAAGAGGAATCAATGCCAAACCCCAAAACATTTGGTATTATGTATATTATGCTTAAATTTCTTTTGAAAAATCTTTATAATATTATCAGAGGACAGTCATATATTCTCGCAACCCCATTTTTTATATTGCATTTAAACAAAATAAAAAATACATTTAGTTTAAATATGCTATTCCGTGTTATGTGTACAGCATGGCTGTCATTAATAGAAACTAAAGGAAGATGTCCAAAGGCACTAGACATACAGTAAGTAATTCAATCACTCCCTCTATTGGCAGAGAAAGGAACTCAGTAGCAGTACTCAAGAAGAACAACCTGTAAACCTGTAGCTTAATATTCGTCTGAAAGATTGCATAGGTCAGGATGTGATGCACCATAAAGGCACTACAACCACTTACATTTATAAAATCTTAAGAAAGAGCAATACAACAATGTATATATATACTATGTATATATCTTACAAATATATTACAAAAAGGAAAACATACAACTCACTTTAAGGATTCCCCATGCATTCTAAATATCTCTGTGAATACTAAGAGCCTCCTAATTTCTTGTTATTGTTTCTTACATAAAATACAAGAGTTGTGATGTATGTGTCTCAGCTGACAGGCTCTGGACGAGGTTGGTTTGTGTCTTTAGGTGGGCAGCTCATGTAGTTTTGACCTTTCTGAAGAGTGAATTTTGTGGGTCCCAGGCGAATGATTTTCCCACTGCCCAAACACTCATCTCCCTTATACAGGACAGCAAACTGCAGTGCAAACACAATAGAGTCAGGTTTGAATGAAAAGGCAAAATGCCTTGTCCTGTAGTTTTCTATGTGTATGAAGCACAGAAGATCATTCAACCTGATTATAACACAGTAATACAGTTCATTAATCTAACTATATGTTATTTATAGTTGCCAATCAACCTAGCAAGCTTGAATGCTGCTCAAAATGTGCATCTGAACTTTTTTGTTTTATAATACTACTTAAGATGTCATCGTGTATGTTGCCAGAATTTCAAAACACAAACAGAAAAAAGACTACAGTGCATTATTTAAAGAGGGTATGTTATAGTGATGGAAGACAGGAGTTGAATACATCAAGTAAAGGGTTTCTAAAGTCCCTTTTTTCCCACAACGTTTAGTTTAAAAGTAAAATCACAAGTAAATGATTTATAATGACACATCAGGAATTTAGTTAAACATCTGAGATACATTCTGCAGCGGTGTGGATATTTCTGGATTACCTGCCCAGATGTCAACGCTCTTATTGGCTCTTTTAACATTATCCACACTGACCCATCTAGATTCAAGGTTACAGTACATGGAGCTGAAAGAAACAAGATATTGATAGGACATTTTTGTAGGTGAGTCTTGTTATTATTAACTAAAGCTGGAAATAAAACTATTGAACTATTATTAAATAAAACTATTCAAAAAGATTTTCGTTCAAGATCAATTTTACACTTAAAAAAATGAACATTTTGACAACTAAATTCTTAGAGTTACAAATAGCATGAGAGGTTTCTCTTCAAATTCAGAGTCTTTTACATTTTTCTGTCACACCACTGGACACGTTGATATGACAACTTAAAATTATAAATAATAATATAGAAATCATTTTAAAATAACACTATTATAGACAAAACATTGGCTGCTGATTGGTTCTTTATCAGCTGACCTGTATTCTAACAATTTCCAGCCAAACGGGAAACAACTGGAAATCAACTTACTCAGAGGCATCCGGTTATTGAAACGGAAGTGACATTCCATCATCTGAGTTCGGACAAGTTCAAAAGGCGGGTCTTCGGCTATCCAGTGAAAGCGGTCTGTCTGTATTGTGTCTCGGAACAGTGCTGGGTGGTTAGTGGTCGGACCCTTCAAGAGATGTCATATTTAATGAATCAGTCGACCCGAGCATTCATTTGTGGCCTTTTTTTAGTTAAATAACTCACCACAAATACATCTCCAGTTGTGGTGTCTTTATCAACTACAAACCAAGGATCAACCTGTCCTCCTATTCTAGCCCTCTGACCCAGTGTTAATGTGAACCAGCCTACGGTGAAATACAGTAGTCATACAGTATCACAGTGACACTATGGAGGAGAATATAAACAATTATTAAACTCTATTATTAATACTCACCTTTATGCTGTCCCATGACCTTCCCATCTTCAATAGAGACAAAGTTTCCTGGTTTGGGCTCTATGTACTGTAATAAATTTGACAAAGACTTATGAACCTATAGGTAGGGATGCATTGTTTAGTGCCAAATGTTGGTTAGTTATTGATGATGTAATATTTATAAAAGTGTTTGATAATTTTACATATTATTACAATATCCTTGGTGACAGGGTAGAACTTTTGATCATTTTTTTTGAACCTGATAAATTCAATTTGTTTGCAATTGAAAAATGTATAATAGCAATAATAATATTTTATATAAAATAGAAAAACAATTCACAATAAAGAAGATGGCATTTGTGTTTTTATTGCTGGAAAAAAAAAGAAAAAAACGGGACACCAGTTTGTACCCTGCATCAAACATACCTCAAGGATAAAGTTCTCAAAATCTCTCTCTCCAATGAAACAGATCCCCATGCTCTTTTAGAGAGGAAAAAAATAATTTACATTATATTTAGCCACTGAGCAGGCACTATATATAATTTAATCAGTGGAATATATTACATTTAAAATACTAACTGTCATATTTCTTGTATAAAAGACTTAAAAAGTGTGTTTTATTTAACTTAGTACCTCTTTTTTCTTAAGAACATGCTGGAAGCCAGCCTCAGCGGCTATTTTCTTCACAAAGTCTTTGGTTAGCCCTGCTAGGGGAAATATTGTGTGTCGCAGAGCATCCTGGGAAATCTGACTGAGAAAAAATGTCTGGTCCTTCAAGCGATCAGCACCTTGATAGAGCCGCACAGCTAATGAAATTCAGAAGAGAAAAGGTCAATATACTAACAAATCCCAGATACAACTGAAAGTAATTGAATAATTTTAAATCTCTTAAATCTCACAAAAAACTGTCAAGAAAGGTCCGTGTCCAAAATTGAAACAATGAATATAACATATATTTTTTCATTATGATATTATTTATAGAATTTTAAGTATACATCATAGTGATACTAGTTTAGAATTGTAATTAAATTAACATTTGAATAAAAAAGAGAAATTTGTCATAAAATATGTAAATGTAACTTATGTCTTCATGAAAAAATAATGCTCCTGTACACACAATTTTTACCCCGTCCTCCACAACGCATAGACAAATGTTATACGTACGCTTTCTAATTTCAAACCGATCTCTAAAGAGCGTTCTGGGAGGTGGAAAGTGCTTCTGTTGAAAAACCTCCTCGTCCTCCTGGGATGTCCGGGCATAGTGTCCTGTTGCCATGGCATCAGCACCTGTTTTCAAATAAGACTGTGATGATGCTAAATATGTAATACACCACATATAAACACTGTTTCTAATTTAATCCTTATTCTTGTTCTGAATCTTGGAACATTTTTCTGCTGAGAAAAAATAAATAAAATTATTTGGAGCTGCATTACAAATCTACACAATTATAAAAGCACACAAATAAGAGAGAGAGAGAGAGTTATAAAATCACAGCATATGCAGTATTTCTCTTTAACCTTGCAAAGTGAACAAATATATATATATATATATATATATATATATATTTTTTTTTTTTTTTTTTATTTTAAAAGTAAAATAAATAAAAACAAATAAGCAAATGTATGCACCTCCTTTAATTAATTATTTGTTAAAAAAGAAAAAAAAAAAAAAAAAGTATCAGTCAAGTACTATTTTGTGTCTCTTTTCCTTGAAAAACACAGATTCATCAATCCCACTTAACTTACCTAAAGTATTAACTGCATACTGATAGAAGTGCTTGAACTTGATGTGTTTGTTACACATTATGTCTGGATTTGGTGTTCTGCCCTTCTCATATTCCCTAAGAAGGTTACTGCGAACAAAAGAAAGTCAGCAAACTGTGTCCAACCTTTTGAATTCAGTGATCTTTTAAATATTAACGACTGTAATATTCACCTAAACACTTCGTGCCAGTACTCTTTAACATATGAGACCTGGTGGAAAGGCATATCCAGCATCTTACAGACTTTATAAGCATCTTCACAGTCTCTCTCTGATGAACAGACCCCTCTCTCATCCTGAGAGTCCCAGTTCTTCATGAACACACCGGTCACGTGATAGCCTGATGGCACAGAAACACATATCATATCATATACATATGAAGCTAGTTTGAAACACCAGAAAGTGTCTTCTTGTCAGCAACTCGGCTAATTGAACTTTATATGCATGTTTTTGTTTTAACATAACAAACAGCTTTTTTGGACAGCAGTTTTTCTCTCATGTTTTGTTAAAAAGCTGCTTTATACAATAGTATCTAAATCAAAACAAAAAGTTGACTTGCCATACATATGATATACAGTGTGATTTGAGTTTCTAAATATTTTTTGTTGCTACTAATACAACATACGATCTAGAATAGAGTATACTAAGCACATTATGTAATAAACCATTTGTGCGTTACATTATAATTATAATATATAGTATAGAATCGTAGCATGCTATTTAATGCATCCGCTCAAAGCACAACAGAATTGATGGGTGATTGAAAACAACAACTTTAGCAACTTACGAAATGTTTTGATGCTCATTTAGTAACAATGTGTAATGAATTCGTACTGTACACTGATATCTTACCCATTCTTTTAAGTAACAGTGCACTGACAGAACTGTCTACCCCTCCAGACACAGCACACACAACATGTCTAACTACACCCATGACCTCTGTTTTTAAAACGCGTTCAAATACAGGTAAGAGACAAGTAAAATCAAGTTAATAAACATTTCACGCCTCTGCTGTGAAGGTCGCCATAATAAAAGTTCTTTTCAAAATATCGACCGATCGGAAACAGAAAACAGGCACTAACGAAAGCACGGTTCCGGGCACTGCTCTCGGTGGGACTCCTTAAACGGTAACACCGCAAGAATCGTGTGGGGTACACAGAAATATACTTAGCAGTAGCAATAAGCAAAGAAAACATTAAATAGGCGTGATTTAATGGTCTGAAAGTTCATTTCAATTGGTGAGTTTACCCTATTTTTCTTCTGTTTTGAATTGAATTAAACATCGAACGTTTTGTCTGACTGCTATATACTTTAATTAATCTCACATTAATCTTGAATAGGCTATTTTAGCGTACAAATAAGTATTCAATTACAACTGTCTATCAGCATGATATATATTAAATGATAAAGTATTTATTTATATAATGCTGATATTTGTTGCATAATTTATGTCCAGGTTTAAATGGAGGATTTTTTGCTTTTTGAGCCATCGAGCTCCCCCTGCAGGAATACACAGTTTATGCCTCATAACGATTATTTACTAGTAATGTGCCACCCAATGACTGTTTCATATTCATCACGAGGTCTTTTCACCGTTGCTTAGTCGTGAGAACCGCAAATGAAGTTAGTTAATTTGGTAAAGCAGCTTTCTACAATATTTTTGGATTGCGCTCGGTTTTACGGTAATTCTATCATACCGGAATATTGTTTATTAAAGCAGCAGTACCGTGCAGCTAAATGCCATTCCATTATTTGGCACTATTTGTTTCTGAAAACTTATTAATATTAATGTTGTATAGTAGTATTTGTTTATTTCTAATACCTTTTGTCACCTCCTACTACAAGAACACTATCGTAGCCTATGTTTAATGCATTAGCAATCAGAGATGGTTCACTTAACACATTTGTTAAATAATAAATTATTTAAATTATAAATTCATTAATGAGAAAAAAAATGAGAAAATCTATTATTAAAATATTATATTTATCATTTTAAATTTTTATGTATCTTTATTTTTTAACATCCAATGAAGTTTTACTGATCGAGCAAGGGCAATGGGAGATGTCTCAGCAGACAGCATTACTCTAGAGATGCTCAAAGAAGCATGCGGGACTGTCAGATGCAGTCCGCTGGATGTGATCAAAACACCAATGGTCCCGTGGTCCCAAACCACACTTCCATTCAACATCCCCTGCGACATTCACATCAAACTGGAGAACATGCAGAGGACCGGTGAGCTTGAGATGTTTCACTTCTGTTTGCTTAGCAATGTGCAAGTATATCATGATTTGTTTTCTTTCCTCCACCACCAGGTTCGTTTAAGATAAGAGGTGTTGCAAACCAGTTTGCCCGGAGACTCAAAGCGGGCCATTTTGTGACCATGTCTGCTGGAAATTATGGAAAGTCTTTTGCATATGCATGTAAACATTATGGATCCAAAGGCAAAGTGGTGATGCCTGAAACCGCCCCCATCTCCAGATCAATTCTGATACAAGTATGACACTCTCAAGCTGATACGCTTACACTTTTGTCATAATTGAATGTTTTAACTATGTGTCAACCGTTTGTAGAATTTGGGTGTTGAGGTTGAAAGAGCGCCAACTCCTCGTCTCATGGATGTTGTTAAGCGAAGCGTTCAAGAAGACAGCATGACTTTCCTCCATTCCTATGATGATCCCGATCTTATCGCTGGACATGCCAGGTGAAGTGCACGTCCGGGATGGATCACACAAAGCAAGGAAAGCCTATCATTATTTACTCACCCTCATGTCGTTCCGATCCTGCGGGACTCTTTTGAGGAGATATTATGAAGAATTTTCTCATGATATTGCTCATATAATGAAACTGAATGATGACTGTCAAGCTCCAAAAAGAATATAAAAGCACCTTAAAGGTATCATGAATGTAGTCCAGGATTTCTGTTGCATAAACATACAGCTTTAAAGAACCAGTTAAAATGGACCCACAACACACTCTGTACCTCCAAAAAAGGATACTTTTGCACCTTATTTACCACTAAAGGATGCATATTATTGTCTTAAAGGTACATAGTAGCACCTAAATATGTATTAGTACATAAGTACCAACTCGTGGTTGAACCTTTCAGTACATGTTAGTACTTTTTGATGAGAGTTCTGTTTATTTATTTTTATTTTATCTCTGAGAGTGCATGGCAAATCGAACATATGCATCAATAATGCAGTTTATTATAATTGGTTCACTCATTCCAGTGTCTTTTGGAATGGTAGTTTAGGTTTTGAGATCCTGGAAGTTGTACCCTATCCAGATGTTGTGGTGGTTTGCTGTGGTGGAGGAGGGTTACTTGCTGGAATGGCAGCTGCCATCAAACTGTCTGGTTGTGAGAACACAAAGATCTATGGAGTGGAACCAGAAGGAGGTGAATATTCAAATTCTTTTTTTACTGTAAGGTCTCATTTGTTACATAACTTATCAATGAGCAAAATATTTCTTCCAACATTTATTAATCTTATTAATAAAAAATGTGTAAGTAAAAATCTTAGTTAATGTAAACTAATGCTACTTAACCTATATATGGATCTCTCTATGAGTGTTACTGAAAAGGTTAACACCAAACCTGCAAGCAATCATATTAAGGGAATTAATAAGAGCATAATTAAACTTTCATCACACTTCACTGTGTCTTGCGATTTGTGCCAGTAACAAAATACATAATGGAAGATGATGAGTTCGACAAAGCTGATATAATTGCACAATAAAAGATGGTAGATCAAATGTACTTGTATGAACCATGCGGTTATTTTGTAAGGTGTCACTCCCTTAATTAGGATGTCAGATCAAATCATAATTTGTAAGATGGAATTTCACAGCATGACAGGGTTGAACAGAAAGTGCAGACACATCATTTTAGAGAAAAAACATAGATAGATATAAATATATGTAGTCTGTAAAAGCATGTTTTAACTTGGTCTCATGTTGTTCCAAACACAAAAGACTTTAATTCATAATAAAAACCCAAATAAATTGATATTTTTGTATTCTGTCATCATATTTTGTCCACCTATAACGAGTCTAGGTAATCAATGTGGACCAGCTCATTAATGATGAAGAATGAAATTTGATTTCCTGACAGAAAGTAAACATTTAAAAATACACATGCTAAGTTCAGTATACTATCAGTTAAATTACTAGTAATATAATGACACTCTGGCATGTTCACATAAACCCTCGATTTTCAACAGCGTGTACAATGTACAAGAGCTTCATTGAGAAGAAGCCTGTTGGTATGGATGCTAAAAGCATCGCTTCAGGGCTAGCGCCGCCATTCGCAGGTATGGATTCTACTTTGAATAAAACTTTTTATTGCAAGTGTTCATTATACCTTTACATTATTTGGGCTTTTTAAACCTTGTATATTGGGTTTCACCCTCAGGTTCTTTGCCATATGAGCTGTGCCAGAAATATGTTGAGAAGATTGTGCTGGTGACCGATGAGGAGATCAAATCTGCAGTTTCCACACTTTATAAGGCTGGACTCGTGGTTGAACCTTCAGGCACCGCTGCATTCGCCGCCATCACGAATGACAAAATACCAGACATCGATGGCAAGAACGTGGTGGTCATCCTCAGCGGAGGAAACATTGGCAAAGATGAGCTTAGCAACTTTCCTGACTAAGTTAAAAGCTTATTTAGATAATAATAACAATAAATGATGGTTCAATAAAAGCAACTTGTCTGCGTAGGTTGCTTGGTTACGATGTAGGCGCGCTTGCATTTTTGATGAGGCTTTCAAAACAGATGCAGGAAAAAATGGAGGTTGCATCATCTCAGCCTCTAAACAAGCAAAACGTTTTATGCGGTCACGGCCGGCCTTGGCTTTGTTTGAATACTGTTTGAATACTGAATGACATTCAAAAACCCATCTGGATATGCAAAAAAATAATAATTTTTTAATGACAGGCTGAACATCTCATCACACGTTATCTGATTTTGTAAACATGGACAGCTTATGACTAAACTTAAATCATTACTATAAAGGACATCTGTTTCTTGCTGATACGCAACTGACATAATAAGCTTAAATATAAATCTTTTTTTTCTTTATTTAATTAAAACTAAATACTTTTTGGTATGAACTGACTATGATATATTAGCTTAAGCCATTTTAAGCTTTATTTTTAAGTTATATTTATTTATATAAAAGTGTCCAGGCTCTAAAAAAATGTTAGAAAAAACATTAAAACAAACCTTTTTGTTCTCTCTCTCTCAGTATTTTTTTTTTAATCTCCTTGCAAATTTGCCCCTAGCTGGAAACTGTATATATAAAGACACTTTATATTTTAATACGGCTCACTCACATCTCCATTAAAGAATGTTAACAATGTGTAACCGTGAAAAAGTGGAATATATACAAAAAAACATTCTGTCCTACTATAGGAGAAGTAGAATATACTTGTGTACAGTGTGGGTTTATTTAAAATATAAACATATCAACATATTGATTAGCTACGCAACATCTTTAGTGGCCATCCTGCAAACGACCGCATCCAAAAGACTCCCACACTTTTCCTCCTGTGGTGCGACTTTGTAGAGCTGTAACGAGACACAGATGTACTTTTCGAACAAATGCGATAAACAACAAACCCTAAATTGTTCTTACATCGATACTGCGTAAAAGAAGACATGCCTTTTTAATCTTTGCGACATCAGTCAAATCAGACACTCGATCCACGGCAATCTGTTGTCCGTCCACCTTTGAGATGATGTCATCGATGTTGAGGGTCTCGTCTTTGTTGTGTACTAACACGATGTGAACCGCGCTGTCACCGTCTGAGATCCCAAACCTTTTGAATGCTTCAGATATCTGCCAAACATTTAACTTATTGTCAAAACTGCACACTGTGAACAAATGAAGTGATGTTACTGACACTCACATTGTTTGTGGGTGAAAGATTAAAAATGATTTCTGAGTAAAGGCTCCGGGTTTTCATTTTTCCATTTTTATGTAGGTGAACTGCTTTATTTGCCGCCACCAGGATCTGGAATGCATCCACAACCTATATAGAGAAAATGACATATATGTGGCAAATTCATGAAAATTGAGCTTTACCAACACAGGAATAAACTCTATATATATCTATCCATCTATATATTTATATTTTTTAATTTAATTTTTTATCATATAAATGCAGCCTTGACGAGCATAAGAGACCTCTTTCAAAAACATGTAAAAACTTTATCATTGATTACTTTTGACAGGTAAGTTAGTGTGTGTTTATATCTGCATGTTTAAAAATATATACACAAGGTATAGGTATTATTAAATATATTACAGGGTATCACCATGGTATTTTTTACTAGGGATGTTGAATTTCTGTATATACATATAGCTATTAATGAGTTTTACATGCTTTGATAAGCGTTACGAGCTCTTACCATTGATGGATTGATCAATGCGCCTTTTATTTCTCCATTCACTGCCATTTTTCTTAACTCCGTCGCATTTTTTACATCTTTGAAGAGCAGTTGAGTCACAGTGTATTCGGGAAACAGTTCTAAGTCCTGCGTAGCATGCATTATCAATACTTTAATATCTTCAGTGCAGCATTAACTTTATCAGCATGCGGTATCCAGTGTGGCCACACACGGAACAATAATAATGTGACACCGTCGAATGCTGATAGAAATGTTCCGACTTGGCAAATCTGCTGTCGATATTATATTTATTACAAAGCCCCACATTAATTAATATACAGTTTATAAATAATATGACAACTATATAAACAAATCACTGGCTCGGGGGGAGGTTATTATGAGGAAGTTGTCTGAAATGGGCAGGGCCTATCGGCTACGATCGACGTACATAATAACATTTTTTAGTATTAATCTTTTATTTATTAAGCTTTGGGGGCATTTCACAGATGACAAATTTAATAAATGAATTTAGATCATTCTGAAGTACAGCTGTTACATTATTATTATTTTTTATACTTTTTTATTCCATTATATTGATATCAATGGAATAACATACACTAATCCTCACACATGATGTATAAACAGTTATTCTTAATAGAGAATAAAACTTTTAAATACAATCTTTAATAAGGAACATATCGTATTATCTGTGATGTACATGTTTAAATATTAATAAATTATTACTTACAACAGATGTATTTTTAATAGTCTGTGGTCAACATCGGGGCGGAACCGATTGTTCACGCTTCCGGTTTCGACACGGACTGTAGCATGTGACGCACCAGTAAGCTGTCAAAAATCAAAACTAAAAAATGCGCTTTTTGCGTGTGCACGTTTGTGACACTCTGGAGGAAGATCGATGACAAGGAATGAACACTTCGCATGCTCCCTTAATCATCATCATCATATACCATTCATTTCCATAAGCGTGTTATCAAAGATCGAGTGTTTGTTGTGTGTGTTTTTGTTTGAGTAAGGATGGAGAGATTTGAGGTTTATATCTTCACAGCTCTGTGCAGCGTTAACTTTCTCATATCATGCCTTCTGTTCTCGAAAATCACGCGGGAGCAGAGAGATCCGTACATGGATGAGATATTTCATGTTCCACAAGCCCAGAAGTACTGTGAGGGGAAGTTTAATGAGGTATGAGTGATATGCTTGTATTTCCCTGTGTGTTTCTGTTATTGGTCATTAATGCTCATGTGTCTGCTTCCGCAGTGGGATCCGATGATCACCACTCTTCCCGGGCTGTATCTGGCATCAGTGGGTCTGATCAGGCCGGTGGTGTGGCTGGCGGATCTGAAGGGCAGTGTGGTCTGCTCCACTGCCATGCTGAGATTCATCAATCTGCTCTTTAATAGTGGGAATCTCTACATAATCTATCTGATCATCTGCAGACTGCACATGAAAGATAAGGTGTCTGATTTTAGTTTAAATGGTGGTGATTCTTCCATTAAGGTCACATAACTTAATTGACTTGACTTGTTCAAGGTGCTTTACAATTCAAACATAAAAGTATGTGCAAGTAGAATATATATATACACTACCGTTCAACAATTTGGGGTCAGTAAGATATTTCATGGTTTTTAAAGAGGTTTCTTCTGCTCATCAAGGCTGCATTTATTAGATTAAAAATCCAGAAAAAACTGTAATATTGTGAAATATTATTTC